>JAIEZT010000019.1:4911405-5429565 GCA_019594935.1 Periophthalmus modestus | reverse complement strand
AAGTCCTGATTTAGACCTGGTTAGTCCTGGTTTTCAGACCGGTTTAGTCCTGGTTTAGTCCTGGTTAAGACCTGGGTTAGTCCTAGTTTTAGTCCTGGTCTAAGACACCTGCTTAAGTCCTGATTTAGACCTGGTTTAGTCCTGTTTTTTAGACCTGGTTTAGTCCTGGGTTTAGTCCTGGTTAAGACCTGGTTTAGTCCTAGTTTAGTCCTGGCTAAGACCTGCTTAAGTCCCTGATTTAGGACCTGGTTAGTCCTGGTTTAGGTCCTGGTTTAGTCCTGGTTTAGACCTGGTTTAGACCTGGTTTTAGTCCTGGCTTAGACCTGCGTTTAAGTCCTGATTTAGACTGGTTTTAGACCTGGTTTTAGACCTGGTTAGACCTGGTTTAGACCTGGTTTAGTCCTGGTGTAGTAGCCTGGTTTAGTCCTGGTTTAGACCTGGTTTAGATCTGGTTTAGTAGACCTGGTTTAGTCCTGGTTTAGTCCTGATTTAGACCCTGTTTAGTCCCTGGTTTAGACCTGGTTTAGTCCTGGTTTAGACCCTGGTTTAGTCCTGGTTTAGTCCTGGTTTAGACCCTGGTTTAGTCCTGGTTTTAGTCCTGGTTTAGTCCTGGTTTAGACCTGGTTTAACCTGGTTTAGACCTGGTTTAGACCTGGTTTAGTCCTGGTTTAGACCTGGTTTAGACCTGGTTTAGTCTTGGTTTTAGTCCTGGTTTAGACCTGGTTTAGTCCTGGTTTAGTCCTGGTTTAGTCCTGGTTTAGACCTGGTTTAGTCCTGGTTTAGTCCTGGTTTAGTCCTGGTTTAGACCTGGTTTAGTCCTGGTTTAGTCCTGGTTTAGTCCTGGTTAAGACCTGGTTTAGACCTGGTTTAGTCCTGGGGTCTGTTTAGTCCTGGTTAGTCCTGGTTAAGACCTGGTTTAGACCTGGTTTAGACCTGGTTTAGACCTGGTTTAGTCCTGGTTTAGTCCTGGTTTAGTCCTGGTTTAGTCCTGGGTTTAGACCTGGTTTAGACCGGTTTAGTCCTGGTTAAGTCCTGGTTAAGACCTGGTTTAGACCTGGTTTAGTCCTGGTTTAGTCCTGGTTTAGTCCTGGTTTAGTCCTGGTTAAGACCTGGTTTAGACCTGGTTTAGACCTGGTTTTAGTCCTGGTTTAGTCCTGGTTTAGTCCTGGTTTAGTCCTTGGTTAAGACCTGGTTTAGACCTGGTTTTAGACCTGGTTTAGACCTGGTTTAGTCCTGGTTTAGTCCTGGCTTAGACCTGGTTTAGACCCTGGTTTAGTCCCTGGTTTAGTCCTGGTTGGTAAATACTCTAGTTTCATTCTGGTTTCATTGCTGGTTTTGCTATTTTATTTTTCACAAAAACTGAATATAGTAATTGGTTGTTATATTATCATTATTTACACAGACATGTGTAGATATTTAGTGTGAAAATTACAGCTCTGTTGATGCACTTTTCCTCTGAAGGTCGTCTCTGCTCTGGTTTCCTGGAGTAAACACAATAATGAAAAGTGCAAACACAAGGCTCAGACGGGTTTGGATCTCGTTTAGACCCAGTTTAGTCCCACTATGATAGATCTGTATGTAAAAAAAAAACTAAATAAAAGTAAAAATAGTTGTAGTAGTAGTTACACATTTTCACTACAGGGGGCGATATTGTCACTTTATCACCTGTTTATCTGGCCATTTTAACTTTTTGAAATGATTTTTTATAGTCTTTTTATCTAGTCAAAATCATATCTCTGTGTCCCACCAGAGTGCACAATTTTTCTTCTCTCTGTTCCACCTTGTGATGTCATCATGTGGTAATACAGGAAGTGCTCCGGTGTGTTTTTAAACTCCATAAACCTTCCCTAGAATCATTTGGATGATTTCAGCTCTGGAATTGCCAATCTCTACTAAATTAAAGGTGAAAGGAGCTGTTAACAGTAAAACTGACCACATGAGGTGGAACAGAGCATTTTGAGCTTTGAAGATCTTACAGACTAATAAAACAGGATTGCTCGAACATGTGTGGATGAAAACACAACTCCAGGTCTGTTTTTGAGGAGGTAACAACATTTGAAACATGGTTCAAATCTCACAAGAGTCAATGTTGTGTGATATAAGACCTTTAAACTTATCCAGAAGGACTAACAAAAAGACAATGCTTGCTCAAAAAAAAAAAAAAAGGGCCGGCTCAGCCTATAGGCAGACTAAGTAGCTGCTTAGGGCCCCCGAGGTGACCAGGGGCCCCTCAAGAACCCATAGATACTGAAAATAATGTAATAATGTAAATGTAAGCCCACTGTCGCAACTGGAACACATTAAAATCCAGCGAAACTAAGAAAAAATGTCTAGAATTTTAAAAATCTTGACCCTCCTTATATGTTTGTGATCTGTTCTTGTGACATTCTGGATGTTTTCGGTCTCATGTTGGTCATAAAAACACAAAAACAATTGTTCAAGGTGATGAGAGCAGAGTCAGAATGTGTCAGATGTGAATCACCAAAAGCTGAGCCAAGAGGTGTTCACTGTCAGGGGCCCCAGAGACAAATTCAGCTTAGGGCCCCCTGAAAGCTGAGACAAGCCCTGCTCGTACAGATCTAAATTACAGGGTTTGCAGTTTTTATGCAAAATAAGAAAGGAAATTTTGTTTGTGGAATAAATTACGATACCAGCCTTTGCTTTGTGTCCATTCAGATTTTGCAGCAGCGTTTTGCAGCCCTCTCTCACTCATGATTCTGGTTCCTGAAGTTGAATCTTGCACTGAATTGTTCACCTCTGCAGCGCTGCTCTCTGGTGGACAGTCGCTCTAATCACACCTCTGAAGTGCAGTTTGACTCTGATCCACTCGGAGCCGTCGTCAGTGCCTTTAACAGCCTCGTCTAACCCTGTTACAAAACACTTACCATCCATCCTACAGTCAGACTCTCACAGAGCGCAGGCCGGGGTCACGTTTCAGCTTCTGAGGATTCTGGGATTACACTGCAAAAAAGACCAAAAAAAGTTTGATACCACATAATAATACACGCACAAAGACTTCATAATGAACAAATAGATTATATAGACATCTGAAATAGCAATATTCATCACAAACGACCTAATAAAACAAACAAGCCTGATGAGTTCTGCCCAACGGGAGCAGCTGACGTGACAACAAAGAGCCGTGTAGACGTCGACACCTCTGATGGATAGTTGTCCAGCCGTCCATTTTCTTCCGTTTATCTGGGGCCGGGTCGCGGGGGCAGCAGTCTAAGCAGGGACCCCCAGACTTCCCTCACCCCAGAGACATCCTCCAGCTCCTCCGGTGGGGCCCCAAGGTGTTCCCAGGCCAGCCAAGAGACATAGTCCAGCGTGTCCTGGGTCTTCCCGGGGGTCTCCTCCCAGTGGGACATGCCCATGGAGAGTTGTAAAAAAACAACTTTGAGAAGGTAAACAACTCAAACAAAATGTGAAAAACAGAACTAGCTCAGCTTCTGAACAGTTTGCAGTGCTCCAAAGTTAATGCTCTTTTACCTTTTGCATTCTGAACATCCCAATTACTCACCATGGCGCATTTATAAGCACTTTTCACAACTTTCAGAGACCAAAGGGAGGTAAGACTAACCAGAACTAGCATGCAAACAAAACTTCCTTGACACTCGGACAATAAAGCGCTTTATAGTTAAATGCAGACAGCACACAGCAGACTTTTGACCTCAAGAGCTGCTTGTGCTTCTATCTGTGCTGGGGTAAGACACATTTATTCTAAACCATGGGGATATGTGAGGTACAGAGGAGTCAGAGCCTCTTTTTACAGTGCAGCTCATTGATCGCTCTGGTCCCATCCGGGCCGATGATGCTCAGGGCTCTTTGGGATCAATAAGTTACAGTGGAAAGTCGCTTTGTGCTGATTGGTTTGAACATTTCCACTGTTTGGTTTGAGCTGCAGGACTGAACCAGGTCTGAACTGACAGGACTGAACCAAAGCAAGACGAATGGTTGTGGATGTTTTTAGAAGGAGAGAGAGAGAGATTGTGGAGATTTAGGAGTGAAAAAGTGAAGACAGGAGCTGGGTTCTGCAGGAGAATGGTGAGTGAAGAGGAGGAGATGACATCATTACATTTTAGGAGAACTAGTATTTCAGATTTCCTAAACATGACTATGAGTGTCCCCAGAGACGAGGTCGACCTGTTTGAATCAAATATACAGCAGCTTTTATTGATTTATTTTAAATTACAAAAACACTGGACATGACGCTCAAGGTATAATTTAGTGTTGTGGCTCGAAACATCTGCGCTGCCAGTTTCAAAGCTGAAATCCTGTTGGTTTAAACCTAAAGTTCTCTCTCTGATGTGAAAGGTCTCTGCTTAAACCTCAGCACCTGCAGGCAGTCATGACTCAGTGCTAGTGCAGCCTCTGCAGCTCAGGGAGTGAATTCTGGAGGTTGTGAGCTTCACGTGAGGCCTGTGCATGTACTGAGAGTGATAAAAGCTTGTGTCTCTGTCTGCAGGTTTAGGCTCTGGCAGGTTCAGATGGTTCAAACAGAGGCAGGTGAGTGTGTGAGAGAATCAGGGTTTTTAAAGAAATATCCTTCTGATAACTGAAAATCCACAAATGTTGAACCTTATCATTATTTGTGATTAGCTCCACAAAGCTGAAAATAGCACCACTTTATTTGTAAATGAAAAAGTTCAAGTTGTAGTTTATTTGTGCGGACAGAGAAAAACTTTGTTCCACTTTTTGTTTCTTGTGGATATGTTCAGTAAAAACAGAGACATTAAACATAAATCCACAGTTAAAGAGCAAACACAGACTCCTGACCCGACTCCAGCTGGAGTTATTCTCAAACATGAGGTCATGTGAACACAAGCCTTTTAGTTCGTGGCGTTGTTGGAAACCTGAGGTCTGATGCTAAGTGCTGTAATAATGCAGAGAGTGATGAAGAGGAGGAGGAAGAGGAGGGTAACTCTGGATTAGCTGCACCACCGGAAAAGGGCTGGGACTCAGGACGAGAGACTCATGGATACGGGATTTAAAACACTTTTTGGTCTTCGTATTTCACATCATATTTACTTATTTTTATGGTTTGAAAGAAAATTTTGGATTTCATAAAGGTAAGTTATTTTATTTTATTTTTTTTACTGAACAAATGATTTTCAGAATATATATAGTGTCGTGTAGTTGTGCAGCACAATTTTGCGACCTGTAAATGCGGAAACATTTTCAAACTCGATGAAAATCTGAATAATTTGAAATGAGAAAAAAATATGTGTACTGAATGTGGACAGTGAAATAATTAAGTAAAATATTTAAGAGCTTGTCATTTATAAATCTGTGCAAAAAAAAAAAAGATGGACAAACTTTTCGAGTCATTTCCATCAACATATTATTCAAATAGTTGTTTTGCTTTGGTCACCTGGAGGATGCAGGTCAGACACACAAGACACAATCTATGTTTGCATCTTATTTAAAAGATTTATTTCAACATAAAATGCAACTTAAACTTACCATTAATTTAAAAAGCTATAATACTAAAACCAAATCCCAGTAAGAGTAAAGCAGGACTAAACCAGGACTAAACCAGGACTAAACTTGGACTAAATCAGGACTAAACCAGGACTAAACCAGGACTAAACCAGGACTAAATCAGGACTAAATCAGGACTAAATCAGGACTAAACCAGGACTAAACCAGGACTAAACCAGGACTAAACCAGGACTAAACCAGGACTAAGCCAGGACTAAACAAGGACTGAACCAGGACTAAACCAGGACTAAATCAGGACTAATCCAGGACTAAATCAGGACTAAATCAGGACTAAATCAGGACTAAACCAGGACTAAGCCAGGACTAAACAAGGATAAACAAGGGGAGGTGCGTCCACACTTCTGCTCCAGGACTAAACTTTGTTCCTGGTTTGGTCCTGGTTTAGTTCTGTGTTTAGTCCCAGTTTAGTTGTAATTTTAATGTGGTTTGGATATGTAAGTATGAACATATCCCAAGAAAAAAACAGGTCTTAACAAGGACTAAATGAGTCTAAATGAAGTCTACTTTAAACCGGGACTAAACCAGATTGTAACAAGGATGAAGCAGGTCTAAAACGCCTCTAAATCAGGCCTAAACGAGGACTGAAACAGGTCTAAACAGGATTAAACCAGGACTAAATGTCCATAACTCATAAACAAAACCACACTGTGATAAATCTAAAGTCTAACGTCTAATTTGTTGAAGCAGCTCTGAATTTTGACCCACAACAGCAAATAAATATAAACTGCCACACAAACTGCGACATGAGTCTCAAGAAGTGTAAATGTATGCTTTATTTTTACTCAATTAATGAAAAATATTGGCAAATTAGAGAAAATGCAATGTACAAACAGAAAATAAAATAGAAAATGAGCAAGCAAAAGGTGAATGTTCTGAGCTAAAGATAAAAAGTCAGAGAAGAGAATAAGATGCATCAAGTCCAGGAAAACATGAAAGATGAACTGGGTAAATGATTTTTTATTTTTTATTTTTTTCAAATCAAAAGTTGAATTCTTTCCTAAAAAAAAAAAGTCACAGCAGCTTGTTTTTTTTTTTTTTTTTTTGTTTTGTTTTTTTTTTTGTTTTTTGCTGTGATTTTTTTTTTTTTTTTTTTGAAATAGAGTTTTTATTATTACAGCGCAGGGTAAAAAAAACAGGCTGTATTACATCATGTTTCACTCAGAGGAAGCTCATGAGACGACGAGGAAAGAGGAGTGGAGAGAGTGAAGAGAGGGAGAGAAAAGAGGAGGGAGAAAGAGAGAAGGAGGGAGAGTGGAGAGAGAGAGGGAGAGAGACAGAAGGAGGAGAAAGGGAAGAGAGAGAGGAGAGAGGGAGGTAAGGGACAGAGGAAACCTCCTGAGACAGTGGTCAAGAAAAGCTGGAGAGATGGAAGAGAGACGGAGGGGAGAGAGAGGAGAGAGAGAGAAAGAGAGAGAGAGTGGGAGGAGAGACAATAGAGAATGAGAGAAAGATGACAAGATAGATGGGGAGAGAGGGAGAGGGGAAGAAGGTAGGAAGGTTGGAGCTGATGAGGGAAGAGAGGGAGTAAAGAGAGAAGGAAGGACAGAGGGAAAAGCAAACAGAGAGACACGATGATGATAGAGAGAGTGAGACAGAGAAATTGATGGAGAAAGGGATTCAAGTAAAGAGAGAGAAAAGGACGTAGAGATTGGTAGAGAGAGAGGGAGGGAAAGAGAGGGAGCTAGATGGAGAGTGGAAGGATGGAATGAAGAAAAGCGAGGCGGGATGGGAGAAAAGATGGCAGAACAGAAAGAAAGAAGTATGGACAGAAGGAAAGAGAGATAGAGAGATGGAGGAGGAGTGAAGTAAAGAGAGAGGGATAAAAGCGTGTGAGGGAGTGTCTTTCACTGTAAACATGTCCTAATACATAATTCAAACCTTTTACATTATTTAAATGCCATTTTTTACATTTAGTGTTGAGCTTCTACTGACGGAACTAATATTTCAGATTTACAGATAAATTTGAAGCAAGATGTGAATTATACAGATTTTAACAAAAGGATAAACTGTGACGCATTTTATTTCATGTTCGTTTTAGATACAAACTGAAGCCAGTGCACCATGTCACTTTACAAATCTCCCTGGAAACACAAAGAGCATGTCACTGTTTTCTTTTCTACTGACGGCACTGAATGTTTCATTAATGAGCTGCAGCGTGTGTCACCTGTGGAGAAAAGTACAAATCCAACGTCTGTGCAATGAAATAACTGATTAATCACAGTTATTACACCCAACAAACATGGCGGCAAAGAGGCTCATACACTCACCTCACAGCAAGAAGGTCTCGGCCTTTCTGTGCATGTTCTCCCTGTGTCTCTGTGGAGTCTGGAGTTTGCATGCTCTCCCTGTGTCTGTGTGGAGTTTGCAGGTTCTCGCTCTGTATGTGAGGAGTTTGGAGTTTGCATGTTCTTTCTGTGTCTGGGTAGAGTTTGCATGTTCTCCATGTATCTGGGTGGAGTTTACATGTTCGCTCTGTGTTTGAGTGAAGTTTGCATGTTCTCTCTGTGTCTGGTGGGAGTTTGCATGTTCTTCCCGTGTTTGGGTGGATTTGCATGTTCTCCCTGTGTTTGAGTGGAGTTTGCATGTTCTTCCTGTGTTTGTGAGGAGTTTGGAGTTTGCATGTTCTCTCTGTGTCTGGGTAGAGTTTACATGTTCTCTCTGTGTCTGTGTGGAGTTTGCATGTTCTCCCTTTGTCTGGGTGGAGTTTGCATGTTCTCTCTGTGTCTGGGTGGAGTTTACATGTTCTCTCTGTGTCTGTGTGGAATTTGCATGTTCTTCCTGTGTCTGGGTGGGTTTTCTCTAGACACATGCACAATAGGTCAAATCCTCCGGCTAACATAGTCCTGATCAAGACTAACTTAAGATCTAGAGATGGGTCCCTGGGGACAGAAGGTGATGGACCCTTCATAAAAAATGTTCCATAGTGCACCTTTAAAGAAGACATATTATGTTTTCTATTCCGACTCCTGTGAATCATGATGTTATGATCTGGACATTTTAAACCATCATAACGATCTAAAACCAAGTCCACTGATTTCTGGGTTGGAAAAAAGATACATGCAAGTGCGATTTGGGCCTACTAAAATTCACTCAAATCAATGCACCTTGTTACGCTGATCTGGGTGAAGTGTAAGTGCGGGTCCAGGTGAGGCACAGGTCTGTGAAAAGAATCCACAAGAAATCAGTTTTTCCTGGACACTGCAGAGGTGTAAAGTGGTTTTCAGGTCATTGGACTCGTGTAATCGCATGAATCCATGTGAAACCACCCTGCTTTAGTCAAATGCACCATGCCGTCGTCACAGCAGGTGTAACATGCAATCTGCAAGAAACCCACTCAAGTACAACCAGCCCAGCAGTGAGTGTAAACCTGGCGGAAGGAGGTGCAGAGCAGTGGGTTCGTATCAGTGTCGGTGATAACAGGAGTAGATTGGAGCAATGACATCTTGAATACAGGGGATTAAAGATTACTCAAACACGAATCACTCCAAATACAGATTTAAGAGGTGAAATGAGAAGGAGAAACTTTTATAACACGGTTAAAAGCTCTAAAAAGTCCATGTTGTATGTCTCCTTTAACCTGTCCTTCTCCTCTCTCCCTCTGCAGCCTGTTCCCGCTGGAGGCCATGCCTGCCCCGGAGACCATCCCCCTGGGCGAGTGCACTCTGTCCCAGTCGCAGGAGCAGCTGTCACCCCCTCTGTCCCGCACCGACAGCACCGTCTTTAGCCTGTCTAGAGCTGAATCCCTGTGGAACTCCTCCCAACCCTCCACCTCCTCCTCCGCCCCTCCGCGCTGCTCCGACGTCTACTGGCTGCCCATACATCTCATGTCCACTGGGGGCAGCTTCCTCTTCTGCGGCATCGTCATTAGCGGATTGTATTTCGCAGGACATTGCCGAAAAGTCACCAACATTCTGGGACCGGCGCTGCTTTCGATCGGGTTGATGATATTTGTTGTTGGGGTGGTGCTTATACCGATCACCAAGGAAAACCAAAAGCAAAGCATGAAGAAGCCTTTGTCCTACTACAGGCCGCCTGTGTTCAATCTGTGAATTTATTCAAGGACCAGGAAATTGGAATTTGAATTTTAAGCATGAAAAAAGTGTTGTACATTTATGGGAACAAGGAGAGACAAAACTTTGGCACTTAAACCTTTGCGGGTGATGTGTTAAAGGGAGAGTATGATAGACTTGATCAGAGAGGCTGAGGAGGCTGGTGGTGCTGCTGCTGCAGTGGAGAAGACTGGGCAGAGGAGAGAAAGTGTATTTATATAAATGACCAGAGAGCTGATTGGTTCGTTGCAAAGACAAAGGAAGCAGGGTAGAGGGGTGTGGTCTGGACATATGAGGAACAGTGTGATTGGTCTGACAGGTGTTTGGAATCAAAACACCTGGCTGTAATCAGGGCAGTCCTGTGTGATGTCACGTAGTTTTTGTTTGTTTTTTTTTTGAACACCGAGCTGCAAATTAATTTGTGTGCAGTAAAATTGAAAAAAAAAACAAAACAAAACATTTACCATGTTATAACAACCATATACACAGTTTAGAAGCAAAAAAGTAGATTTAAAGTTTAGTTCCACTTTTAAATGAATGAATGGCCATGCTAACGTAAACAGTGTCTGATAGAAGGATGGTTTTGCAAGATTTAACAAAGAAAGGAATGAGGATGACCTGTCCCAGCAAATTATCTTAGGAAATGTTTATATACTTAAACAGATGATTTTATTTATTTATTTTTTTCTATGGTATGGTATGTCTTTTTGTATGTAAAGCAGGAGGTTTGATGCATCTTTGCTATTGCACAAATGTAATTTTGGCATGAAAAAAGAATGTGTATGAAACAAAAAATCTGAAAATGCATCATGTGAAATATAACTGAGAGTTTTTGCATCAACTTAAATAATATTTTTTTCTACTACAACTTACACTGACGAGGGACTGGTGCAGGGTGGCGGCATTTAATCAGAATAATCATGAGTAATTCAGATAATCATAATTGTGTTTTGATCATTGGAAATATTATCTGAACTACCTTTTACATCAAAGACAGCAGCATTATTAAATCAAAAGGTTAAACAGAACACACATCTTTGTAATCTATAAATATTATCTATTATCTGTCATTAGTTACCTTATTGTAAACTTTATTTGGTTAATAATGTACTGAAAGAAAATTGCTGACTACATAATAATTAGTTGCAGCCATAGATTGGAGGTGTAAGAGCGTGTGAGACCAGGACTCATCTGAGTCACATCAGGACAGGTCTGATGCAAATGAAACAAAGTCAAATTCATTTTATTTTTGTAAAGCCCAAAATCACAGCAGCAGTCGCCTCTTAGGGCTAAACTTGAGAATGAATTTAAACAACAGAAAGTTAGAAAATCAACAATGAAACAGGAACAGATAAACAAATTAATCAACAGAAAACAAACTAATGGAGCACTGTCCCAGAGCGCCCCCTGTCCTTAGGAAAAACTCCAAAAAAAAAAATAAAAAAAAAAATGTGGAAAAAGAGAAACCTCGAGGAGAACCACAGTGAAGGAGAGACTCCCGTGGACGGACAGGCTGCAGACGTGTCCAGGACTAATGTGCATCCAGAAGGGACAGTAGGGTGGGGGTCATCCTAACCAGGTATGGGGTCATCCAGCCAGGTGAGCCAATACTTGGTGAGGTGTATTAGTGCTTTGCTCATTGATTCTGCAGAAATCCACAATATTTTCCAGTCCCTACTGGTAAGCAGCCATGTTTGTTCACACACATTTGGACACAACCAGGATGAGTGTGAACGCAGCCTAAATGTCTGGATCAATCAGCAAATTGAATGTTGAATGTTTCTATTGTACTAAAAAGCATGAAAACATCTGCATTTCTGGTGTGTCAAGTTTCTACTATCCACAATGTTGTTATTGGCACATGGCGCTATTCTATTAAATGTTTTGAAGCATGTCTTTGTGGAAAACACCCAGGCTTTTTGAATAAATACTAGGCTGCAATAAATAATTTCTTGTATCTGAATTGGTTTTTGATTTTATTGGCACTTTGATATTCTGAGTGGATGATATGTGGAGAAAAGGTGTGAATATTTGGTTAGTAAAACCTCTGGAGAACGTTCTGAAGTACAGTTTTATAGTTTTAACTGAGTCATTTCTGTGAAATCACGCAGTTGACTTTCCACTTCCTGAAAGTTACATGCTTCACTTTAAGTTCTGAATGACCACAACCATTCAGTCCTGTCACTAATGTATTGTGGGAAAGTTTCAAAGCCGATTGTGAGCCCAGTGACGTCATAACTGCAGGGTGTGGTGAATGAGCAGAGCAGAGGAGACAGAGAGAGTCAGAGAGAGAAAACATCATTAACAAGATTTAAAAACCATTCTTCTAACCTCTTTGTCCAAACTTGTAGGTAGTTCACATGAAGTTCAATAAATGACAGATGGAACAATCATTTTTAGTTTAGCCCCAGGTTAAACCTGGAATAATCCTGTTATATACTGACTTTAGATCTGATGGTGCTTTTCTTTGGTGGTACCACAGACTGTGTAAAGAAGTGGACTAAGTGAGTGTCACGTCACCCATAACAGGCCTGGGACGATACTGAAAGTTTGTGTGACGATTATCATGGTGTGAGCTTTGAGAAATGACGGCAAAAGCAAGAATTGGCAGGGCGTAGGTAGTTTCATCATTTGTCGTTTATTGTGAACAATCAGGCACCATTGAAGTCAAATACCCCACTGTCTCCTATGACTGTCTCCTATGACTGTCTCCTATGACTGTCTCCTGTCTTTACATTGTGACTGTGACTCTTAAATACTTGTGCTTGGTTAGTGATTAGCTCGACACGTACAGCTTACCAAACCTTATCTGTGTTTGGCGGAGCCAAACGTATGGAAAACACGTACAAAGGTCACTTGCATCAACTTGAAACATACAGACTATTGCAGAATATAAGCTGAGTTAGCTGGAATATATAAAATAATCATTCCCGACAATGGCCAAAATAATTGTGATTAAATTATATCACGATAATGATTAAAGTTGTTGTGGATATGAATAATTCTAACTTTAACAGAGAGTATTATGTATGAGCAGGGTGGTTGACTGAAATCTGGAGGCCCAGGGCAATAAGACTCACATAGCCCCCTTATAATACAACTTAATAGTAGGAGGGTTCAACCCTGGGCCCCTAAGACCCTGGGGCCCTGGACAACAGACCCCTTTGTCCCCCCCGTCGACTCTCCTGTGGATGTTGGTGATTGTCACGATTATATAAAATGTCCCACGAATGATTATTGTTGACGCCAAGCCAAGCTGCCGGTCCAGATGATGGTGCAGTTCTACATGGCCATCATTGAGTCCATCCTCACCTCCTCCATCACTGTGTGGTTCACTGGGGCCACTGCCAGGGACAGACAGAGACTGCAGCGCATTGTGCGCTCTGCTGAGAAGGTGATTGGCTGCAGCCTTCCATCTCTCCAGGACCTGTACACCTCCAGGACTCGGGGGCGAGCAGGTAGTATAGCAGCTGACACTTCTCACCCTGGACATGGACTATTTCAGCCACTTCCCTCTGGCTGGAGGCTACGGTCCATCAGGACCAGAACCTCTCGTCATAAGAACAGTTTCTTCCCTTCTGCTGTTTGTCTCATGAACACTTTATAATATCTGCACTAAACTGGACACTTTATAACACTGGTCACTTTAATAACCCATGTTGCACTGTTGTTGTTTTGATGCTGCTGTTGTATATATTTTCTGCATGCCCTTATTTTATTTGTATTTATTTAGTGTGTTTTTTTTGTGTGTGTTCTATGTGCACATTATCACCTAAGTAAGTTCCTAGTCTGTGAGCTCTGCTCACGGAGCAATGACAATAAACTAAATAGCAATAAAATTTCTTCTGATTCTGATTCTTTAAAAATGTGTCGTCGTGACACAGGCTCATATGGCACTATGTAAAGAGACACGATTTGACTAGTGTCTGAGGAAGTGGATTTCCATAAGATTTTATGCCTTATTTCAGATCTGAGTCTGCTCTGCCCTGCAAGATGCAAAACCACTGTAATCAGAACAGACCACGGGCCTACAGAATTGAACAGAGATGGGGCAGTGAGCTAAGATTTTGTTGTAATTTTGTTGTAATTTACAGATGTCTTGTCGCCAGTATAAATGATCTGGTTCAACATTTGTCAGTTCACTGTTCAGATATTTCTTATAAAAGCCCATGTAATCTGTAGGTTGTGTTCACGTTCTGAAAATGGATGATGTCATAGTTTCAGATGGAGGGCAAAGGCCTGTGTAACTCTACGGGAGACGCACCATTATTAGTTTGGGAACGTGTCATATTAATGGTTAATCTTATGGGTGAACGTCCTTTACACTGACAACGATCGCATCTTTGGGGTTTAATACTGGCACCACTTTCTGAAGCTAATTTCACTTTTGTTTATTTGTACTGACAGAGAAGACGTTGAACTTTTTACCTATTTAAACTTTGTATTTATTGAATGTATTGAATGTATTTATTTAATTAACAAATAACCAGTCCTTACTTATTTCTGTGTATGTAAATGCCCCTCTGCCTCTGGCCTAGTCTGAACTCTTCTTCTCATGCAAATCATTTACCATTCAAATACACAAGACCATATATTTGAGCTGAACATTATTTACTATAAGAGTTTTATCCATAGGTTTTAGCAATTAACAATTCAAAACAAAATATCACATTGTTGAATGGCCAAAAGTCCTCAAAATGTTCCCTATAATCTGAAATCCATGTAACATTTTTGATGGAGGATCAGCCACCTGCTTGCCTCCATGGAGACGTTAATGTTTGCCTAGAATATTCCACAGTAGAGCATTAAACATATCTATCTCCAAAGACAAACACACGTGGTGCCACCTGGGCAAGTTACAGGGCAGATCTGTGGAGAGGTAAGCCCAGTTACAGTAAGAAGTTTAATACCACTATGGAACATTCCAGACAAAGCAATATCATCTCCATGGAGACAAGCAGGTTACGGACCATGACAAGTTACACAGTGAGTCTTTAAATGTTATTTTTTTTCGCAAGGGTGGGCGATAATGAAAAATGTTGATCTCACTCGTCCTCGGACAAGTGGGCCTCTGAAAAATGTTGTCATTGGTCATATTGTTTTGTGATTCACTATTTCTCTATTAAATGCAGCTCTATCCTCAAACACCAACTGATCAGCCTCTATCGTGCTCTGAGAGAGTGACAGCTAGAAGTAACCCAGTGACTTTACCTCTTCAAGACATAAATGTGCATGAATCAAGGTAAAACTGAAATTGGGATGCAGCTCAGAGACATTTATATTTTTCCCCCATATTCTTTCATATACAATATACAAATTGTGCATATCTTGAAAGCAACATTCACAATATTATTAATCCTTTGATATTCTGCCCACCTTAAGATGTGGAGATGGTCCCTGGACTCTGCAATGAAGGATTAGTCAAGGAGTAGAAATTTAGGGTTTGGTCTTAACCCAGAGACAAGCAAGCAGCCTGCGGACAGAAAGGAAACCATAACACCCCGGGCATTATGGTTTGTTGAATTAAGTTGAACAATAAGATGAACCAGGCCTATAAAGGGGTCAACAAAAGTGGTAAACATTTATATCACTATAGACTATTCCATTTATATTTAATTGAAAACAGCTTATTGAACTGTATTTCTCTAGGACCTTTACTTCTCTAGGACCTGTACCTCTCTAGGACCTGTACTTCTCTAGGACCTGTACTTCTCTAGGACTTGTACTTCTCCACGACCTGTACTTCTCTAGGACCTGTACTTCTCCAGGACCTGTACTTCTCCAGTACCTGCACTTCTCTAGGACCTGTACTTCTCCAGGACCTGTACTTCTCCAGGACCTGCACTTCTCCAGGACCTGCACTTCTCCAGGACCTGTACTTGTATTTAATGAAAACCTGCTGTGCTTGTGTCTATTGTTCCATAAAAGCGAAGCGAGTTCCTACATTGTCATTTCGGACAATGCCGATAAAACTCGATTTCCACCAGGAGCACAAATGGCCTTTGAAGGAAATACAACTACTTATTCTTTTGTGCTGAGCCTTCTTTGATACTCAACAAAAATCCTCCCTCAGGCCACACCACCTGCCTTCTCTCCTTTTCTCTCTTTCTCTCCCCTCTGTCTCCCTCCCTCTCCATCTCTCTGTCTTCCTCCCTCTCTCCCTCTTCCTCTCTCCCTCTTCTTCTCTTTCTCTCTCTCTGTCTTTCCTTCTCTCTCTTTCCCCCCTTCTCTATCCCCGTCTTCTCTTCTCTCTCTGTGTCTGTCCCCTTTTCCTTCTCTCTCTTCCTCTTACTCTCTCCCTGTCTTCCCTTCTCCCTCCTTCTCCTTCTCTCTCTCCCTCCTCTCTCTCTCCCTGTCTTTCCTTCTCTCTCTCTTTCTCTCCCCCTTCTCTCTCTCTGTCTTCCCTTCTCTCTCCTTCTCCTTCTCTCTCTCTCCCCTTCTCTACTTGTCTTCCCTTGTCTCTCTCTCTCTCTCCCCTCTTCTCTCTCTGTTCTCTCTTCTCTCTCTCTCCCCCTCTCTCACTCTCTGTGTCTCTCTCTTCTCTCTCCCCCTTCTCTCTCTCTCCCTTCTCTCTCTCTCTCTCCCCCTCTCTCTCTGTCCCCCCTTCTCTCTCTCTCTCTCTCTCCCCTCTTTCTCTCCCCCTTCTCGCTCTCTGTGTCCCTCTTTCTCTCCCTGTCTTCCCTTCTCTCTCCCTCTTTCTCTCTCCTCCTCTCTCCCCCTTCTCTGTCCCTGTTTTCCCTTCTCTCTCCCTCTTTCTCTCTCCTCCTCTCTGTCCCTGTTTTCCCTTCTCTCTTCCTCTTTCTCTCCCCCATCTCCCCCTGTCTTCCCTTCTTTCCCCCTCTTCCTCCCTCTCTCCCTCACCACATGAACCTCTTCTAAACAGCCCTAAGCGCTTCCCCTCCCGCTGTTCCCCTCCCGCTGTTCCCCTCCCTCTGTTCCTGGTCTTTTGTTGTATCCGTGTTTACCTGGCGGTGGGCGTGGCTTGCGTCTCCCAGGTGTCAGGTAATGAGCATCCCTCGCGCACTCTACGCTGTTCCCGGCCTGCAGCATGGACGTGAGGAGAGTGATCGGCTCGTGCATGCCCCTCTTCCTCCTCGCGGTGCTTTTTGACATCATTGGGATTATTTTACTATTTTTGGGAATATTCGCCAATTTACGCGTAGACGGTCGCTTCTACGGAGACTTCCTAATCTACACCGGATCCATCATTCTGTTCTTCAGCATTGGATTATGGTTATTGTGGTATTTGGGGAACATCCCGCCGCCGTACGACCCCTTAACCGCGTCGGTGAGGAAGAGGAGCAGCATTGTGGAGCTTGCGCGTAAATTCTCACAGCGGCTGAGCGAAAAACTGAAGACCGAGGTGATGGGCAAGAGCGGGACCGTGGACGAGACGAGTCCCCCGGGCACGCCGAGCCTCAAACCCGGGAGAGTGACGTGGGGGAAGTCAACGGCGTACGTCAATAAAGGCTACGAGCAGGACGGGGACGAGGAGGAGGAGGAGGAGGAGGAGAGCGAGGACGTGAAGGTGCAGTAAAAAAAAACATTTGTGCTGATTTGTGTAGTTATAATGTCTTTATTGCCCATTTATTACCCACGATTGTCAGATGAGGTGGTCCTACTTCAGATTTATTACGTAAGATTAGTCCTGGTTTAGTCCCTGTCCTATGTTAGTCCCTGGTCCTTTACATTAATCCAACTCATCAGAAAGTAGAACAGGGACATTTGTGCAGTTTTTAGTCCTCATTTACATCCTATTTATGAAATTAGGCTCCTTTTAGGACGCATGTTCCACAGTGTCCTTTGTAAAACTTGCTTTCAACAGCCATTTGGGATTAAAAGTTGTTTATAATGATTATTGTTGTTGGTGAGTCCTGATGAAGACCCTGCCCTGTCCCCAAACATGGACTAGACCAGAAAACAGGGCCAAACCACGTCTATATTTGGGTTTTAAACTGGCACTAAAATTAAGGTTAAAAGGGAAAACGCGTGAGCGCAGCGTTAAATTGTGGTTTGGTTTTGATTTCGTCCAAATAAACGTGTCAAACCGAGATGAAAATGCTTAATCCAAACTGTTTGAACCACAGTGCCGTGAGCAGACCGTGGACGCGCCGCTGGAGGATGGCGCAGAGGAGGAGAGCCAGTGCGTAAAAGGAGAAGAGCGCGGAGAAAACACGTGCGCACCGGAGGAACGCAACGACAGCGGCGAGGACACGAAGGAGGACATCACCGGGGACGACACGGACGCGGCGGAGGCATTTTGAGCCAAGACAAACCGGTACAAGCCGCACAAAGCTGTGTAAATAGTGGTGCGTAACATGAGCCTTCCTGAGGAGCACTGAAAAACTATCCACAGCCGCATGAATGCAGGCCTGACTTTGCAAATTTGCACTTTACGTAAACAGGGATTTGAAAAGTAAGTTTGTTTGCGCTTTTTACGCAATCCAAATGTTAATATGTAGATAGACCAAAAAGATGACTGTAATTTTACTGTAAAGAATGTTTTTCTATGAGATTTTGAGGCTAAAGCTTCAGTAGACATCCACATGCAGCTGTGTGTTCAGACACCAGACAATCCAGGAGAAAACGGGCCCAAGAGCACAAAACCCGCATGAACTGCAGGTCAGTGGGACTAAACCAGCAACCAGCAAGATGCCATTTATCATATAAGCTACTACTACTACTATTAGGACTACTAATGGTACTAATGGTACTGTTACTACAAAGAATAATAAATTACTACAGCTTATATTACTACAAATAACTAATTTTCACTACTACTACTACCACTACTACTACTACTACCACTAGTACTACTACTACCACTACTATTACTACTACTAGTAGTACTACCACTAGTACTACTACTACTAATACAAGGAATAACAAATCACTACAGTTTATGTTTTATACTACTACAAAGAACAATGACTATACCCTTTACCACTACTAGAACTACCATTACTACTACCTTCACCTCTACCACTACTACTACTATTACTACTACTACTGGTATTGTTACTATAAATAATAATACATTATTGCAGTTTATATTACTACAAAGAACTGTAACTATACTTAACTGCGACTACAACAAAAACAACTACTACTGCTACTACTACTACTACTACTACTACAAAATGTACTGTAATTTTTCAGGGACATTCATTTATTTAAAAACACATTTGTAGCTATAAGCAGAGTGTGGAGCTTGTAGCTGCTGCTCATCTCTGAAGGCCTGGGCCATTTAAAGCACTTTGTATGAAATGAAACAATTAAATATTATTATTGTAACAATCGATTGAACTGTTTTTTATGGGGCAGCTCGAGAGGGCAGCGGAGAACTGAGACGGCGCTCCACTCTGCCGTCTGAAAAAGCTGTTCTAAAGAGTACGTGGGCCTTTGTAAATACCTACTTCCTCCTAGGGTTGCCAAAAGTATTGAAAATCAGATACGAAAACTAGTATCGAAACTAGATGCCTAACTAACTGCCTCATTTGAGCAGTATCGAGTTTTGAGATCTTTACTTGGCATTTCACGTGAAACACAATGAAAAAGTTAAGTTACGTTGGACTTAGACTTATGCTGGAGTGTATGCGACTTGCTTGTCTCCATGGAGATGCTGTTTCTGTGCCTGAATTGTTCCACAATACGGCATTAAACCAAACTTTCTAGCATTTTTTTTTTTCTATTATAGATGTTGTTGTCAAAGCAAGCCTTGAAAAGCATGCACATTCTTCTGTGAGCGGGTCACTTATCCACAGATCTAACATGTAATTGGTGCTTATCTATCTCCACGGAGGTACAGCTGAAAAAAAATCATAATCTCTTTTGTTTCTAAATATTTGTCATTTATTTTTCAGAGCATTTAGTACGACCCGTCCGACATTAATCTGAGCAAATATAGCAGCGAGGAACAAACCCTCATTGTACAGTGGTACTTTGAGTCACATGGGTCAAATTCACAAACCCAGCAGTGTTACCGTCAACATTTTAATACCAGAGATGCCCCGAGCATAAATACCATTAAAGGAATAATAAGTGTTTTTCAAAGACAGGGGGCAGTATGTGTCTCCACAGACCTGACTAGTCCCGATTTCTTCCTGTGGGTCTATCTTAAAGAAAAGGTGTTTGTGAATAAACCTCAGACAATAAACGACTTAAAACATAATATCGAGGATCAAATAAGAGCCATAAGCCCGGGAATGCTTTAAATGTTATGTAAAGTGTATTGGATTATTTACTATTCAGAGCCAAACCCAAAATGGTGGATACTTAAACATTATTAAAAAATTGGGTCATTTTTACGTCCTCTAGTTTAAGTAGTGATAAGTTCAAGTGTAAGTGAACAATTATAACCGTTTATATTGTCAAAAATCTGGGAAGGTTCAGTTTATCTACTGCTAAAATTTGGTGAGTAAAACTTAAGAATTATAGGAGCTACTGAAGATTTAAAAGTGTCAGTGACTTTTGGGCCGTTACATTTAATGCCATGCTGTGGAACATTCCAAGCAAAGCAGTAACATCTCCATCAGAAAGGTTATGTAGTGCACGATTAAGTTATAGGGTAAAAATGAAGTTAAGTTTCCATCACCTTGTTTTTAATGCACATTTTGAAACGTTTAGATGTCACATATCGGATTCAGAGCCCATAATTCACAGATGTGTGTGTAAAACAGCCAAACGGAGTCTTGAAATGTTATTGATTGTATATTCTGGTGGTTTTCCCCGGGATGCAGACTGGATTGATGTTTCACTGACAGATGACAGGAGCATGGACACTGTACCTGTCTGTGTTTGCTTCTGTCCCTGGTCTGACTGGTCTGACAGATGCGGTGGTGCTGTGTAAATATTCACCAGGCAAACACCAAACAATACTAAAAAAACGGGAAATATCAACATGACTTCATAATGGAGTGGGCAATACTGACAGAAAATCCTTCTAAATGTTATATTTTTTGGAGTATCCCAGCAATATTATGTCAATCCAACAGAAATGTGTAAATCTGGTGTGACGCTACACTCTTTTCTGATGTTATAATGTTGTTTCCTCATCTAAAACATACTGGAGTTGTGTTTTGTTTCATTCGCACATGCCCAATTTCGACTAAACAAAAGGTAAAAGGAGCTGTTAACTTGAAAACTACCACTGCATGACATCATAAGGTGGAACAGACCATTTTGAGCTTTGGAGATGTAGACAAACAATAAAGATTTAGTCAAACAATGAAAGAAATCATGAGTCTAGGTAAGTATTTGATGAGGAAACAGCATTCTAACATGGCTTAAAACTCACGGGAGTCAATTTTGCATCATATATAACCTTAAAATGTTTAAGTATCAGACAAATGTGAAACTGTGAGACTATAATTACCCACAAAAGTGCACAAACATGACTTCATTCCCTTATTTGGATGTTTACAATACATTTATGTTTTATCAGCTTCTTCAGATTTTTTTTTATTTTAAACAATAAACTAAATACATTTTGCATATGTTCAAAACAAAGACTGAGCTGAAGTCGTAACCAGACGCACGTCACAGTCAAAGTGGTGCGTGACTCAGACTCGCCTTATGTAAATGTAGGATGGAGCCGTTTAATGTGAGTTTCAGACGTGTCCCTCTCTCACATGGAGCAGGAGACGCCATTCTGTGTCCATTACAATAAGTATTTAAAGGTGCACTGCGGAACTTTTCTGTTACATGCACTTCTGACAAGCTTGGCAACTGCATTTGGATTTGATTTTCAATAATAGGACTGTTTTTAAGGTTTACATTTCAAACACGTCTAGTAGAAGTCACAAAGGATTTATGGTATTTTTGGTGGTAATATTAAAAAAAAAGATCAGTTTAATGCCATACTGTGTAACATATATTCCAGGTAAAGTATCCACGGCGACAAGCAGCTAAAGGATGCTCCACCAGAGAAGTTACATAATGCACTTTTAAGAAAATCCAGTGTTTTCTGTCATGATTTATAATAACCACAAGCTCTGCTCTCCCACTGTATTTATCCAACCACATCACAGCCTCCGACTGGTTTACAAAGTGAATGTTGGACCTGGTTTAGTTCTCCTTAGACCGAGAGTAGTGACCTGAATAATCATGACTAAATCACACTTAATATATTAACAACTCTTGTTCTGGTTTATCCCATAGGTCCAGACGTCGTCCGGATTTAGGCGGATTTGTCTTAGTGAAATTTACTTGTGCTGTGTTCACACCCAGACTGAACCAGTCTAAATCCAGACTGGTACGGTCTTGATTGGGTCTTATTCTAGTTGTTGTTTAGTCCTGGTTTAGTACCTCATTTAGTTCCTGGTTTAGTCCTGGTTTAGTCCTGGTCTAGTCCTGGTTTAGTCCTAGTTTAGTCCTCTTCTAGCCCTGCATTTTCTAGTCCTGTTCTAGTCCTCATTTGTTTCTGGTCTGGTTGTGGTTTAGTCCTGGTCTAGACCTGGTTTCACTCTTTTCTAATCCTGGTCTAGTCCTGGTTTAGTCCAGGGTTAATCCTGGTTTAGTCCTGGTTAAGTCCCGGTTTAGCCCCGGTCTAGTCCTGGTCTAGTCCTGGTTTAGTCCAGGGTTAGTCCTGGTTTAGTCCTGGGTTAGTCCTGGTGTAGTCCTAGTTTCACTCTTTTCTAGTCCTGGTCTAGGCCTGGTCTAGTCCCGGTCTAGTCTTGGTTTAGTTCTGGGTTAGTCCCAGTGCCGTTGCAGTCTTTGTGTTCACACAGGTAAATAAATGGATGGTAAATAAAGTTGAGAGAACAAAAGACATTTACATAGTTTCCTCTTCCTCAAACTCTCCTCTAGACTGAACAGACGAGGCCGTGTTTACATCAATGACTTACTTATAGTATTGAACAAATGGACTTTTAAGACTAGTTTGACCACACTGTTTTGTGTAAAATAGTTCTCTTAATCAGAGGTGGGTAGAAACATTTGTCGTGGTAGTAGTGGTCCAAGAAATAACTCAAGTAAAAGTAAAAAAGTATTTGGGAAAACTGACTAATTGAAAGAGTAAATGTCAGGAAGTAATATCTGATTTATAATCAGTTAAGTTGATCTAATTTTAAGGACAAACCATTACATAGTGCAAGCCAAAAGTAAAGTCTGTCAAGTAGACAAAAAGTTGTAGGAATGAAGACATTTTGCTGCTCATCCAAGCCGCGTGTGGTCAGGTTACTTGTGGAGGTTTCCTTATATCTGTCTGAAGGGACGAACTAACTACACTGAAACTAAACGGCTTTTGTTTACAGATTCTGTTTGCAGGCTGTGTCGATTGAGGTACATGTGCCTGAGTCATGCTCAGTGTTTTCATTCAAGTCTTCATGGATGCTTTCACACCTATTGGCATCCTGGCTCACTCTATTGTTCTCTTTGTTTCCTTTATTTGCTTTGGGTCTGTGGATGGAGTTATGTATGAGGGACAGGTGATGTCTGAGGCCCCCCATTCCTGTTCAAGGAAGGATTGTCCTTCTAAAAAAAATTAAAAAAAATAAAAATGCTTCTTTAAGTCCCCTCTCAAACCATTTCTTTTCTCTGGCTCAGATCTGTACCTCAAAGGAGTGGCCACTAACCACTGCTTTGAAGACTGTGAGGCACAGAACTTTGCTAGAGAAAAGAAAAAGAAATGGTTTGAAAGGGACTTAAAGAAGCAATTTTTGTTAGAAAAGACAATCCTTCCTTGAACAGGGCCTTAGACATCACCTGTCTAAGGGACTGAGGGATTACACAGACGTAACATAGTGCACAAAATCTGGTATTTTCAAAGGATAGACACAAACATTTGAAAAATCACATCATATCTGAAGGAGCTGTGCAAGAAACACAAATGTTCAAATCATATAATACTATCAACATAAACCTTTAGTTATTGTTGAAAAGGTTGACTTTCCCCTGGGTTTGATCATGTGCAGGTGTTTCAGAGACATACACCACACACCTGTGTAAAACTACACAACAGCACCATCCAGTGGCACGAAAACACCACTGCCACTTTACAATTACTCTTGACACAAATACTTTTGCCAAGTTTAGTCCAGTATTAGACTAGTATTAGTCCAGTTCATTACCGGAGTAACCTAACACCACACATCTAGAGGTGGTGACGAAAAAATAATATACACCATCAGCCAAAAGGTTTTGTTTGGGTTTGTTTTTTTTCTTTACATTTACTACTTTCTACAATTTATACAGAAACATTATTTAGCAAAGAAAAACAGTGAGATAACTCAACTTTTTAAAATTCAAATCCAATATATATAAGCAAACCCTTGGCCTCGTCTCAGTGAGTGTTTGGATGAAGTTTTCTGAAATGGTTTTCACTTCACAGCTGTGTCAGGGTGAAGGAGCGCCAAGAGCCCAAAGCTGTGGGTGCCTGTTTTTAAAAATCTGAAAGGTATTTTGAGTTTATTTTTGTTCATTACATTCCATATGGTTCATCCATGGTTTTGATGCTTTCAATGAGAAACATGGAAAGTAAGAAAAACATAGCTTACAAGAAGAAGTGCGTCCAAACTTTTGTCTGGTATATATATATATTTTTCCTAGCATTGGTTGATCAACTTTTTTTTTTTTATTTTACCCTCTCTCTCTTATTATAAAGGCCAGAATCTTACAACACGTCGTCTTAAATGTTTTTGAGGCTTGATACTGAGATGCTCTGTCATGCTAAAGCGCTGAGAGGCCCGACCAGTCCGCCTCCCTGTGGAATGAAGCCAGTACCAGTTTAACCACTGCACCTTTTGCAATGATGGACCTGAAAGGCGTGCACTGACTGAAAAATGCACTGTCACTACGTAAGACACTTTCTGACAGGTCTTGAACTAGATTACAGCGAGAACCACATCCAAACTCCAGCTCAAAATGGAGCACAACAAGTGCACGTCGCTGTGCATGTCTTTGGCGATAATCCTGGACGTCATAGGCCTCCTCTTGTTGCTGATCGGAATATTTGCACCGTTAAGTTTTTGGGATTTCTTTGTGTTTTCTGGACCACTGCTAATTTTCCTCAGCCTGATTCCGTGGATTTTTTGGTATCTTGGAAATCTGAAGGTGCCAGAAGAGGAGCTAAACCTGCCCAAACATGATATACTTTGAGGAAAATGTACAAAAATGGGATCAACAATTAGATCGAGTAGACTGATATCAACTTGAAAGTTGGAAAATTTGACTGAAATGATTTCTTACAGTTATGTATGGATAAACGACCAAATGGACCATGGTCTGATTGAGGAAGAAGATATATTGTGCTTGTGTCTGCTGAACTGCTGTACAGTTATAATCTATGACACTCCTGGATCATTCTGTTGGAATTTGAACATTTTAAATCGCAATCTTGATCTAAAACAATGTAATAAAAGAAAGGAACATACTGACTTCGGGGTTGGAAAGTTGTGGTGCCCAATGGGAGCTGACGCCGCTGTAAACGACATCACAGCAAGCAGTGTCGTCACTTCGTTGAGCACACTACCGAGCAGCAGATTTTTTAACAATCACGTCGAAATGGCCACGTTACACTTCCAAATCCTATGTGAAAAAAACATTCAACAAAACTGGAGAATGAAGTTGGTACAGATCAGTGGACATGTATCGCTGGTGGTGAAAATGAAGGTGGGTCACAGCAAAACGTCTTGAATTTAGACCAGGGGTGTCCAAACTATGGCCCGGGGGCCAAATGCGGCCCTCGGGCCTTCAGTTGAACTGGCCCAATTGATCATAATCAGTACTTTTTACAGCAAATTTGAGAAATCATACCAAAATAACCTAAATAACATCATACTGCATTGTCATAGAGACCTAATATTAATATTTCAAACCTTATTTAAAGTATGTTAAATGCACCATCTGAATTATCCACTGTATTGACCACTGGCCCTGCGTGTCGAATATTTTTCAAGATATGGCCCTCGATGAAAAGAGTTTGGGCACCCCTGAGGAATCAAACATCCATGAATCATTCGAAATACAACTTCAAGAGGGGAAATGAGAAGGGAAAACAAGTATAACATAGATAAAAGCTCTAAAAAGTCAATTTTGCAGTTATTTTTGGATAACCTAAAGAATGGACAATGACCTAATAGTGTGGAAGAATATGTCGATATGAACAAAACAGCACTGAATGTGGAACTGAAGGAAAACAAACAGATGGAAATATCTGGAAATTGCGAATTCTGAAGTGACTTTTCTACACCATCTTGGATCCACTCACAGTCCGCTCTGCCTTCACTTCTTCAAACGAACAACAGAAACATAAGTTATTCATTAAATATGTTTAAATAAGTTGTATAATTTATCTGTGCATTGTGAATATGATTATCAGCGGGTTGATAATGTTATTTTATGTTATTTTTGTCTTATTGTAAATCCTGAAAGTATCTGAGAATGTGCACAAAAGGAATCATGAAGGATAAAAGGAGCAGCCCTGGAGCAGCCGTCCCACCTCCAGAGCCCGAAACCCGGGTCTCAGGCAGAAGGACCAGCCCTGATCCTGGTGCTTCTGCTCCACGGACACTTCCTTTTGTCAAGTCGTCTTTGTTTTACATCACAACTTTTATTTTACCAGGAAGGGCCTTGAAGATAAATGTGGCTAAGACGTACCTCACCAGACATTTTAAATACCAAGGTCAAGAATAATTAAGTTGAGCAGAGATTCAACTGAGTTCAGGGGAGTTAGTTCCTGTAGCTGCAGAGAGTTTTGAATACTGTACTACAATAATAGCAAAACTATTAAAAAAGTGTCTGTGTAATCCCTCAGTCGTCCACATACAATTTACAGACAAGTAAAGTCAATAAAAATGGTGAGACGGCACAAAAATGTGTCTCGTTCGCTTAGACTCAATCGTGGGTCTCATCTCGTTTTGTGGAAATTGAGTCTTGTCCCACCTCTGGGGAATGTTGAGGTGGCAGGTTGTAATATAAAGCTATTTAAAGATGCACTACAGAACTTTTTAGTGGAGCGTCTGCCACCTGCTTCTTTCCGTGGAAATGTTGTTAATTTGCCTAGAACGTTTCCCAGTAACGTAATCAATGCATCTCCATGGAGACGAGCAGATGCCATGAGGTCAAGTTACAGATCAAATCAGGTATTTTTAGCAACAAAAACATCCATAAATGATCTTGATATTCTTTTTTAAATGCCATACAGTGGAACTTTTCAGGTGAAACATATGGGCAGTGGACCCCCTCCTCAGAAAAGTACATAGTGCACTTTTATTTAATACTGTTTTGTGATGAATGTGAGAAAACGTATCTAAAAAAAAAGCAGTTTGTTTTTGGTTTATGTTTGAATGTTTTTGTGCTTTATGTGATATTTGCTGGTTTCAGACTACGTCACAACATTATATCTGCCAGTTATGTTTAATACAGGGGACAGCTAACGTGAATATTGTTAAAAACTTGGATTTCTGTTGTAATAGAGTGAGTTCTAAGCTCGAATGGAAACGATCAGGTTCAGCATTTGTGAATTTACCGTTTGGAGATTGTTTTTTTTTTTAATCTCATGTAATCAGGGAGAACAGCTCGAGCCCTCGTCTGGGAGCATGAAAGCATCATATTGAAAAGAACCAATTAAAACACAAGTGGACCCTCTGGCATTGGCAGTTCTTGTGTAACGTTTAATATTTATGTAATGTAATATTTATAGAGTAATATTTATGTGGTGCCGTGTCGAGTGAAACAGTTTTAATCAGGCTCCACACACTGAAGTTGGTTTGCTGCTTATGGAGAAAATTGAAGAACAAGTCAATGAAGGTGAATGGACTTTAAAACCACGGAGGAGACGATGTACTGGAGGACCACCTGATGACATCACGCAGTGGCGGCTCTCTCTGATTACTCAAACATTTGTGAAAGAAACAAAATACAGTTCAATGTTTTTGATTGGAAACAATAACGAACAACAGAATGTAATGTTCAAAAGCCAGGCCCACACTGCTGTAAACCTGAGGCGCACGTGACTGTGTCAAAGTGAAATAAACCAGAACAACAGGACCAGTGAGTTTGAATGTTATAGTTATATGAGACACACAAAGAGACGACTATAGTGAGAAAGTACGACAGCATGTCAAAAGCTCAAATAAAGAATACTTGTCTGAATGTAAGCAGTTTTACTACTACTACCATTATTAGTACGACTACTCCTTACTTCTTCTCCTACTAATTTCTCTTAATTTTAATAAACTGTATTTTAATATTCTTGTCAAATGGTCACGTCTAATTTAAAGTGATAGTATGTAACTTTCTGGAGATGAAAGATCCTGCTTGATTACATGGAAATAGAAAGTTTTATGCCATACCTTGGAACATCAGGTCTGTGGAGATGCAAGCCCACTCACAGTAAGCATGCATGATTTTCAGTGCAATAAAAGCATCCGTATATTTCGGCAAAAAAGGTGACATATTGTGGCTTTAAATAGCTATTTAAAGCCACAATATGTCACCTTTTTCTTATCTTGTATCTTTCTTCTTAGTTTGACTGCATATATTTATTTTTCTGCTGTTCTGATACTTGAGTTTCAACCCTGACATTTTCCTTATCTTATCTTTCTTCTACTAAAGCTGTTGTTGCTGCTACTACGGCTACTACTGCATCAAATACTACAACTATCAGCACTACTAATCCCTCTCTGTGGAATAATACATATTAACAGGTAGTGTGTGGTAGATTAGTGGATGTGAGAACCTCTCCTCAGTCTTGTCCTCTTAATTTTCCCGGCACCAGGCTGTTTGTGTTCATGCCACAGTCCTCCACAGAGACGAGATGGACACGAGAGGGTCCCAGAAGAAAAGCCACGTCCACCTGCGCCTGCTGGAGACACCTGCATCTGAAACTGCATCTGCATGGACAGAGAGAGATGGGTAAAGGTGGGAATTCATTTTACAATTGTGTTTTGTTTCATGTTCTGACAAATTGATACAAAATCTGCCTTTTGTAAAATGAGCAGCCTACAATTCCTCAAAACTACATAATAGCTAAACTATAATATTTTGTGATGTATGATATGTAAGTGGGGGTCTTTTTCTCATTTGTATAGTATTTTAAAGGTAAAGTACAGTATGTCACTTTCTGTTGCATGTCATCTGATTACATAGAAGTAGAACGTTAAAACCACACTTCAGAACATTCTCCATGCTCATAGATACATTTTATCCCATAATATTGAAGATTATAGGCAAGGGAACAACATTTCCATGGAAACAAGCAGGAGGAGGCCCTGCTGCAGCCCAAATAAGTGTCAAGATTGTGGAGATTCAAGCTTGCTCAGAGTAAATACACATATTTTTTATAAATACAAACGCAAAAAGCTCATGTGTTAATAATGATACTGAAAATATGGGTTTACTAGCCTTATTCCTACAGTAAATAACTTAGAATCACAAGGGTGTATGTAAAATGTATGATACGATAATAAATAAGTAAAAAAAAAGAGTGTTGAAAGCATAGACTGAAGAAGATATTATACACACAGTCTATGGTTGAAAGAGACGTCATCACGGTATTCCCACTGCTGCCCTCTGCAGACAGGAGCTCTGTATAATTTATAGGAACTGTTGTGAGTCTAATGTACAGTTCAGATCAATTATTTAAACATGTCTGCTGTCAGTGAGTGTTATTCACTTCAACACAGAGAATATTATACACAGGGCCACTATTATAACTCTTACACTTTTGCCACCACAACTATAAACCTACTGCTGATTAGGGTCAAATGCAAAAACACTTCTTCAACACAATAGATTACATAATTACTCAGTTTGAATGAATGAATGAATAAATACATTTTGACGTGATATTTTAATTGATTTATTATAAAAGGGACCATGTACAATTAGAACAGAAATGTCGGTCGCTATTTGATGCCTTGTACCAGTGTTTTCCTTGGGCTTGTTCTACATCTGCAGTCCCCTGGAAGGAAAAAGAAAAACACACAAACATTTGACAAAACACAAACAAGTGACAATGGGTTGAAACACAGAGAATACATGCAAAAAGAAAAAGCCACACCCTTCCACACACAGATACAGACATTCATACATACAGAAACAGAACCAGTGGAGGTAGAACCTATAGAGATTAATGGTTACAGGTTTTGTGCTTTTTTTTTAGTTCAGTCTTATAACCTTTGACAATCAGCTTCACTAAAAAAGCTGATTGTCCAAAGGCGGAGTGATGGAAATGCATTATACAGTCACACAGAGAGGCTATTCTTATAGATCGCATGTTTGTTGCATGATAACTCATAAAGCCCTTCCAACTGTCAGGAGCCAAGCCATCATATTGTTGTGCAAACACTTTAAAATGGGTTAATAAATTGCATACTATTACTTTATGGATTGTATTGTCAAAAGTATCAAAAATTATACCTTAAAACTAGTATTGAAACTAGACACGCATTTGAACGGGTGTTGAAAAGAAAAAAGTCACACTCACAGGACAAAAATGAACCTTTCATGAACAGCTTTAGAATGATCTTGAGCTGTATCAGAACAAGTATAAGACACATAGACGAGCATACACCCATGGACCACTGTGGAGCCTACCTGGACACTGAGGGATTACACAGATATAACACCACATGGGAATAGAAAGAAAGTATTATGATTTAATGTTGAAAATGTCTTTGTATCTTCAAAAGATCTTTTTTTTATTATCTTTGTGGTACCGGAATAGTAATTAAGGCCTAATGACTATGCAGTCGCCTAAATCCTCTATGCAAATACACTGCAACTAAGGGATTACATTTGTGTCAGCGTTATAAAATCTAACTTCTTGACACTCGTCTAATTGACTCTTGTCGTGTGTATTCCTGTGTTTTAGAGATGCTGCTCCGTCTGTGACCTACACTTTATTGTGATGTAAACTCCCTCCGACCACTGACCCCACTTTGCCTCCATTCATCAAAACCATCCTGTGTCACCTGACCACCTTCTGCACACAGAAACCTCCCAGGAGCCATTGTTTACACCCTGACTGGTGCAGAACTACTGCTGCAATAAACCACAATGCAAATATATATACATAAGGTAAAGTAGGTTTATTAACACTGTACCATTTGGTCACATATAGCCTATTTAACCAATTTTGATTCAGTCCAAATTGGCAAAGTACAATTTATGTAGTTTATCAATTATTTTGCAATTGACTATTCATGTATAATTTGCAGGAGATTAGAGGAAAACATCTTATTTGGGTTTAATCATTTGAGTTTCATAATTCTCTGTGTCTTTATTGGCTTCCCCAGCTAATTTCCATGGAGTAAATGTTGCAAAATGATTTAAAAGTCATAATACCTTCCTTATAAAGCAACAAGACACTGCAAAGCTGCGCCAGGGAAAACCAGGAGTGGATTTCGTAGTGGAAGGGCGCCATCGTCATGACTGTGCTGCGACGTAACCCCCGAACAACGCAAAACACCGCGACTTTCACACGTTTATCCGGCGGTTTCTCTATTTAAACCCATAACTCTTCGGTGACAGTGGCGGATAACGGTGGATTTTGGTTATATCTCGTCGTGTGATATGGCTATTTTGGTGTGCTACACGTGGAAAACGTTTTAAAACATACGATCCGTGTTTTGTTTGTGGCCGGCTAGTATATGCGCTGCTACACCCCAACCGCCCTTGAGTGTGTCCTCGGATTAATTCTCGCATCTGATTGGCTGTTTGTGTTGCCTTGTGTCAGCGTCCTCGTTTTAGATTGGCTGAGAACGCTGTCAATTATCCCGCCCTCTGCCACGTTCGATTGACTCACTACGATCCCCGTTTTGCTCAGGGTGAGGCTAGTTTGCATCGGCGGAAAGGACGCCGCGTTGTGATTGGCTACTCTATCACTCTGATTGGGTTGTTTTTAATCGCAGGGGTTAAATGACTGACAGCGGACGTGTCCAATCACAGCAGAGTATTTATAACCACGCCCCGTTTTGTTGAAAGAACCAATCACAGAGCCGTTAAGCGTCCCTCCGGCCGATCCAATCCAGCGACAACCCCTTTCTCTCGGCGGTGGTGGGTTGGAGCCGCTGTCCCCTCGGCCTCTCGCATGTTCCCCTCGAAATTTTTGTTTTGAATTCGATGCCCCTGTTGTAGATTTGCTCCCGTAGCACGCCACCGCAAGGCCACACCGATCCCGTGTCTTGTTTATCCCCCCCGATCACGTTCACCGTAGAGCAGAAGCATGGCTGTGGTGAGCGGCGGGTCGTCTGGGCCACTTGCCCGGCTCGAGGGCCGCGAATTCGAATACATGATGAAGAAGCGCTCGGTGACCATCGGACGGAACTCCTCGCAGGGCTCCGTGGACGTCAGCATGGGCCACTCCAGCTTCATCTCCCGGCGGCATCTGGAGATTTTCACCGCCAGCGACGAGGGCTCGGGCAGCGGGGACTTCTACCTCCGATGTCTGGGGAAAAATGGGGTTTTTGTGGACGGCGTGTTTCTCCGAAGGGGCGCCCCTCCTCTGCAGCTTCCACGAATGTAAGTCTGTACACAGCTAAGATTTAATATAACTAAGCTCATAGATAGATATGTACAGGGATTTTTTTTAGACAGATTAACGACCACCATGTTGATTCCCATTTTGTTTAGACCTGATCTAGTCTTGATTTTTAGTCTTGGTTCTTGCCTGCTTTACTCATAATATACTACTTTCTTGGTCCTGCTTCATTCCAGATTTTATAGCACTCTTTCTGTCCTGATGTAGCTCTTATTTAAGTCTATTTTAGCCCTCATTTAAGTCTATTTTAGCCTTGGGTTTGACCTACTTAGTCCTGGTTTAGCCTTGGTGTAGCTTTACTTTGGTCCCGATTTAGTCCTTGTTTATCCCTGGTTTAAACTGAACTTGGACCTGTTTTAGCCCCAGTTTAGACCTTGACGAGTCCCGGTTGAGTGTTTTTATTTCATTTGACCACGTGCTTTTAGCCTGCTAGCCTACAACAAGTCCGCATCCTGTTCGCAGAGCCATTTTCTTTGTTGACATTCTTTAGCAGCATTAGCTTACTGCGTTAGCATTAGCCACATTCCAACCGTTTCCCTAAACAAATTTGGCCTAAAACACTTGCAATTCCATCATTGTGCTTTGTATTCCAGTCATTACGTCAACACTTTACTATAATAATATCTAAACATTTATTTTTCTGATAATACAATTGTAAATGTGAAAAAAATAACCAAAACAACATGTTAGCTTCGTGGAGTCAGCGTGTCTTTAGGCGTTGCTACAGTGTTTTAGCAAAACACAAGCCCCATGTTTGCTCAGTAGGTCAAACCACATCCAATAAACCAGAGTATTCTAATGTATCCTAACAAATTGCTAACCAGTATAGCTATGGAAGACTTGCTTTCTAACAGCAAAAGCATTTGTAAGGTCATTTATGTAATTTTGTGGCATTGTTTTGTTGACATGATTTATGTCTATACTATCTCCAAATAGGCCTAATAACATTAAATTATAGTCATTTTCTGTCACACACAGTCACCATTTCTTTTTGGCCATGGTTATAATTAGGTGTGCTTGTTACTGAAAGGATTATACAGAATTTGCATTGTTTTTCTGTACATTTAAACCAATAATTTATGTATTTGTTTTGTAATTTTAATGCCCCTTTCTTTTTCCGAAGCACTTTCAATTAATTTGTATATTAAATGCGCTTTACAAGTAAACTTGCCTCGCCTTGAAAAAATCATAACATGCTTTTTGCTGTGGTAGTCATCACTTTTCACCTGTCGGTATTTAACTGTATGTTTGCACTAAACTGGTTTGGTGGCCACTGAGTCGAGGTTGTTCCTGGATGATGTGCAGAAGGAACAAGGAAGCTATAAGTTACCTAGTTGACTTATTTTTATATGACCCCATTCTTTTTCTGCCTTTACACAGACCATTTTTGGGTTTTGTGAGGATATATTTTGGTGTAAATTGATACATAATTTGAGAATAATGTGCTGTACTTGACAGAGTGGATCTACACAATGCAAACTAGTATATTCATGTAGTTTTCATGCTGTGTTAATCACATGTACATGGGGCTTGTATGGTATTTTTGTTGTGAAAGTAAAAGTAGCTTTTCATTGTTTGGGTCCCAGATATTGCAACATATCCTTAAGCATTTGTCATTTTCTTATTGTAAACCATTTTGATTTCACAATGAAAAACTTATTAAAATTAATTAACAATTGTTCAGTAGTTTACCCTTCTCAACATATGTATATTTTAAACAGAAAAAGGCAGTTGGTTAGGTTCAGTGTTTTGACAGTACAGTAATTGAGCTTGTAGGAGTTGCTTTTCTGAACACATTGTAACCTACTAATTTATTTAGTTCTAGGATAACATCTTAATGCTCAAACTGTACAAGTCCCCCCTCACATGTATTTAGTTAATCTCTTCACATTGTAAAGCTAACAGAGGCTAGCAGTCAGCATAGCCACAGTTGTGACTGGAATTAAGCCTGAAACATAAACAAACAGCAAGGTCCCGCCCTGCAGTTAACAGGAAACTTTGGCCTGGCTTTGAATCGACCAATGGCTTTCCACTTCTCCACACTCACTTTGAAGAGTCAATTATTCACCAGCTTTCTCTCTCATTCACCCTTTATTTACCACTTTTTACCACCACCACATAAACACTGACACAGAATCGAAACACTAGAGTAGTAGCATTAGTAGAATGCTGTGGTATAAGTTTCCTGTTTTCTCAGATCAGTTCATAGGAAATACAATTGCAAAGTGGTGCAAGTTATGGGGAAAGGTAGGCCTGCATAATATATCACAAATTAAGTTGGTGCAATTCATATTTATGTCTTCTCTCAAGTGTAAATGCTCCTGGAGTTGTGAACAATCATTCCAAACAGAACCCTACTTTCTAAACATCACAAATCTTCATTTCTCAAGATTGTGTAGCCTTTCTGGCTGAAACAACATATCAAAGAGATTACAACTAATAAATTATTGAAATAATATAGCAAACTTGCATCATGTTATAACTTATTTTCCCCAAGTCATTCAGCCCTGTTACTAGTCTTCTATAAGTGAAGGAAGTATCCCTTTCCTTGTAACATAGTTTTGGATCTGTCTTGGTGTGTATCCTTGTCCTCACTGGAGTTCACTCATGTTTGTGTCTTTCTGTTCTATGACCTTTGACCCCAGGAGGCACTGCCCTGGATGTTATTGTCACATGCCTATGCCACATGCTTGAAAAATATTATCCATGCTCATTTGACTCCACTTATATCCCAGCTTTTCCCCAAATAGTTTTACATGTATTCAAATCATTTTTAAATATTTAACTTTACCCTGAAGTTTAGACCTCAACAAACATGCTCTGAAATGCACAATATTCTTGTATTAGTTTTTCAGTTCAGATATGTCTTCTCTCAAATGTTAATGCTACTGGACATGTTTAAAATATGCACTCTGAACTGAATCTTGATTTTAAAGTTGCTCTATATGCATTTGACTCTCCACATCGACCCATCCCTAACAGAAAATTACAGAGGACAAATTTCCCAGGGGACAAATCTACCTTAACTTTAGGTGTAATCCAATATTTGGTCTGATGGTCTGCTGATATTTAGCTTCCTAAAAATCCATAGGAAGGTCCACAAATTTATCTTAAGTTAATGTAAAGCTAAAAAATACATTTTGTGACAGAGAATGGGACAGGACCAAAATATATCTGTGCAGAATGTCAATATCATCCCATACAAATACTGATCTATCACCCATCCCTCATTTCTGAGCCTCTGCCACCTGTTTGTTGTCATGAAAATGTTATTGCTTTGCATGAAATCTTTCCCAGTATAACATTAGATCCATCTATCTTACATTCATTAAATACCTGTGTTTTTATTGCCCTAATATACCTTGACAAATATGCGTTAGCTTCTGTACAGCTACATCTAGTGCCATACTGTTGAATATTCCAGGCAAAGTATTAACATCTCCATAGAGACAGGCAGATGGAGGATCCCTTCACCAGGAAAGTTACATAGTGCACCTTTAAAGGAAACCTCCACAAGCACATCATACATAGATGTACAGTTTTGCGGAGTCACTTTGAGGTCAGGCCTGTACAAATGTTTTACCTGTAGTTAGTTTTTGCAGCACGTGATGTGGGCTGCAAGTCTGAGCCTGTTGTGAAATTCTCTATTTTCTAAACAAACATTCACTCGTTAAAGTTTAAACACGCCCAGCGTCGACAAAGGCTGGATGACGATCGGAAAATATGAAGCTTTGGCACATCTATTAGGGCTGCTTGACTTTGCAAAAAAATCTAATATCGATTTTTCGGAAAATTATTGCAATTAGAATTGCAATATGTTTTAAAAGGTAGGATTCTGTTCTGGGGTTGTCAAAAGTATCAAATCAGATACTGATCAATATTAAAGCTAGTATCAAAACTATATACTCATTAGAGCTGGCATCGATACTAAAAAAAAGTCACATTCACAAGACAGAAATAAACTTTTCCTGAAAAGCTTTAGAATGATCTTGAGCTGTATCAGAACAAGTATAGAACGGTCACAGAGACTAGATTACCCCCATGGACCACTATGAACCTACTGGACACTGAGGAATTACACAGATATAGGAGCACGTGGAAATGTAAATGACGGTACTATGATTTAATGTTGACAATTGCATTCTATTGTTTAAGAAAAAATATATTTTTAAATTACTATTATCATCCTGGTATTGCAATCGGTATTGAGTTTATTCCTTAGTATCGAACTTGAGTTTAAATTTCAGTATCGTGACAACACTTCTCTGTTCAGAGTGCACATTGTAAACAACTACAACAGCATTATGCGCTGAGAGAAGACTGACGACTGATGAACTGATCATACAAGAATCCCATCCATTTCCAACCATGTTTAAGTAGAGGTATAAGTGACTGTTTTAACTATTCTATGAAAAAAAGAAATACTTTTATATCCCTGATAAATGCATTTGGTTTGTTATTTTTTACAAAAGTGAAACATCAATTTGTGATCTTTATTTTGTAAAAAAAAAAAAAAAAATTGTGGGCCTTTCTATAGATTTTAAAAGCCAAATGACTGTTATTGACCACAGCAACAAGCCAAATATTAGTTATTAGTATTAGCACATCTGTACTAAATTATTGCAGCATTTATGATTTGATAATTGTAGCAACTGGATTTCGATTTGATGTAATAAGCAACTATTTTGAACATACTGAAAAAGATATGATGCAGTTTTATTTTTTGGCATTTTTCTTATTCCCACAGTTGTTACCTACCAACCCCAATACCACCAGCTCCTTTTAAAACCACGGATATAAAACACTTCCATATTGTCTCTACACTGCAGTCTATTCAAAACACTGCCCAGACCGTTGCTAAGGACAACGGAGAAAATGTGTCTCCCTCTGTCACTGAAATGTTTAAATAAAGGCTTCTGTCAGGGAAGTGTATAAATAAAGGAGGCAGGAAGCAGTCGGTGGGAGAGGAGGAAATAAAAGAGGACTGTTTTTGTTTCTTTGGGCTGACGTCACCGAGCAGGAATGTAGTCAAGAGTAAGAAACTAATAGATAAGTTTAGTTTGTTTAAAGGTGCACTGTGTAACTTGTCTCGTGGAAAGCTTACCATCTGCTTGTATGGAGATCTGTTGTTTATCCCGGACTTTTGGTTAGGAATTAATTGTATCTAACTTTTATTTCACATTTATGTGATGTTTATCAAATTTTATACTGTTAACAGGGTCGCCTCTTCACAGATCTGACCTGTAGCTTGGTCTGGTACCAGCTACATTCCAGGCAAAGCAATTACTTCTCCTTGAAGACGGACAGGTGGCATACCGTTCAAATGAATTTTTACACAATGCACCCTTTTAACGTCCCTGCTTCTCTCTGACTTTTTTGAGCTCCAAACCATGTTATAGGGTTATTTCCAGCGTAAAAACCTTTCAGAATTTGTTTTATTTGTGGCAACCATCTTTAACATATTAAAAACAATACAATGAATTGTTTTTTATTTATTTTTTGGCATTTTAGTTCAAGTAATTCCCACAGTTTTTACCTACAGACAATTATGAATCTCTGTTTCTAAATTCCTTACTTGTTATTCCTGTAGTTTTAGTGGAATATTAATGTTTGACCACCGCAAATCATACTTTTACACATTTAATAGTGGGTGGTGAAGTGTCTTACCCAAGGACACATTTACAGTATGTGTTTCTGATTGGCAACTTTATCCACTCCTTTTCCCATTCTTACTTCATGGGAATTTTGCAGTCTCCATTTCACCTGCACATAAAAACAACCCATTTGATAAGAATGTTCTTTGAAATGTCAATCTTTTGGGCTAAATTTATCTTTCAGCGTTTGTGCTTAATACAGTGCTTAATTCTGCTCTTTGGCTATTTACGGCTGCTGTGATGCGTTTAAGATCCAAAGAGAAAGTAGGGCATGTCAGTTCCGAGGCCAATGGAAAGAAAAGGCTTTACTTGTTTAGACAGAAAATGGTTTATTGAATGAAAAATGTGGTTTTGTACAAAGAATACACACTCATGTTGGCAGTGGCCTTGCATTCCTCAACTGTTTCTCAGTCAATGGAATGAATGGATAAGTTTAGCAATAGGAAAAAACTAAGATGGCTACAATGACGTAAACTAAGAAGGTTTTTGCAAAGGGAAACTGTTGCTTAATAAGTTACAGCAGGTATGTAATTGGCTTTTGAGTTTAAAAAGTTTATAAGACAAAATTCATACTAAACCAAGTCTAAAGGTGGTCTAAACCTGCTGCTTTAGTTGCGACATACCTCAACAAAGAACCAACAAGACCAAGGCTGGAACAGGACTGAAACTCTACTTAAGGTTAATGGAAAAATACCATACAACAGTTTTATAAACTCGGTTTATTTGAAAAACCCTTTAAAAACAGGATGATGAAAGCCCTGAGTGAGTGACAGGTGGATTATTCATATTTAAAGATTTACATGTCCATAAAATCTCGCTCTAAGAAAAAGGGGTCGGCTGGTTTTATAACCTACATAAGGTCAAATAGTCTGTATATTTTGTTCAGTGCACTATAATATTAACCGTGATCACTTCTCTTGTAAATAAGACACAGTTAGCTTGCCGCACTGTTAGCTTGTCTCTGTAGCGTTGGATCTTTGTGTGAAAATCCTCTGTCGCAGTGCCAAAATGGAGCTAGTCTCATCAAACATGCCTCTCCATTCAAATTAAATTACTGCAGCTTTATTATCTCTGTCAGCTAATTAACAAACCCAGCTCAGGGAGGAGGCTCTGAAATGTGGGTTTCAGGCACGCGCTGGAGGTTTAATGCATATATGTCTATGGCAGAATTTACCGTGGTGGCACAGTGCAAAGCAAAGTTTCAAAGTCCCAAAGATGATCTGTAAACTCAAGAAAAAAAGCTAAATGGATTTAAACGGCAGATTTTCAAGAGCCTGTGAACAATATGAACATCCACGGTCCCATTTTCGTGTTTCATTTTCAAAAAGTTGAGAGTGACTGAAACTGTTGGCTAATGATACCTAGCTTATAATTGTAATCAGCACAAATCAGCTCACCTGGTGTAGTTCCAACTAAGTCAGTTTGTTCTGGTCAGATTGTATTAAAATAAATCTCAGATTAAAATCTTACTCGAGTAAAAGAGTTTCAGACAGTTAGCATCACATCCCCAGGAAATGTTGATACAGAGTCTAAAGGGAAAAAAAAATGCTGATTTTTCAATTCAGTTTTCATCCATCTTATTGAAAACATAAACAGGTGGACTTCAGGCATAAAGAGCAGAGTGTCAGGATCACTACAGTTTTGTTTTTTTTTTATTTTGTGTTGATAGGGCCAATAATTCTGGAGAAATACACATTTAAAGGTTGGAATGTGTTTGTGTACGATATATTAAGCCGACGCCGGGTGATCAGAGCAGAGCTGACAGGTCGCACACACTCGTATCTTGTGAGTGTCACAGTGACAGCCTGGAGTGGTGATGGGCCGCGTACTCCATGCACCACATCATCTGAAACATCATTTCATCAAACTTTATACAACACAGGCTGTGATAATACAATATTATTCCAGTATGACCGTCATGGTATGATATTTATTGTGATATTGTGGAAGTGCTCACAGTATTATAGAAGGGCTCACGATATTGGGCCTGTGCTTACAATAATAAACATAACAGACATATTAGCCATTCATATATTTTTCATTTTTCAATTATGCCTTTTCATAAGTGTAAAATATCGGTTTATGTTAAGAATAACTCCCTATGTGAACAGCCCTGTGGAGTAGTAAAGAACACTGTCCAAACAAAACCAAACTATTACACAGAGACACACACACACAGACGTTTAATTACACTGCAATTTTAAAGCATTTTGAATAAGGTCCGACTTTTTGTTGTGCTCTATAAATTTGACTTCACCTATCATCAGGTAGGCAAAGGAAATTTGTATTCTAGTTTTAGGGTTTTTTATTTAAAAAAAGGAACCAAAGACGAAACGGTATCACAGTCCTAAAAGAGAACGATAGACTGATATTTAAGCACAGGGCTATGTCGAAATATGTAGAATCTTTACACAAGAACATTTATTGCTTTGTAAGTCAACTTGATGGTTGTTATAATTTCATGGAATGTGAAGTGCCATATTCTGACTGTTTCTGAACAATTTAGGACACAATGTGTGGAACTTGAATCATGAAGGATCGATACATAACTTAAATATTAGACTTGGGTCAGACCTGATTGAGTATTCAGAATGAAGTCCCAGGCCTTGATTTTCTTTCATGACTTTTATAAGGCTTTTGACACAGTTGAATGCCATTTTTTGTTAAAAATGTTGGTTTTCACACATAATTTCAGTTATTGAAATGTTGTATAATAACATAAATAGTGCTATTATGCTGTATCCATATAAAACCCACAGATTTACAGTTTCACGTTGTGTCAGAGAGGGTTCCAGACCAGACTGCGGATCGTGAAAGACGGTGGCATTATTCAATAAAAATGTTTTTAAAATTATGTATTTTCTTCTATAATACAATTTATTTGCAAATATTTTCTATTTGAAAGTCACAATATTTCAACCTCTAATTGGTTAAAAATGTTTTTTGAAAAACAAAATTTACAAACAAATTAGAAAATATTGCTGACTAGTCGACCACTAAAATAATCATTAGTTGCAGCTCTGTTTTCCACCAGAGTGACGCTCTGGCTAGAAAAGTGACTTACATCACAGACTCACAACTTTTCATACAGGGACCCTCAAAATAACCAAGCAGCCGACTCAGGGCCCCACCGTGAAATGAAGCTGACAACAGCAATAATTATGTCACGTGACTAAACGACTTTCACTATAGAGAGTGCGGAGCGGATGCATAATAAAGAGCTTTAAGTATCTTTAAAGCTGCACTGAGCATATCTCCATGGTGATGCACTGGCTTTGCCTGGAATGTTCCACAGCGTGGCATTCATGGTACCATTCTAGCTTTTAGATAAACTCAGGTCAGATCTGTGAAAAGGTGCAGCTTTGCCTTATGGTGCTACATGCTTGTTTTCATGGAGAGAGAAGGGTTTAATGCCATAGAGTATTATGATTTACAGTTTTTTAGGTATTAGAATGTCCTCTGTTCTCCTGTATTTTTACACAAAAATCTTGTAGTTTAGACCTCTTCAAACATGCTCTGAATACATGGGATTGTTGTTTACATGGTGCAATCTGAACAGAATCCTGCTTTTTAATATACATGTAACAATACCCAAATCTCACGGTATGTGATATGTATTGTAATATTTTGGAGACTTTATCTGAATTACAGAAATGCTACTTTTTCCTGTTTAACATGCCTTTAAAAGATTTAAGCACAAATCATTACTCATGGTCTATGTAGTTCCCTGTTTTTAGCTGCTGCAACAAAACAAGGAATTTAAACAAATGGTCTTCGATACATTGTGACAGCCCACGATGTTATTAAGATTTTACAATATCATGATATTTTTTTTCATTATTAAATCAATTTAAACATATATCGCAAATCTAATCATAATCGCAATATTTGAGAGACAAATCACAATGAGATTATTACATTATAAGAGGAGCAAAAACATTAAGGACAAACTGGTACCATTTAAGGTGGAAATTCAGTACATTCCTCCAGCTGATCTGACCTGTACTCTCTTTCTTCAGGTGCACGTTCCGGTTCCCCAGCACAAACATAAAGATCTCGTTCACGGCTCTGTCCAGTGGGAGGAAAGTGAAACGTGAAGCTTCAGAGTCTCCTGTTAAAGCTGTTCAGCCTCAGATCTCTCCTTTAACAATCAACATCCCAGAAAACATTGCCCACCTCATGAGCCCCCTGCCTTCTCCCACAGGGACCATCAGGTAACTCTATTTGTTCTTGTAATACTCTCACTTGAGCAGCTCACATTAAATTTACATTTTGACTCTTTTGGTTCATAGCACAATGTCCAAACCATTATTGTCAATGACATTTTTATATCCATTTCTCCACAGTGCTGCTAACTCATGCCCCTCCAGTCCACGGGGAGCAGGCTCCTCTGGATACAGACTGGGCAGTCGAATGGTGAGTTCAGCAGAACTTCAGCTCATCAACGATAACTCCCAACCAGAACACGAGAAGGACAACTCCGGAGGGGACAGTCCCAAGGTACGCGCACAGTTGAGGTTACGTGAAATTCTACGTCACGGATTATTTTCAGCTGTGATGCAAAATTCAGAACACGGTCCATAGTTTTGGTGGGTTGATAATCAAGGAATTGCCTATCACTTCCTATAACTTGAACACATTTCACATGAAAAGCTGAATTGTAGCTTTTAGCGCTTCCTTCTTGGACGTATTGGTCTGAGATGCTAAACTTAAAAAGAAAGTTACGGTTCTGTGAAACCTGGATGATGGCCCTCTGGTGATCAGGAAGGTGAAATGGTAGTGGACTGGGCTACAGCCCTGTGTGAATCACAGAGTGGCACAAAGTACACTGAGATCATAAAACCTTAAGAGGAGAGTGGCAGTGGAGGATAGCAGGCATGTGGTGGAGCTCTGCAGACACACAAGTGCAGAAAAGAGCTAAATATTGTCTTTACTGCGGTGTAACTGAATCAATGAGTTTGGGATTAGTTTTTTTTCTTGTAAAAAGACTCGTGCGTGTAACACCTGTCTCACTTGTGTCATAAAAATACAATAAAATGTTAATCACAATGACTGAATAGAATTATCTCCAGTGAAATCTATGGGACAGACAATCCTACAAGGGTTGGATAATGTCAGAGAATATACCTTCATTCTGACTATACTATTTGACAAGTCTTTTAAAATGCATTATAATTCTAAACACATTGGTTAAAGGTCTGTCTTGTCTTGAATTTTTTTTTTTCCTCTAGGATGACTCGAAGCCTCCGTATTCCTATGCACAGCTGATCGTCCAAGCCATCACTCTGGCTCAGGACAAACAGCTCACTCTAAACGGCATCTACAACCACATCACCAAGAACTACCCCTACTACCGCACCGCCGACAAGGGCTGGCAGGTGAGGACTAAAACAGGAGATCATATCTTGATTTACGGGCAAAATAGTGAAATAAAAAAAAAACTGGATCATGTAGAGCAGTTTAATGTGGACATTTTAAGGTCAGAATGAGAAGCCTGACAGCAGCAGTTACAGAGAGATGGGCCACCATTTTACAATAGAAGTCAAATGCAACCAGACCTCGAAGGAACCACTTACATGCTCCCTATCTATTGGGAATGATATTATACAGCTTCATCTTCGCTTTTAAGATAAAACCAAAGCCATCTGCCTCTCATTTTGCAGAACTCTATCCGGCATAACCTTTCTTTAAACCGATACTTCATAAAAGTGGCACGATCTCAGGAGGAGCCTGGTAAAGGTTCATTCTGGAGGATAGACCCTTCATCTGAGGCTAAACTGGTGGAACAGGCCTTCAGGAAACGCAGGCCCAGAGGGGTGCCCTGCTTCAGAGCCCCGCATGGACCCCTCTCATCCAGGTGAGACACTATCGCACACTACAGGACTATTTGACGATATACAATTTTTGCCGCCCCATCACTTGCCTCAAATGTAGTTTACAGTAGAACAAATGGGTCTCCTAATACTGAAGAGTTTTTTTTTTTTTTTTTATATATATGGGCATTAAGTAATATACCAACTGCACAGACAGAGATACTATGTGGTATTAAATATATTAAATGGTTTATGAATAATTGACATATTGCCTGTGCTACCGTTCAAGTGTAGAGAGGGCAGCCTTTGGCACGTCCTTATTAAGTTCATGTTAAAGAACTGTAAAATAGTTGTTGATTGTGTGTGTTTTTTTGTTTTTTTTTCCTTGACAAACTTTTCTTGTAATTTTCAGGAGTGCACCGGCGTCTCCCAACCACTCGGGGGTGCTATCTGCTCACTCTAGCGGTGTGCAGACCCCAGACAGCCTGTCCAGAGAGGGGTCACCTGTGCCTCTGGAGGTCGACACGTCTGTCCCCGCCCCCAGTTCCAACATGCAGCCGAAGCTAATCCAGGAGACGCGATTCTCACACAACACGCCAGGTACACACCGTTACACCATAGTCTTAAGCAACTACATATTTCTCTGCTGCTTAGTTAATGTTTTAAATGTCATGCTGATAATATTCTAGTCATTTTAACATCATACATGTATAAATTATATTTGTCTAGCCCCAGAGCATATATATATTGTAAAAGCAGCTCTTAGGGTCCAAATGAGATCACTGTGTGCTGTCTGCATCTAATGACTGTGTTTTTATAGTCTATCTCCAGCATTATCGTGACGGCAGAACTGGTCTCTGAAACTGAAAAAATGAACTCATCACATTAATTGGGATGCCACAAATTTGTTTGTGACTGAGAAATAAATTTGGTCTCCTGAGTTTTCAACTTAAACTGGTCCACACTTATTCCTCATTTTCCTGACACACTCATGCTTTTAAAATATATCTGTACTGGGGCAAAACTAATTTTACGTAATTACATAAAAAATGTGTAGTGTGCCTGTCACAATAATTACTGTATCGACTTATCCTTCAGTAGGCTACATGATAGATGGAACAATTATTTTGTGAAGACATTTTTGCTGCTAATCCAAGCCGTTCCTTCAGTTCTGGTCAGATTGCTAGTGGACACTGCTTATATCCATCTGAAGGAAGAAGCCAACTACACTTAAACTGAAAACACCTATTGTTTACAGTTTCTGTTTGTAGGCTGGGTCTAATGAGCTACACTGTGCCTGAGTCCTACTTATCATAAACCATTCAGGCTCCTAATGGGCCCTAATGGGTGCCTTCACTCCTATCAGCATCCTGGCCAGCTCTTTTGTTTTCTTTGTTTTGATTTGGGTCTGAGGATGGAGTTTTAGATGGTGGAGAGATTATGTCTCAGGGCCCCATTTCTGTTCAAGGAAGGATTGTCTTTCCTAACAAAAATAGCTTCTTTAATTCCACCTCTCCAAACCATTTATTTTCTCTGGCTAAGATCTGTACCTCACTATCTTCAAAGTGTCTTTGAGATGGAGATGTACAGCAGACTGGGGTCCGGAGGAGCTCTTTTGACGGTGTTGGTACATTCTCTTATGGAGTGTCTGTTTAGTTTCTCCAGTGTAACGCTCACTACACTCTTCACTACACTGAATGGAGTGATCACTTTGTTTGTGGCTCAGGGTTTTTTCCTTCGGGTGAACCAGTTAAAGTGTTTGTAGATTTGAAATAGATCAGAATTTCGTACTGTCTGAAAATCCTCTGAAACTTTTCAGACACACCTGCTGTGTAAAGAATGGTTATACTTTTCCTTCTAGGTTCAGTGTCCCTGTTGTCCTGTTTTTTGGTTCTTTTAGATCTGTTCAAGGCCCATTTTATCCATAAGCAGAGAGGGCTTTCTCCTGGCTTTTTCTATATTTTTTCTGGGTCCTTTTAAACGATTATGATTATCAAAACATGACTACAATAATTTTTTATAGTTGAAAAGTCATGAAAAGTTGATTAACCGTGGCAGCTCTAGCATATATATAATTTTAGGGGAAATCCTGCACTGGTATAATGGCATTCAATATTGTCGTGTATATTGAATGCCATTATATTATATTGTCTTCAGCAATATATTGTACTTTAAAATGTGTTATTTTGACAGGCCTAAGCGTTCCTAAAATGATGACATTTACATCTTTTAATTTCTCTCAGGTTCCCCGGTGAGCAGTTCGTCGGTGCTGATCGCGGTGCAGAGGCCAATAGGTCAGAGCCTGAAGCCCGTCACGTACACCATGGCCTCTCCCGTCAGCTCCAGCTCACAGCCCCCCCTACAGACCGTCCATGTACTGCAACAGATCCCAGCCGGAACCGTGCTCCAACCAGCCACTATAATCAAGAGCGAGGGCCAGGAGAACGGAAACCACACAGATGTCAAAGGTAACACAAGGCTGGTTTAACTGTGACTTGGATTGGGCAATGCAGACACAAATTTCAGATAAACTAAAATGGAGTTGTTGCGTGTAATGTCACTTCCATCAGCTGATTGAAAACAATGATGTTTACAATTTCATCTTTTTTAGCAACAATACATCTCACGTTGAAAACAAGGTTATAAGCTCTGACAGAAAGTGTACAAGGAAGGCTGAGGTAAGAAGCTAGGCTAGGCTAAGCTAGGCTAGGCTAAGCTATCCTTAGCGGTGACCAGCAGTTAGTGAGATACACACTAGTACTGTAATGTTATGTTGCGCTTTTGAAAGGTTATTGTCTCCTGCTGGATGAATAAGGAACAAAAGCAAAGCTAGAAATCAGCTGTGAAGTTTCTAATTGTACCCGGAACTGACTTCATCACTTAACAACTGTATCATTATTATTATTACATTTTGGATGGCATCTTGATTGAGGTTCAGGTATCTCAAACTTGGAAATGGCCTGTAAAATTAACCGCAAAATTGCTGAAATATTTCTCTGGGCTTGGACATTCACTCATGATATATCTGTACATTTTTGGGGTGATGTGAAATGGTAATAATTGTAATAAAAAGCTAAAAACACTACTAATGAAAAATAATCTGTGGAATTTAAGTAGAACTGACAGAATTTTGTAGTAGTTCAATACCAAGTATGTGACAAAAACATGAGTAGAGCATCGTTTTGCATTTTGTTCATTGTAAACCACTGTATGAATTATAAACGGTTCATTGACAGGCCCTACTTTTTAATAGTGGCATTTCAAGCAGCAGATTTTAAATTCTGTGGGGGTTTTTTGAAAAGTAGCTACGTTTCTTAGTTGTGGATATTTGAATTATTAAGTCATACATGTAGATTACTAAGCATGAGGATGTGGGCAGAGATGGGGGTGAAAATAGACATTTCTAATGCAGGACAATACAGGATTACTCAAACATACATGAATCTAAACACACTGAGTGAGTTTATGGTGAGAGAAAATATAACATGGTTTAAAACTCATGAAAATCAATCATACACAGCTGGTCTGTTTTAAAGGGCACATATTACACTACTTCCTGATCTGTTATAATGTCATTTCCTTGTTAAAAATATACTCGGGGTGTTGTATTGTTTCATTCACACGTTTCATACACTGACCCTGTGTATTTTGGCCAGGTTCTTCTCTGTGTGGTATGTGGTAATACAGGAAGTGCTTCACTGTTTTTAAACTAGAATCATTTGGATGATTTCAGCCCTAGAATAGTCCATCTCTTCTGAGCTAAAGATAAAAGGAGCTGTTAACTTGAAAACTATAACTACATGACATCACAAGGTCAACTGCGCATTTTGAGATTTGAAGATGTGGACAGACTAATAATAAAGGGTTATTCAGACATTATTTTGTTGAGTTTTGTTTCATGCACACATTTGTTTAAGCCCTTAGTCGTCCTTTTACTATTAAAAAAAATGACATAACATAGCTTAAAGGTCCTGTATTACATAAAATGGATTCTTGTGAGCTTTAAGTGAAACCTCTCTGTCCTCTTTCGTTTCCCAGCAGTGAAAGTCGAGACAGTTCTCCCGGCTGTGGGCTCCATAGGTCCCTCTGCTCCGGTGATCCAGGGCCCTCAGAGCACCTCCTCTCTGCAGACACTCACCATCCTCCCACAGCCTCCTCTGGGCACGCACCAGCTGCCCATCAAGACCATCACCCAGAACGGGACACACAGCCTCGCCACTGCCATCCAGGGGCACAGCTCAGGTACTGCAATACACAAAATAAGACAGAAAAGCCAATATCACGAATACAAAATAAGTGAATGTGATATTTGGCTTTTTCAGCACCATCAGGTTGATAACTGAACAAAGTTTATTTGTATAGCACAATTCATACGCAAAGTAATTCAAAGTGCTTTACATAATAATAATATATATAGCCGCAAGTGGCAGCGATCTCGTCCTGTTTGCCCAGAGTTTTGGAATTTGTAAAAATGCCCCCATTTCTGTAGCAAAGTGTGTGACGCACAGTAAATCGTGTAAAAATTTGGATAACTTTTGATTCCACACTCTAGATAATTTTCACCGGTCACTTTATTTTCATATCACTTTTACAGAGTGCTTTACATACAGATAAACAGTGAGCAGAAAGCACAGATTAAAACACTGCAATGCAGAATAAAAATGGCTCTGCTACTGCACAAATGTGATTTTTATTTAAGTGCGTTTTTAACTTCAATTTTAAAGTGCCTACAAAGTCAGCTGCTCTTAGTTCCTCAGGTAAGGAAATTCATAGGTTTGAGGCTCTGATAGAGAAGGCTTCCCTCTAGTACAGAGTCAAGAGGGAAGATATGAAGGGTCTCAGCTGAAGTACGAAGTGAGAGCTCAGAAACATGCATACAGAGAAGGTCGGTAATAAAATAGGGGCCAAGGCCATTAAATGTTTGAAAAGTTGGTAATAACATCTTTTAATCGATTTGACCGTTGATGGTGGGCCAGTGTAGGGAGGCTGGTATCTGTGTAATGTGCTTGTGTGTTTTGTTTGTTTTTTATTGGCTAACAGTCTTGCTGCTGAGTTCTGTATAATTTGGAGACATTTCAGAGATTTTTGACTAATAACTGCATATAATGCATTACAATAATTTAACCTTGAACAGCATGGATATTTTTTTTCTAGGTTAGCAGGTGAAAGAAAACATTACATTTTTGCAATGTTTCTAATTTGCAGCAAACAAGTTTGAACCATTTTTGTAATTTGAGAGCCATAAGTGAAGTTTGTGTCAATGATCATTCCCAGGTTGCGGGCAGTTTGTTTTACAAGGGAGGATAAATTCATTAAAGACAGCTTTTGAAATCGTTCCTTCCATTTGTTGGAAAAAAAGATTTGATTAAGATTTCTGTCTTAGAATTGTACAATGACAATGGTTTTTTGCCATCCAGTTATTTATATAATTCAGACGGTTGAAAAGGCATTGGAATCATCATCATCATCATCATCATCATCGCATTGTGATTATTATCATTATCATTATTATCATTATTAGCTATGCTTGAAAGCCCCACCCAACTTTCGAGACTCAGAAGCTAAACCAGGCCTGCAGCAGGAGGCCGGTCCCTGAAGTCCTCAGAGTGTGAGATGGTTCATGTGGCTCTAACATGTCAGAGATGTACTTTGGTGCTGGTCCATGGAGAGACTTGTTCACAAGCAGAGCTGCTTTAAAGTCTATTCTATGAGCCACGGGAGCCAGTGCAGAGACCTGAGCACAGGACACATGTGTGAAGTACTTCCTGGTTCTAGGCAGGACCCAAGTTGCAGCATTCTGGGTGTTCTGCAGCTGTCTTACAGTGAGCAGGCTGTTACAGTAGTCTAACACATGGATACGCCTCTCCAAGACTGGTTTAGACTTAAAAAAAAAACTTTATTTTGGCTCAGTTATGTTACTGATCAAATACTTGAACCTCCTTAAGCCTGTGCTTTGTGGTAGACGATACTTTTAAGCTTCATATAAGGTGCTCTCCTACTGTAATATTTTATTCAGAACTTATTTGGTGAGTATCTTAACCTTGTGTCCCCTCTGTCCTCTCCAGCCGCAGCCAGCCCCCTCCACCTGTTGGCCGCCCACGCCTCAGCCTCTGCCTCCCTCCCGACCAAACGCCAGAACGGAGACCAGAGTGCAGAGCAGCAACCCGACGCCAAGCGCTCCAAACCAGACCCAGAACAGGCCACGCCCACTTCCTCCTCTCCGACATTCACTTCCTGTCCCTCCTCCAATGACACAGCGGCAGCTAACGACTTGAGCGGCGACCTCAACTAACCTGTCCCAACCCCGAAATCTCCTCTACGCTGCAGAAGAAGTTACATGAGTTTAAATGACTGGAATTATTTCAGTAGTTTGAGTTTTAGATTATTTACTTAAAACACATAGACTATTTGACTTCTTTCAGTGTATCTTTTCTTCTTTCAAGGTAAAAAAAAAAAATATCTGCCATTGGGAAAAAGTACTTTTTCCAAAGAACAAAATCACCACTTTGAAATTAGCCAGAACTGAAACCTTATAAGTTTGTTTAACTTATTTCAATATAAGTCTTTGCTTTAGATACTTCAAGGTCTTTGAAATACATTTATATTAAATTATACTCCAAAGAAGAGTAGACAAAATGTCATCTGGAAACAAAAAAAATACATTGAAACAAGTCAAATTATCCAAAAACATTAACTAATTAAATCAAGTAAAACATACTAATTTAAGATGTTTTAGATTTCAAGTCATTTTAACTCATGTAAATACATATTTGTAGTGTAATCCCTCCCATAAATCTACATTACACCTCCTCCTCCTCCTTCATACTTTTCAGCTCCCATCGTCTGCCATTCCATTGACTCCCGCAGTGCCAAAATGGAGACCCGTTTCATTTTGCCCTGTAAGACTTTTGATAAAGATGGCTACTTATCGGGGCTGCACACTTATACGTAAAACAAGTTGTGTTGTTGCAATTGGTCCTTGTGCGAAAATTTGATTAGAAATTATTAAGATTAATTATGCCAAATTGTTTTAGTGTTTGTAGGTCACACTAACAGCTGGATCAATGGATAGATTTGATTTAACAACAAATCTTTATTAGAATTTCAAACAACATCCAGCCACTAACATCTTCACAGAGATAACCTGTAACTTGGCCTGTATGCTTGTCTGCATGGAGATGGATTGGTTTAATGCCATTCCATGGAACATTTTAGCCAAGTAATAGTATCTCCATGACGAGCAGGTCTAACCCTCCAGCTAGAAAATATAGTGATGATATAGTGCACATTTAAAGGTACTACACAAAAAGTGATATTTTTTTTGTTACACAGTTGGCCAAAAAATACTATGACGCAACCAGTTCTTTGAAAAATGTATCGTTAGACAAAGGTTCATATCAAACAGTCGTACAGTATATTGTGCAGCCCCCTTTAAGATCAAGTGAAAAGACGGGACTCGAGATGGAAATCATCTGGATGTAAACCACAACCAGGCCTTATTCACCAAAAGAGCTGCTCATTCTGAACTCTACTCGGAGCGGGAGAGAAACTACGCCCCAAAATGACCGCCCAGTGTTTCCTGTTCAGTACAAGAGAATATGGTGGCCTCCTATGTTCAAAAACAAGCTGACATTTGTTCAACAAAATACACTTCTAATCATTAATGTAGAAAATCAGCTGTACTGTAAAAAGAATTTAAATGACTTGAATTGATAATATTTATCTTATTTTTAGTTTTTGCAGTTTCTGGTTTGTAAATCAAGTTTTATGGTCCTTTTTTACTTGTTTCTAAATATTTAGTTTTTATTTCAATCAAAATTGTGAAAGAAGAATGTTTGACAACTCTTTCACCTCATGTGACTAAAAAAAAAAACTTTTTCTATTGACTGAAAATGTTCCTTGACATTGGAAATAAAATGTGTAAAATATACAAATCTTGACTTACCAATTAAGTAAATCTAGTTAAAAATACTAAAATAACATACTGTAAATTCAAGTCATTTTTTAAATTAAAATGAGTGTAAAAACACCTTAAGACTTACTCCAAAAAAGTCAAAATAAAATGGTTAAACTGGTTTTACCTGTGCCACTATAGTCTCAGGAGTCGTCCACAGGAAACGCTGAGGCCGTCATGTTACCTCAGCTCACCACGGGGCAGCAGAGCGCTCCTGCCCGCTCCACGGGCCTTACCCTCCAGCCCTGTCATGGGCAGAGCCTTGGTTTGGATGGATTCATTTCATGTTTTTTTAGGGAGAAAAAAGCAACCGATTGAGCCAAAAAATCCTCTGGCAGCTCAAAAGAGCCCTGTCTCCACCAAAATCTAGTTGAAATAACTTGATTTTTTTGAGTAGTATTAACTACATTTATTTAGTGAGTTGGTACAGATTTTGTTGTAAGTTTATTAGTTCACATTTCAATTATTTTCTGATTTCAAACTTAATTATCTTCCATTTATTTCACTGGCAGATATGAAATGAAATCCAAATGCACTGAAACCTGTTATTGAAAATAACTTGGACTCTCACATTAAATGAAAGGAGCTTAAAACTACTCAAAACAATATAAATGAATTTCCACACAAAATGACGTCTTCCTAAATTGCCCGAGCGTGTGACTCCCAGTAGCCCGAGTTTGATCGTTGTTCTGTTTTTCTGTATTATTATTTTAAGAAAGCTATGGGTAACTGTTTAGTCAATGTAATATGTACAAATATTTAACAAAATTGACTTATTGTACAAAACATAATTTAGTTGTTTTTTTTTTACCAATCTTTGTAAGTAAATTAATGTATTTGAATATTTACGACTTCATATTATTTAGTTAGCGCGGTGATTTGGCAGACTGTTAAGCCTGATGCCCTTCCAGTCACAACCAGCCTTGTTACTGCGGCTGGAATGGACAAAGTGCTACACGTTTCTCGCCCAAGGACACAACACAAGTTAATAATAATTTGTGTATAGTAAAACCAAATAAAACCATGTTGTTTCTTTAACATTTGGTGGATACAGGGCCAAACCTCTTCATCATCACAGTAGATATGCAGTATTCAGTTCATAGGACTTTTTCATAAACTTATTTTTAGGTAACAGACGTACACTGCAAAAATAACATCTTGAAATCAGAATATCTACCTTAATTTGGGTAGTTTTGATTTTTAAGTTATCTATTTTAAATTGTTTTATGGTATTTCTAACTACCGGTAGAAATGTTGTAAGTTTATTTTGTTTTTTTGAGTTGAAAAATTGAACTTATTTAGTCAAAATTTCTTCTCCATTGACGGAAAATGGATGGAAACATTATATTACGACAACTCAAATTATTTATACCTATTAATTAAATAAATATAGTCAAAACTACTCAAGAAAAGTATCTTCTGAATTCAAGTTATTTTAACAGTTGCAGATATGGAGTTTTTGCGGTGTATCTGATTCATTAAACTTAATATTTACACTTCTTTTTTACATTTTTTTATCCCAATATTCCGACACGTTATCATTTTGTAACCTCTCTCCCTTTCTCTCTCTCTGTCGCATATGAACTCAATGTTAAACCTACATATTTTAATAATAATTGCACAGATAACCGATGATAACTATATGACTCTTTGCGTGTGTAGCTTCCAGATGTGACCCCTGCATGTAATCACAGAAGTTTACTGTAAAAACCGAACAAAAGGAAAAGAAACAGACTTGCACTTGACCCACACTGAAAAACAAATATCTACTCCGGTTAAAATGTCCAACTTAAGAGTACTTATCATTTCTGAGCAGTTTTGACTACTTTTGATATGTCATAGGTTTAACTTTTTGCCTTTTCCTCCAATATTTTATTCATCAGAGACAAATTCACATAAAATATAATAATAATAATAATCACCCATTCAGTACACTTAAAACGTGGGTTCAAAATGTTGGTTTCTATGCAAAATCATCTGTGAATATTTGCAAATGTTTAAAAAAAATCTAGGTCTTCTTAAGTCTCAACCTTAATTAGTCAAAACTACTTAAGATCAACCGGTGATTCTTAATAATTTGTCATTTTAAACTTGTACGTATTTGTTTTTCAGTGCAGTGTTCTGTATTTTTTATTTCTTTTTTTTTCTTTTATTTTTTTTTTTAAACCTGTCGATCCCTTAAGTCCCGCCCTCCTCCTTCCTGTCCCGTGTTTCAGATGAGGCCGTCTTGATGTTGTGGTTGTTGGCAGATTTCCCCTACACCTCTTTATTATTAATATTATGACTATTATTATATTATTATTATGATATTATTGCTTGATCATTTCTGGCAACCCGGCGAGTCTGTTGATTGTACACGTTCCAAGTCCATAGAAAAGAAAAGAGAAATTGATGTTGTTTTGCTTCAGTGGAGAAATGCTTTTTTAAATAAATTAATTTAAAGCCCATTGATGTGTGCTGTCTGTTAATGAACTTAATTAATTAAACATAGACGTAAAATCCCCCCTAGCACAGAACTTTTAGATCACCATGTCACCGTTTATTGTTTTGAAAAGGCTATATTCACTAAAAACCACATATTAACATTAGTTTCACAATTGTGAACAACCATAAAACTTACTTTGTCATTTTGACTATTTTCATAGAAAATAATACTTCATACAAAAGTAGTACAAATGACACATTCATTTCATAATTTCATCTTTTTTGATGATATTTTGGGCATTAATGGTTTAACACATAATAGGATTTGAAAGATTTCAGTCGTCACTACACTCGTTATCACATTCATAAAACTGCAGTTACATAGACCAATATATAGTCTAGTATTAACTTAAAGTGCACAACTCCTTATGTTAGTAGACCTACACTTTATGAAGAAACTACAGCAAAGGTAATATCTAAGCCCTAACTCTCATTTTATTAATTCACATTTTACATTTTTTAGGTTCATAGTAAACCATTCAATTAAAAGAGAGCTTTTTTAATAATCAGCATACTTCCCCATCTCATTTCCTGTAAATGAAGAAAGAGCCGGAATCTTGAGCATATTTGAATAACACATTTTCTGTTTTCTACTGTCCTGCACTGATGTTGATGTTTTTGAGACCAAAAATAATATAAAAGTGTAAAAGTTAACAGCACCCAGAAACATAATAAACTCCTGCAGATGTAATAGCTGTTATGTTTATGGGAAATGTGGTTATTTCTTTTGTGGTGGAGATTTGTGATTAAGTTTGTTGAAAATGATTAAGTTTGTAGAGATTATTATGTTTGTGGAGCTTACAGAGTGTGACGTCACCCAGAGCGTTCGGCTCCAGTCAAATGAAGCTCACTGAGGCGAGGGGCCAATTTCCATATATGAACTTCAGACCACGAGTATCACTGTAACCAAAGAGCCAATCCGGAGCGAGGCTGTTGAAGGTAAGTTATTTATGTCCATTTATATATACTGTCTATGGCTTAGAGCACATACTGAACCACCAAGCACACTGCAATATTTTAAAATATTAAAGCTTGAAATGAACTAATTTGGACCAATCATGTCATTCAAATGTATCTGTTTTAAAACCACGTAGTAAGATAGAGGGAGATTTCATAAGCATTCAAAAATATAGCACAAAATGTATATTAACTTTTTAATGTTTTTTTCCAATGCTGAGCCGTTCTTTTCACACAGACCTCTAAATTAGTGTCATAAGGAATGCTCTGGATTTTGTTCTAACTTCAGTTAAAAATCATTTGTTTCAGCTCTGGTCTCTGGTCTCTGGTCTCTGGTCTCCGGTCTCTCTGTTCTCTGGTCTCTCTGGTCTCTGGTCTCTGGTCTCTGGTCTCTGGTCTCTGGTCTCTGGTCTCTCTGGTCTCTCTGGTCTCTCTGGTCTCTCTGGTCTCTCTGGTCTCTCTGGTCTCTCTGGTCTCTCTGGTCTCTCTGGTCTCTCCGTCTCTCCGGTCTCCGGTCTCCGGTCTCCGGTCTCCGGTCTCCGGTCTCTCTGGTCTCTCTGGTCTCTCGGGTCTCCGGTCCGGTCTCCGGTCTCCGGTCTCCGGTCTCCGGTCTCCGGTCTCCGGTCTCCGGTCTCCGGTCTCCGGTCTCTCTGGTCTCTCTGGTGTCTCTGGTCTCTGTTCTCTGATCTCTGTTCTCTGATCTCTGGTCTCTCTGGTCTCTCTGGTCTCTGGTCTCTCTGGTCTCTGGTCTCCGGTCTCCGGTCTCCGGTCTCCGGTCTCCGGTCTCCGGTCTTTGGTCTCTCCAGTCTCCGGTCTCCGGTCTCCGGTCTCCGGTCTCCGGTCTCCGGTCTCTGTGGTCTGTGGTATACCAATTTTGTCCACATGAGTGCAGTAGTAAGACGTGTAATATATTTCAACAGGTTTACAAAGTGCTACCAAAGCATAAAACCTTACAAATGTACAAATGAAATACCAACTCTAAAACGTGTAAATAACACTTGTAAATGGCCCAGTTTTGTTGTGCAGCTGTGACTGTGAGCTGTAGAACCCTTCACAATCACACTTTAACCTGGCACACATCAAAAGGCCTATTGTAGAGGTCGGGACTTGCAAGTCAAAATGAGTTTCCTTCGCTCCCTTAGCGATAGGGTGAGGAGTTCAGTCACACGGGACACAGCGTGGAGTAGAGCCACTGCTCCTCCAGCTGAATTGGCTCAGGCATCTATTCCAGATGCCTCCTGCACGCCTCCCTGAAGATGTGTTCTGGGCACGTCCCACTGGGAGAAGACTACGTGGAAGACCCCGGGGAAGACCCAGGATACGCTGGAGGGACTATGTCTCTCTCCTTGGGATCCTCCTGGAAGGGCTAGAGGATGTGTGTGTGGAGAGGGAAGTCTGGACCTCCCTGCTCAGGTTGCTGCCTCTGGGACCCGGCCCTGAATAAAGCAGAAGAAAATGGAGATTTGACGTGTTAAAATGGACTAAGACTTGGGACTCGACTTGGACTTGAAAGCCAATGACTCGGGACTTTACTTGAGCCTGGTGACTTGAGATAACTTGATGCTCTTTTTTTGTTCTTTAATCTTGTTTTTAGAAGACACTATTCTTGATAAAGTTGATGCTTTCAGTGCTTAATTTTAAAGGACCAAACTGGAACATATGCCTCCCCATTTCTCTGTTTGTGAATAATTGAAATATATTGTCAGATGTCCTACAATAATATTGGTAGCTCACAATAAATTGGGTTAGAAGCTCCCTTGCTTAAGGTCACTGCTTTGTTGCAGCAACAGCTTAAAAAAAAGCTACATAGACCATGATCCTCCATTCTAGGTCAGACCTACCTGACAAAATAATTGTTATTAAGCTCTTATAATTCTTTGGATTATGACAGTGAAGATTCACACTAAGGTCTTGTCAAGGTCAGGAAAAAGTACGATATCTACAATTCTGCTAGTCTCTCCAAAATATCACAATAAATATCATACTGTGAGATTTGGATATTGTCCCTATTTGTTACCATGTTTGACCTTTATCAAAATGACATCACTGTGACATTTCAGCGACATCACTGTGACAAAACTGACATCACAATGATATCATTATGACGTCAAAATGACATCTGTGACATCACAATGTCTGAGGTCTGATGCAGTTATAAATAGGAGCTAAATTATATCTAAGCCCCCGATTCCTGTTCACAGATGGATTGTTTTTTCTAACAAAAATATGTATTTAACTCTCAAATTATTTCTTTTCTTTGGCTAAGATCTGTACCTCACTATCTTCAAAGTAGTGGGTTGAGGCTTTGAGATGGAGCTGTGCGGTGGACTGGGGAGAAGCTCGACGACGGCGTTGGTACATTTGGTACAGTGGGTGTTTCGTTTCTTCAATGCAACGCTCATTGCATTCTTCTCTACGCTGAATGATTTCTTTGTGGATCGGGGATTTGTCCTTTGGATAAACCAGTTTTTGTTTTTTTGTGTTTGTAGGTTTGAAATAGCTTCATGTTGTCTGAAAATCCTCTGAAGCTTTTCAGACAAACCAGCGGATCAGAGGATTTTCAAACAGACAGCTGCAGTTTATCACTAAAATGAGTCCTTTACAAACGTCACTGGTGTGAGGACGCATCCTCTGGGGGCCAGAGGGAATGACACTAGATTGTTTTTGTACAGATAGATGTACTTTGTGTGACAGTGGTGAGTGGACACAGTAGTACACTGCAGTGTCTCCAGGCTGTATGTTCTGTTCATTCACTGTGCTGGAGCTAACATAAATACTGAGCTTGTTCTTCAGTGACTCTTTGAGCAACATCCAGATCCGCCTGTTCTCCAAATCTACTCCGGGCGTATCCTGTCTGTCTGACACAGTTTGTAGCATAACTACTATGAGAGTATGAGACAGCAGAGAGGATGGTGAGAGTGGGCTGTACAGTTCCAGAGGAGTAAAAAGAGTCACTGTGTCCAGCAGCAGCAGCAGTCAGCTCTGTCACCTCCTCCTGCTGCTTTTCATCACTCACACATTTTGCGTCTTATAAATTCATGATTTACTGCTCCCTGGGGGTTAAGTAGGTTTATCAGTAGACTAGAAGAATAAATACATTTAATGAATAAAATGCAATGTGTATTACCATTATGTCGATTGGACAAGACACCCACCTTGTCTTTGTAAATATGTGTTGCCATGTTACTTTCATCCGTGAGGCATTTTACAAAAAAACAAAGGAGGAAAAAAAAATGTGTTTAAAAATGCAATACACTGACAATAATAAAGTTCAAAAATGTCACTGGTGGGACGATCACTCGGGTCATTAATGTCTGATAATGCCCAAGAAAGAAGTCCCTGCTTGTAAATGTCCTCCACCTCTACTGTCCTGCAGACCGGGTCGAACAATCGTTAGGATCAGAAGCAACATAGTCATAGATGTACAAAATACATAGCAGTGGACTTAAGATACACCCTTGTGGAGCACCAGTGCTCACAATGAGTTCATCAGAGATACAGCCATTAATTTGAACCCTTTAAGTATTGCAAAGAGTTCAAAATCCATTTCTAAATGGCATTTCACAGATAAAGAGTTTTCAGGTTTTGTATGAGCCTCGCAGGTACGAGACAATTAAAAGCTGCACTATAGTCCAGAAAAAGCATTCTGGCGTGAAATTAGCCCTTGTCCAAATGCTCGTATACAGAGTTCAGGGAAAGAACGATGCTGTTCTCCACTCTTCTGTTTTGTCTCTATGTGAACTGGAGTGGGTCCACAGACACAGGGATTTGAGTGTTGATCTACTCAGATGTGCACTCCTCATCTGGGACTGAGTGGAAGTGTCCCAATAGTTCTGCTGAATGACACTGTAGAACATTCACAGCAAAACAACAACCTCTCCAAGAAGGTGGCAAACTCTCCATCAGAAAAGTTACAGAGTACAACTTTAATGTCAACTCATATGTTCAGGAATATTGTGTCTTTGTTTTGTTTATTAATTTTATAATTTTTTAACTGGTTTTATTTTATTTAATGTTTTTAGCCTCTATTCACTGTTTTAGGTTGTTTTTGTGCTGTATAAATGAAGAGGATTGGATTAAATATTACATCTGATCATGATTTCCTGATACTCAGATTGCGTAATACTACTTATGACATGGCTATAGCATTTCTCTAGAGTATGAGTTAGAAACATTTTGCTGCCAGTCTCATGCAGGGGAAAGGCTGTGCTATCAGATGTCACCATCGCATGTCATATTCTGTGCATGTTCTTATCCTTTAGATTTCATAATTCATCCTCGGTTACGCAGTTCATTTATAATCAACTTTAATCTTATTTTGGCACACATGCTATGAAAATTTAACATGCAATATGTCAACATTTTGTTAGAATGTCACTAAAGCAGCTTAGGTGCAGGCCCTGCTCTATTTGCATTAAAGCGCACCTGTCATGCTAAATAAACGTAGAGAGTTTGTAACCATGTTGTAGGTGTTTCCTTTCACCATTTACTCACCCAAAGTTGTATTTGGAGTGATTCATGCATGTTTGAGCAATCTTTAATTGCTTATTTTCAAGACACTATATTGCTTATCAGCTCCCGCATTCACTGCCACTAGAATACGCCCACTGCTCTGTACTGACTTCATTTTCCAATTGTATTTTCTTAATCAGTGATTGAGTATTCGGCAGCGTTGCTTGGTAATTTTGGGGAAAAAATCTTCTGCTTGCTAGTGTGATCTGCAGCTAACCACAGGAAGTGTTGTGATGAATAGGCAGATAATATTCAATTTAAAATGTGCAAATTATAACATAATAGAGTTTATGTAGAACAAGGGAGAGGTATTTTTCAGACATTACTGGAAGTTGAAGTAACGACTCTCATGTCCTATTTGCATGTGTTTCACACTAGATTTCTAAAGTTTGCTGTCACCCCTCGCTCACATAGTTAACATGTCACTTCAATCTGGAACTTTCCCAAGAGCTTTGAAAACTGCGGTAATCAGAAGAAGAGCAGTCTTGATGCCACAATATTGAACAATTACCAACCCATCTCAAATCTGCCGTTTTTCGGCAAAGTCCTTGAAAAAGTTTTTTACCAACAGCTTATTCACTTTCACCAAATGAACAGCTCCTCTGATGTTTTCCAGTCGGGTTTTAGACTCCACCACAGCACTGAGACTGTTCTTATCAGGGTGACAAATGACATCCACCTGAACACTGATGCAGGTAAAGTCTCAGTCTTGATCCTGTTAGATCTGAGTGCTGCTTTGACTCTGTGGATCATGGGATCCTCTTACAGAGACTAGCGGACGCAGAGGGCACCGCGGGCACTGCACTGGTTCAAGTCCTATGTAGAAGACAAATTATTGAAATTGGAAAATGTGTTTCAGATAAAATGTCCCTGACCTGTGGGCAGCTCCAGGGGTCAATCCTGGGGCCTCTGTTGTTTAATCTCTACATGATGCTGTTAGGCCAGTTAATACGCAGCAATAATGTGTCGTACCACAACTATGCAGATGACACTCACATCAGTGTGTGGATGTAAAACAACTTTCTCAGTGACGTGGTTCAGAGGTTCATGGCTGGTGAGGCACTAATGTCGTCACAATCAGATTTACAAACATATAAACCAGGTGTCAGAACATTTGGCCCCAGGTCAGTTTCTCTCCCAGTGACTTGGGGCCAGAATAAAAAATATTTCAATTTCAAAAATTTCAAAATAAAAGTTCCGAAGTCTGTATGAAATAGCTCTAATAGTATGAAATAAAAAGCTGGTTTTGTATTGTTTTTTTATCCTTATTCTGGTTCCCCAATTTTCAGTGGATTGAAGTGAATCCCTGGGCTCACGAGCGCCCCCTAACATGAGGCAGGGTAACTGTGTGCCTCACCGCGCGTCTCGTCTCAGGATTTCAACGGTAAACGTAAAAATTCAAAAGAGTAAAAAAAAAAAGAAGAAAATTGCAAAGTTAAATAGAAAATAACTTTATAGTACAAATTACTGGATAAATATAACCATTTCATTTATTTTTCTCTGTGATGAGGTGAGGCACTGCCAAATAAACTTGCCTTGCCTATAGAGCAGGCACAAGCGCAATAGGTATTTTTTTAATGAAATTGAATTAAATGATTTGGCTTTTTCTACAAATATAGTATAAAAGATTTACAAAAGAATACATGAAAATTCAAAAAGTGTGACTCGGTGGTATAGCTGCAGCACATATGCCAGGCAAATACCGAATCTTAACTTGGCTTTATGGGTTTGTAGGGCTCTCCTTATCCATTTCCCTTAATCTGAAAATGGTAAAAATAAATAAATAAATATCAAAAGTATACAAAAACTGAGGAACGGTGGCAAATTGATAAACTGTAAATTGGTTAAAGAACTGGTTGAAAATAGACAGTGTGTGACTAAGTAATATTAAGATTTTAATTTGTACTTTTTTCCCTCCAATTCATGATTTTAATTTTGCAATTTCAGAAATGATTTTCCCTTTGTTCATTCAGCTGGAAACTGTGAATACATCTTACCAGGACTGATACAACAGCATATGTTCAAGTCATTTCCAGTTCCATCTGCAGCGAGGAACAGGACATTTTTATGAGAGAGTGCAAATTCAACATATTTTGAGAACATTTTGTGAAAAGAAAGTTACATTGTGAATTCAGAATCTAAAATCACAGGTCATGAATAGCGTGTGTTGAAGTTATATGATGCTATAGCACATGTACGCAGTATGATACATAGTCCGTGTTAAGCCGACGTCGTCTCTCTGCCAGATTTATCTTGCTTTTCTGGACCAAAGCTGTCGAGATAATCCACATCACAACTCTTCTTTCTCTGCCACGACGCACTTGACCGCTGCGGACCCATGATCCAAAAGGGAGAGCAAAGGATATAGCCACAAAAAGAAGAATTTACAATTACTTTTTTTCCCACCAATTTGTAAATAAGAGATTTCTGAGATCATGAGTTTAAAACAGCCCTGCATTTTTCTCAGAGGAGCAACCAAGAGACATGTAAGTCACAACCGCTTCAGCATGACTCTTTATTTATTAAACTGGAAATGATTCATGAAATATAAAAATATTTTAATCTGGGAAACTTTTTTTCTGTTTTTCTTTGCAGAGAAGACTTACGAATGATGAGATCGATGGTAAATACAGTTTTGATTTTGATATTGTCTTTATAATAGTTGGTTTTAGATCGTGGTGATGTTATTGTTTTCATGGCAGAAATCAGTATTTGAACTGGTCATTATAGTTGTGATTATTTTGTAGTATATTTATTCAACTATGAGACTGCATTTCACATTAAAAAAAATATATAAAAATATAGATAGAAAATCTGTTGATGCCATTATGTAATTTTAGGGCTTAAACTCAAAGAGCACAAGTGTCATTTTGCAGCGGGACAAAAGCACAATCTGAATGAACTCTTTTTTTTTTTGTCCTGAAAAAAAAAAAATATATATATATATATATATATATATATATATATATATATAATAATAACAGTTATGCTTTTTTTCCTGCCCTTTTTAGCATTAACTTTTCAATTTATTTATTTATTTTTTTGCTCATATTTGTCCATCATCTCACTTAAATCCATCTCACTCTGAGCCTTTTAAAGAGTCTTATTTAGTCTCATAAGTTCTTGTAATTGTTTTGTTTTGTCTTTTTCAGAATTGCGAGAGGCGTTTGTGGAGTTTGACAAAGACAAAGACGGTTACATCAGCTGTAAAGACCTGGGGAACCTGATGAGGACCATGGGCTACATGCCCACGGAGATGGAGCTCATCGAACTGAGCCAAAACATCAACATGAACCGTAAGCTGCACTTCATTTAGATTATTATCAACTCGTCCCATCTCATAAACTGTCACTTTGAACTTTCTCCTTTCTCCTTCACCAACTTTTGACTCTGTCGGCTCCGAGATCTAATCCAAAGTTTCAAATATAAAGTAGAAAGAAAAGAGAAAATGTCTTAACCCTCCCATATTTTGATCAATACAATCTAAAGTGCTGCAGCTTTTCTTTTAAGAGTAGAAACAATGTGTTCATCAGTGCAGAAAAAACAAGTCTTTGTGAGGAAAATAATGATGCACTTTATTGATTTATACGTTTTTATTGATCGCAAACCCAGGAAGAGGAGTGGTGATCTGATCAGCAGCTCTGTCACGGCCTTGCTCCTGAAAGTTGTTGCAAAATTAGGTTTAGTAATCTAAGCAAAATTCTGGATAAAAAAAAACAAAAAACAGAAAACAAGTAAAGTCAACTTAAATGTTAAAGTGATTTTTTTTTTTTTTTTTAAAAAGATTGATACTCATTTATGAGAAATATATTTGAATAATCCTTGATGGGACTTTTGTCCTTTCTGGGACCTGAATCTTTTGATTGAGTTCACTTCAAAGAGCCGTTCAAAGGATTCACTCTTTTATTATTTATTTAAGTGACAGAAGCAAATGTGAAAACTCATTGTAACAACAAACTAATCCCAGAGAAAGAGCCAGGCTCAGATCTGTTTAAAATGTTTCAAACTGAGAGTGAGTCTGTGTTTGCTCTTTGAAATTATGCAAAATCACTAGTAATAATGATAATAATGGAAACATAAAAAATGTTCCAGCCGTTCACGTTACGGAAACATTCAGAAGAGCAGAACTCGTACATGAACGTCACGTCACGTAACTGAGGCGGGTCAGATGAGTTTATTCTAAAATGATGCACTGTAGTTAAAGGTGAACTGTGTAACATTTGTGGAGGAGGCTCTGCCACCTGCTTCTCTCTGTGGAAAAGTTACTGCATTGTCTGGAATAGTCAGCGGTGGATAAATACTCAGTTTTGTTACTTGAGTAAAAGTACAGATACTGGAGTAAAAAATACTCAAGTAAAGGTAAAAGTATCATGTGAAAAAATCTACTGCACCTGTTTGAAAATGTACTTAAAGAGTAAAAAGTAAAAGTATTTTGGGCAGATTCTGAGGTCTTATAAGGCTTCAAATCTATTGATTTTGACAAATATTTGTGCTGAAATTTTCTTCAGTAGAAACAAATGCATCAATAGTTGTATATATATATATATATACATATATATATATATATATATATATATATATATATATATATATATATATATATATATATATATATATATATATCTGCATTTTTGTTCAGTTAAAGTTACTTACTCCCACAATCACAACAAACCACAAATCACACACTCCTCTCCTGATCCCAAGCCTCACTGAATGAACGAGGTAGGGCATCTGACATAAAAGAAGAGGTCAGTGTATCGCGTGTTTCGTCCTGCGTGTCGCGTGTTACCAAACGCCATAAACTGTATTTCTCTCCGATCCACGTCTAGACTCTGCTTCAAATCCATATTAATTTTCTCTGGTTGCAGTGGGCGGGCGGGTGGATTTTGAAGACTTCGTGGAGTTAATGACACCAAAGCTCCTGGCTGAAACAGCAGGGATGATTGGCTTAAAGGAGCTCAAGGATGCATTTAAAGAGGTGAGTGGAGATTCTCTGTAAAGCTACACTCACACTCAGGACGCTTCCATGCAGGACACTGAACAATCACATTTAAACCCCATAAGTCCCAGGCTACAGAAGGTCAAAGAATCAAGAAGGTGCAAACGGGACCTACGAGGTGTTGAGGTGTGTCAAGGAGTCTAGTTTAACATTTGACAGAAACAGATAATCTTATGTATGTTGAGCATTTGATTTTCAGACATTATTTGCTCTCAGCAGCACAAAAAGGCTTTACATTTTACTTTCACTTTAACATAGCAGTCCTCGTCAGTGTGTAATGTAAACCAGACTGTGCTGTTGGGCCACATGCAGCAGGTCTCTCAGTTGGTCTGGGCTTTTCCAGATGTGTTACTGGGATCTGGGAGATTTGACACCACAATCCACAATCGTACTTCCCGGGTTTACATGCGTTTTGAGAAATCGGTTTAAATTGGACTGGGCCAGTTATTCGGTTTTACTGGCGTCCACTTAAACGCAGCTGCCAATAAAACTGAGCCGACAAATCAGTGTCAGTGAAAACAGGATGATCAGGAGAATAAAGACGACTTAAACCTGCACATGCTCATTTGGTTTTTTTTCTATCTTTTTAGTTTGATATTGACGGAGACGGCTCGATCACTATCGATGAGCTGAGACATGCCATGGTGAAACTTTTGGGTGAACACACCAACCGGAAAGAGATCGAGGCGGTGGTGAGAGAGGCGGACAACAATGGAGACGGGACAGTGGATTTTGAAGGTAAGACGTGACATTAAAGGAGACATATTATGCTACATGTACCTTTTGTATTTTTAGTGTTCCTCACGTGTCAACTTTTATTTTGAAAGGGTTCGACTAATTCCACTCAGGGATGTAGGGTATTCTTTAGAACAAATAAAAATACTTGGTTAACATTTTCTACTTAAAGGGGCTGTACCCAAATGTTTTTAAATTAAAAAAAAAGTCCTATCACAGCACAGATATGTTGTAAAAGCCAAAATGAGCCCTCTGCGAACCAGTAAGTACTACTGTTAGCATGCTAGTTGTTGTCAGCACAGTGGCTCTTGCCTCTGAAAGTTGTGAAACGCACTTATAAACTCATCGAACTGAATCTTTAGGATGTGGATTTGATCTGGTACAGCGCCTTTACGACATTGAAATGAGGAACTGTTTTAAAGTTACACATATGTACACCTACACTGGAGGTTTTGTAGCTTTTGTTTGCTTTGCTACAAACCATTTATGTGTTAGCACCTCACAGTAGCCAGCTGAGTTTGTCATACAGATAATCCAAGTGAAACTCATTTTACACTGAACATGATCTTTGGCCAGCCCCTCCAGCCTGTGACCCATCAGCCGAGAAACACTCCACACACTTATACTGTTTTGGGCTAGAAATGATGTAAAGAGAGAAAAGTGTCCGAAAGTCACTTAAAATGTCAGGATGGAGCATCATACGTCTCCTTTAAGACAGAGTATAATCTGACAAACAGGTGATGCTTCTGTGTTCTTGTCTTTGCAGAGTTTGTGAGGATGATGTCACAAAAATGAACATGGATCAACATGAGCATCGTCTGTATCCACTGCACTCGCAATTAATATGATGAATATTATAGTTTAATTCTGAGAGAAAATATATATTCAAAAAACTTATGTTAACTGTGATTCAAGGTTTTATCATAATGATTTTATTTCATAGAATGCTCTTTTTTATTAACCTCCCTCGTTAGATTTCAACTGAGGAAATTAGCTGAAGCCGTCTATGATTGTTATGTTAAATATGATCTTAACAGAGCACATGAATTTTCTTACTGTTTACGATACTGTATTTATAACATAATAGCAAAGAAAGTATTTGGTAAACTAAAGATTTAACAGCTGAAAATCATTGTTGTTTTGTGCCTTTTATTTGGTATGAAAAGTGTGGGGATAATATTGATGTGAATAATGACAAATCCTCTATTAAAAAAGAAAAGATTTGGACTAAATGTCTTGTTTGACATAACTTACTGATTGCTACTTATTATAATCGTAACATGTTTGTACTTATAGTTTACTTTTGTGTTATTTTATGTAAATTATATTAAAAATGTGACACACTTGGCTGATTATTGATTGATCTTTCCTTCATTTGTTTACAGCGGTTTTTATGATCAAAATACATTGAACACAATAAGGTCGATGTGTTTAAAGCACTACAGTGGAGCTGTGTGTTGTTTCGTTCTGTTCCACCCTGTGATGTCATGGGGTGATACAGGAAGTGCTCCACTGTGTTTTTAAAGTCCATACATCTTGACTAGAATCATTTGGATCATTTCAGTCCTGGAATGATCAATCTCAACATAAACTAAAAGTAAAAGGAGCTGTTAACTACAGTTTCATGACATCACAAGGTGGAACGGAGCATTTTGAGTTTAGAGATGTACAGACTAATATTAAAGTTTTACTCAAACATGTGAATGAAACACAGGTTTGTTTTTGATGATGTAACCACTTTATAACACGGCTTTAAGCTCATAAGAGTCAATTTCACTTAAGAAAAGATCTTTTTGAAGTTGAATCACATCACCTAAGTAGAAAAATACTCCTGCAGATATTTTCTGGAGACAAGCAGGTGGTGCCAGAGCAGCTGACTGGTCAGATCTGTGGAGGGGCAAGCCCGCTCACAGTAAGAATAAACGTTTGAACATTTCTGTAAAAGCAACAATATCTCCAGCATTTTTAGAGGATCTCAAAAGTAGACTAGTTGACTTTTGCCACGATGTTTATGCACATGCACACCAAAAATCTGATTATTATCTTATTTTTTATCGGATTACTGAAGTGCCATATTAGTTTGTTACATCCGATGTGCGTAATCTGATTTCTTTCTGAATGTTCGCAAAAAAGGCAGTCTTATATGACAAAGAAAAAAGTACAGCTTGCATAGATTATTTTAAAATATTACTGTTTTCCCAATACAATAGTCACTCTAAAAATCCCTGTGCCTGTAATCACACCAAAAACAGATTGAATGATTGAGTTATCTGATTACTCTAGTTGTCTGGCTGTGTAAATGTACCACTGTCCTATATGTAAGATGCATATTGTGAATCTGAGGGCACCATGAACACCATATATGACATGAACTTTTACCACTGGGAGTCATAATCTACGCGTGTGCCCGTCTGAGCGGGATTAGTCCACTCTTCTGTAATCCTCATCATGGGACCCTCGCAGAGCAGATGGCCGAGCAGGCGAATCACCACTAAGTCCTGTCTGCAAACTCCGACTCAAATGTCACCGAAAAGAGCCATAGCAGATTAACATACCACACATGACCCCGATATGTTCAGAACAAAAAGTCAAATCGCATTTTATGGCCAAATAATGATGCTTTTTATTGTCTTAAACTCAAAATTTAATTTGAGTATTCCGTCGGTTTTGACACATGCCATAATATTGGTTCTAGATGCCAATGTAAACAAATGTAAAGTCCAAAGGAAACTGCAAATGATCAGTTCAATCAATGTTTGTGTGATTTTGAGCTTTCACTTCTTAATAATCTCAATTAATAACCATGAGAATCACATTTAGGTTGTGTTTGTACAGAGGCTGATAGGGCAAAATGTGCTTACATAATAAAAAAACGCAAATATTCACATTGACATTTTAAATTATTTGTTGAGACAAAAGTGACACATTTTGAGTTACAGCTTCTGAATTTACAAAGCAATTTTATTTCTAAGTTTACAAAACAGAATAAAAACAATATTTTAACTGCTATTTAGGATTTAAAAATGGATCGATCAGTCCAGTGACTTTGTAAGTGATGTAATATATAGTCAATGATAAAGTTAAAAGTAGCATTTTTAAATATACTTCAATCACAACTGAATCTGTGCTGCCAGAGGCTTAACCTGCAGATAGAGGACACACTCTCAGTATTTGGTCAGGCCTCATGTGAGGCTCAGAACCTCCAGAAGTCCCTCACTGAGCTGCAGAGGCTGCACTAGCACCTGCTGCAGACAGCGACTCTTCAGATCAGAGAGTTGTTTGTGTGTGAGGCTTATTCTGCTTTCTGATTGGATGAGCATCTTGAGAAATAAAACATCAAATAAAAACATCAAGAACTTGGCCACTATGTCCAGTGTTTTTAAAATTAATAAATCAACATTAAAATTGTTATGTATAAAAACAATATTTTATTTCAACAATTTGTGCAATATTTGTTTTGAACATATTTACTTCATATCTAGAGAAACATAGACTGTAAACAGAGAGACTCAGGTGACGTCACCCGTAGCGTCATATTGGCCCCTTAGCAACAATGTCAATCAAACCTGTCGCCTGAAGGCGTCTGATTTGTCTGTATATATCCCATGTAACTGTAACAGTTATATATATATATATATATATATATATATATATATATATATATATATATATATATATATATATATATATATGTGTGTGTGTGTGTGTGTGTGTGTGTGTATATATATATATATATATATATATATATATATATATATATATATGTGTGTTTTGTGTGTGTGTGTATGTATATATATATATATATATATATATATATATATATATATATATATATATATATATATATATATATATATGTGTGTGTGTGTGTGTGTGTGTATATATATATATATATAAATATAACTGTTACTCGACACCTCGCCGCTGTGCAGTAACTCTGACCAAGTTATTTGACTGAGCACATTTTGTCAGATATATCGTATAAGCAGCTGTTGAGGTCTAAATACATCTGCTGTATTTTACTGTCTAATAATCAGGAAGTCTGTATTAACATACTAGTTCCTGTGAGCAGTACTGTGACAGAAAACTCCGCTCTGATCTCTGAGAGCTTAAAAACTCAGAAGTTGTGATGAATAGTTAACATGCTCAGAATGAATAAGGTAAATGAGGAAAAACTTTAAACACTGCACATCATTTAAACTGAACTAGTTTTGTTTTTTTATGTTTTTAATACATAAAAAATCAGGTATAGTGCCTTTGTGCAAGTACTTATATGCCATGTAAGGGGACTGCGGCGTTGAGGCTTAAATATGACTTCATACTCTCACAGTTTGTTGGTTTATACGTAAACTCCATCATGTTTTTCACTGTAAACTTCATGCAACACTTGTAATAAAGTCGTTAGCTGGAATCGCATGCAGAGAGTAACCTTTGTATAGAGCTGATACAATGATGTTACATGTAACTGTTACAGTCCTGCGTCACACGCTCGTTACATGATTGGTTACGACATGCTAATGCTAACAGAACGTGGCACTTTCTGGTTTAAGCTTGTAAAAACACAGTGATGACCCAGCACTGCAGACACTCCACACAGTTTAAATCACTGCAAATAAGAGTATTGTGTCATCTTTTTCCATTCAAATGTGTCATGTTCAGAGGTTTGTGTAAGATATTATGAAAACATATGTTATAATTTCAAATAGAGAGCAGGCGCCAAACATAAATAAGTTATATGGGTGATTCACATGTTTTTGAATAAATATGCTAGCTGAAAATCATAAATTGTTTGGGATTAGATCCACAAACTTTTACATCTGTCATGCTTGAAATAAAAAGGACAATTATTCATTTTTGTTGACAGAGAAGCATTTAACTTTATGCCAGGTTTAGTTTCCTATAAGCCTAGTAACATCTTCATTTTCACAGTTAAAATGCAAATTCTCCCACAGAATCATGACTTGCACCACCTCAGTCAGTTTATGCCAAACCTGTGACCTGTGAGCAGCCATATCGGATTCAACGCTGATGTAAAAGAGCGGAAAACTCCATAGGAAATATCCATAAACTGCACAAACATCAGAACAGTCCTAATCTTTACTGTCAACTGTGGTGCAGCCATTTATATAACAACACATTACATCAGACAAAAGCACTGCTGTGTTTTAAAATGCAAATTTGGTTTTGTTGCATTAAATCAAGTGAAGATTTCTTAAGAGTCTGTCACATTTGTCCTGTTTGCTATGTTTCTTCTAACAGCTGGTAGAGTCTAAAACGCTCCGTTGTGGATGGTAATATCACTGCAGTAAATATGAACTACACGCTGCTGTTCACACTGATAACTCTGCTCGTTATGACTCAATATAAAGCTGTGGAAAAGACATTTGATAGATTAATTATTTCACCAAACGTCTCGGCTTCTGCGCTGTGTGACGTTAGATGAAAGAAACAATATGTCGCATGAACCCAAATATTAAACATGCACGTTTAAAGTGGACTAAAGAAAGAAAGAAATGCTTTGGATCAACATGTGATAAACATTTTTAATCACCCGTGCACCTGTTTTAATGCTGTAAATCTGTTTATTTGTTTGTTTTTGTTTGTGTTGTTCTGTATTTTAACAGAAACAGAGTCTGAGTACTCTTTTTCACTCTCCCTATATAAATAGAAATAAATAAAATAAACATAAAATAAATGTAAAAAGATGACACAGTACATTTAAAGCCACATTTCTTATCTGTTTGTTGGAGTGTACAGACAGTGTCCATGTTGTCTTGGTAAAGCACAGGGACGTCAGGGCTCAGGGCTGAACATAAAGTCCAGAGCCTGTCTCTCAGCTGCAGCCACGTTGGGATGCCACAGGTCCACACTGAGAATGACCCGCGGGCCGGCCTCCTGGGGACCTGCACGCACAAATATGGAAAAGAACGTGGTGTTAGAAATTGTATAATAAGGGGTCTAAACGGAATTTTAATTTCTTTTGATTGATAAATGGCCTAGATGCACATAACTGAGTGAAAGTCGTAGCCTATGCATTTTACTGAACTTTTTTTTTTTTTTTTTTCTGAACATGTGTTAATTAAGAGTTTTCATTTTCATTTAACAACATGAAGAACAAAAAAAACCTTAAAAAAAACAAGCAAACAAGGCACATAGACAATGATAATAAGGGTGGTAGTATGAAACAGAAAAAAGTTGTGTTAGTAGTTAGAATAATGGTAATAGTAGTAAATTATAAATAAAAGACAATGAGGGAGAGGGGGTCAGACAAAAATAAAATTAATTAATAAAAAAAAAAAAAGAAAATAATGCATACACACACATACACACTATTAAATAAATAGTGCAAAATAATTCAACAGTATCGTTTACCCCGACGTCAATGTTGTTATTCACCAGAAAATTGTAGAATATTGTTCATATTTCCCAAAACTTGTCAAGTTTGTTTTTGTAGAATAGCTTATCTTTTCCAATGCCAGACAGAGAGTCATTCCTTTCAGCCACTGTGAAGCATTACAAGAGATATCTGATTTCCATGATTTAGCTATAAAACGTTTGACTTCTAGAAAACAAATATTCAACAAAGACACCATATTTTTGGGCAAATCAACTGGATATAAATATTCAACAGGCACATTTTAAGGTATTTTACAGAACATTTAGTTGGGTAATAAATAATAGTGGTCACCAATGATGAACACTGTTTGCTAAGAATCCTGGGAAACACCTGCCTAACACTCGATTCTCACTCCTGGTGCATGTTTAAGAGTGAAAACACGTCACGAGTGGGTAGAGATTGACAGGAACCGTGTGGAAACAGCTAAACGAGACTCTCATGGTTAAATATCAGGAACGGCAAAGGAAACATCAAACATTATATTTCAATAAGGTAAACTCTTGTATGAAATGAAATAATGTGCTGAACAACATTTCAACCAAACAATAAATAACAGATTTTTGACAAATGACAGTCAATAGAAAAAACAATAGGCCAAAAATGTTTTAAAATACTGAAATAACAACTAAAATACAATAAATATATGAAAAATAAAAAGAAATCCAAACTATATTTCATGGTTATTTTATTTTTATAAGATATCTGCACTTTCAAACCATTGGTAAATGATCATGGAGCTTTTAGATGATAATAATAATTATTATTATTATTATTATGTTTTATTTATAATGCACTCTTCATTTCTTCATTGAATGTATTTTATGTATTTTTTGAAGGTTAGGTGTCTTGCCTAAGGACACACCAACAGCATTCATCTGTGGGAGCTGGAATCGCACCACCAACCTGTGGATCAGTGGATCTGAGTGCTCTCCCAATGATGTTTAAGTCTAGAACTGGATTTGAACCTCCAACCTTCAGATCAGTGGAGAAACACACTACGAATTGAGCCCCGTTTTATCCGGAACATTGCTTCAGATTTTTGATATTTTTGTTTTATAATCCCATTGCTCATTTTTGACATTCACCTGCAGCCAAACCTTTAACCAACCTTTATGCGACACGGTGTGGAGGAAGGAGTCGTCCACTAGGAGGCAGTGTCCTTCTGACCAGCACTGTGGCTCTCCCCCCACCACCAGCTCGCACTCCGGGGGGGTCTGCAGCCCTGGAGGTCAAAGGACAGGAGCTCGTTATGGTTCAGGGTCTGGACGAGTGTACTACAGGGAGGAGGGCATGCACTCTGAGCCTGCACTGTCCAAATAGAGAGGATTGTGGAGTCAGATTAGTCATGGTACAAAACAGGATGAGTAACCGAATCTTCAAGCTAACTCACAGTCTTATGTAATACGCTGGCATGTGTTTAGCAGAGATGAAGGATTTGGGAATCTGTCTAATTGTGATGTGTTTAATCTAATGTTGTTACTAAAAATTCAAACTACTGATTCCGATACCACAATTAAAAACACTTTCTGTCTTTCACCATTGAATCATAGCACTTTCTTTTATATTACCATGTAATTTCTGTGTAATCCCTCCATCGTCCAGGTGCTCCATGGATGTATTTTAGGCTATGTGGACTCATACAGCTCAGGATCTTTCTTAATCTGTTGAGGAAAGGTTCATTTCTGTCCTGTGAATGCGACTTTTTAGTATCGATACTTGTTCAAATGAGTATCTCATTTTAGTATTGATTAGTACCTGATTTTCAATAGTTTTGGAAACCCTGACCAGTACTGAGATTGTGACTAAATAACAGATTTGTGATTTATTTACAAATAAGTTGCAGCTCTGTTAGATTCACTGAAGGTGGGAAGGGGAACATATGTGGTGCTCAGGGCCGGCCCGAGCTTTCAGGGGGCCCTAAGCAGAATGTGTCTCTGGCCCCTCGGCAGTGGATCTACCAGGGCTCAGCTACTGGTCACTCGCATTTGACAACATTATGACCCTGCTCTCATCACCCTGTCCAATTGTGTTTCTATTTATATGACCAAAAGAATGAAATTATTTAATCTAACTTGTAAAACAGCCATTCAAAAGGTGTAAACATGTAAATAAAACAAATACAGGCAGCAGATATTTTGCAACTATATATAAAAAAACAAATATAATCTGTATAGGGAGATATTTTGTCATGGTGTCATGATATTTTGTCATGGTTCTTTTGGCCTGTTTCTGTCTCAGTTCTGCCTGTTTTATCCCCAGTTCCTTGTTTGTTCCATTCCTTGGTTTACTACCTGCGTGACAGAACAATCCGGCCACCACAAACACAGCACAATGGTGCGGCTTGCCGGACATGCAGCAACACCAGGCTGAGCTAGCATCTGTTACCCTGTTCTCACAGCCGGCCCTGCTCACCTGCCTGCCTGCCCTGCTCACCTGCCTCCCTGCCCTGCTCACCTGCCTGCCTGCCCTGCTCACCTGCCTGCCTACCCTGCTCACCTGCCTGCCTACCCTGCTCACCTGCCTGCCTGCTCTGCTCACCTGCCTGCTCTGCTCACCTGCCTGCTCTGCTCACCTGCCTGCCCTGCTCATCTGCCTGCCTGCCCTGCTCTTCGCTTTGCCAGGGAGTTCTGACCCTCGCCCCGCTCCTCGCCCCGCTCCTCGCCCCGCTCCTCGCCCCGCTCCTCGCCCCGCTCCTCGCCCCGCTCCTCGCCCCGCTCCTCGCCCCGCTCCTCGCCCCGCTCCTCGCCCCGCTCCTCGCCCCGCTCCTCGCCCTGCTGAAGATTTCTGACCCTCCACCTGCCTGACTCTGGGGTTTTGATTTTGAGACAATTTTGATTTTCTGTTCCGTTCTTTGGTTTACTACCTGCGTGACATATTTAGGTAAACACTTGAGAACTGTTTCTAGTATAACTTTACATATTATATTATTTTCAATACAAATGTATGGGTTCTCTGGTGCCTTTGGGACCCTAACCAGCCACTTAGTCTGCTAATAGGCTGGGCCAGCCCTGGTGGTGCTGACAATAAATGTTTGGGTTCAGAGCGAGAGGTTGCTGGTTCGATGCTCAAACTGTTCCTATTTCTTGATAAGACATGTGAAAACGCTCTTTTTGACATCCTGTTGGAAATGGAGCAAAGGATCATGGGCCGTATAGTGTTCTCTACATAATCACTTGCATCTACGTAGCACTTTTCAACAAACTGAAAGTGCTTTACATGTATAATTCATTCACAAGTAATGCACTTTAGGCCCAGGAGGTCACATATTGTTATTTAAATACAAAGTAAGTCCAAAGTAATGTTCTAACACCATTGTTATAGTAACTGATATATCACTATTTTAGCTATATTATTATTGTTATATATGTTAGCTGGTGTAAACCCTCATCCGTCCCTGGTAGAAAAGGTTTTAAAGCTAGTCGTCTGAATAAGAATGTATAAAGTATAGCTTCTCAGGCCAGTGCCTTCAAATGATTTTCTAAAAACCATCAAAACATCTTGATTTTCACAACCAGTGTCCAGATGGCTGCCTTTTGACTGCCTTTGAAACCTTTTCCACTATATTGTCATTTTTTTAACATTAGCACAATGATTTACTCACACATTAAGCATGATATTATGATAAAGGGAACACTGCACTCTTAAATTTGACTTAATACTAGTGTTAAGAATCAAATACAAGAGTCAAACAGTAAAAAATAAGGTTCATGGACAGCCATCCCTGACATCCATATGTAACACAGAGGAGCGGGTATAATGTATCGGCTTCACTGTCTCCACCGAGACATAAAGACATTTGTCCTTCACATCTCCTGACCCGTCCTTCAGTGCAGCTGGAGCACGTGGACCCTTCTCCAGATCACAGTCAGGATCGTGGTGAGGACCTGCTCATTGCTTTGGTCTATTAGGTTAACAGTGGACATCAAATCGAACATGAGAAATGAACCTTGGAGCAGAGGTGGACACAGAACTGAATATGTGTGTTACAGTAAAAGTACAGTAACAGTAACATGTCTGGAATTATACTTAATTATTGCTGCCGAATTTGCACTTAAGTAAAAGTTAAAAGTATGCAAGAAAAACACTATTTAAAGAACTAGTGACCAGTTACTATTTGATATAATTTTTTATATTTTATATGAAAAATATTTAGTAAAACAGTTGAGTAAGCAGTTTTACACCACAGTCCGCATATGTTCTGGCCAGTCAGATCAGATGCATTTATGTGCTGTTATGTGCTGTGTTTGTAGAAAATAGCAGACACAGCTGGACATTCTACTGTACGCAGAAATGAATGTGATTTTAAATTGAACTACTTACATTTAAATAGTGAGTACAGGTACATTACAAATTCTACTCAAAAAAGTACTCAAACGTTTACTTAATTACAGTAACCTGAGTGCACTGAGTTAATTTCCACCCCTGCCTAAGATCTTCTTGTTGTAAAGTCAACTAAAAAGTTACACAAGTGCAAACAAATGAGAAAAAACATGTTCTGTCAGTCAAACTGCTAATGCCTGTCAGGATTTGGAGGACCCATTTTGTGGTGTATTTCTCACCCAGATGGCAGCGCAGCCGAGTGTTGGTGGGGCCGTAGGAGCTGCCCAGAGTGGCCCCGGGCCCCAGGAGCCAGAAGCCGGCCGATCCCAGAGAGTTACTGTTGATGAAGGTCCGCAGAGAGAGGAGGGTCCTGTAGGTGCAGGGACACGAGCGACAGTTCCCCGCCACACACACACCTGCACTGTACAGAGGGAACACGGCCTGGCCCTACGAGAGCGAGGACAGCACCGTGTTACCAAACATGAGACAGAGTGAGATTCTTACACTCAGCGTTTAAAGAAGGTGTATTTTACTTATGTGGGGTACTAACTGTTAACACATCACACCTTTTAATTACCATATTTTCTTTTGAAAATGGTGTATTCGCCAAAAACATGTTTTATAAGTTTGGTTTTTGACACTCTTTCCTCCCTTTGCTCTCTGCGCTGTCACTCCCCCTTCAGAGCGCTATGAAACCACTGCACATCTCATCAGGTTTGGCAAATTGCTGTGTACAGTTTTGTGTCATGTTTTTGTATATTTATGGAGAAGTGTCATGTGGCAGAATGGGTGACGGAGGCTTGTGGGCGGAGTGTTGGACAGAATCTTACAGTGAACCGTCAGGAGGGTTTGAATAGTGCCCAGGAGAGAGAGATAAAATACTCGATGAACACATTTAATTTACTTTAATAAACAAATTAAAATAATACATTAAATATAACTGAACTGATAAAGTCACACATACTAATAGAATCTTTAAGTCATTCATTGGCCTGAAGTAAACACATTTTAAATCAAACATGGTTATACTGAAAATAGTGATGCTCACGATTTAATCACAATTAGAAAGAAGAAGCATGTTTTGAAGCAAACTGTAGTAAATTGGAAGCCATTGATTAAAATCAGTAAATAAATGTCCTGCAGTCATCCAGGTCTGATCCACAGTAAAAGAACAATTCTAATCTGTCAACTGGATAAAGCCGCTTCTTCAGTTCTGCTCAGATCACTGCTGGACACTGTCTTATATCTGTCTGAAGGAAGGAGCTAACCACACTGAAACTAACACACATATTGTTTACAGTTTCTGTTTGTCAGTTGTGTGAACTGTGCCTGACTCATACTTAGTATAATCATCCAGGCCCCTAATGGCCCCTAATGGGCTCTCACACCTTTCACCCTGGTGAGACAGTGTGTTAATAGAGCAGTAAAACCTCTTCACTCCTAAAACTTTTTGTCAGTTGACAGATTTGACTTTTTCTTTTACTATCAGTAAATAAAGTCAAAAGTCACTGGACAAATTTTCATCCTAAAACCGTAAAACAGAAGGAGACGCTGAGAACAATGCTGCGTGTGAAAGGGGAGGTGGCATGTAAAGCTTCTGTTAAAATGTGTGTTCATGATATACCTCCATGTGTTTGTTATTTTTGTTTTGATCTGTTTTTGTTTAACATAAAAAATCTATAAATGTTTGAATTATTTTTAAAAATACTACATTACCTCCATATCTCTGAGGTTTATGGAAGATACTTTGTTTAATCAGATTTAGAATTTTAAATACTTTGGCATCTTGGATCTTTGCAGGAAAATTTTTCACCATGAATTTTACACAATTTCATTTATGTATTTTTTTTATATGTTTGTGAGGAATATTTTAAATGTAATTCACAAAAACAATTCCAACCTGCCGTAGCCACATGTTTTGTACCTTACAGCTAGATCTCTGGAATATTGTAATTTTGGGACAAACAAAGGATTATCTTATCTATGTTTTTCAGAGTAAAAAAAAAATCAAAGGAATTTAAAATCTGAAATGAAATCTGATGAAACGAATGATCTTCCACAGTGGCTGTTCTGTACCTTGGGTCCCATAGAGGTCCAGCCGTGCTTGGAGTCGATGCCGTGCTGATACACGGCCTGGAACTCGGACAGGATGACGGGGGAGTGGGCCTCCAGCACCTCGATGTCGTGTCGGTGAGCGTCCCGGGGGAAGAAGGGCACACTGGGCACGTCCGGCAGGTAGAAGAGGTGGGGCTTCTGAATGGTGCAGTGACTGGCCAGCCTCTCCTGAATAAGCACATTACACCAAGAAATATGTAAAAACAAACTGTATATCAGAGGCGGGTAATACTCAGTTACATTTACTTGAGTAACTTTTTAGAGAAATTGTACTTTTCAGAGTTCTTTTCAAGCAGCATACTTTTACTCCAACTTGAGTTATATGTTTTTATTGAAGTAACAGTACTCTTACATGAGTGTTGGTTAGTAAGTCTGCAAGTGACAAAAGCTTTAAAAACATATAATTGGGAGATTACAGAGTCTCTTTTTGAGGTCATTTTAATAGTTTTTATTATTGTATGCAATACACTCAGTACGTTCTAATTTTGTATATCTCCAAAACAACAGTATTATATATTTTCCTATATATTTCCCGCCTCTATATATGATACAGTTTTGTGTGGGTTTTAGCTTCTGCTGGTAACTCACAGGTCAAGTAATAATTAGAAAAACATGAAAACCCTGTCATATGCACTTCAGGTATTAGCAGTAGTAGCAATAATAGTAATAACAGTAAAAGGAGTATTGGCAGTCAAATATAAGTAGACCTGTTCTCGTAGGCCTTTGTGAATACGCCCCATGCCCACCCAGCTGTAGCGCTTGGCATACTCCTGCAACGCTGCGTACAGTTTCTTGGCTTGGGAGGACGCTTGGGCCGGGAACAAGGCATGACTCAGCACGGGCGTGAGATATCCCTGTCCCCTCTCCTCCTCTTCGTCCTCCTCCGTTTCCATGGAGATGAAGGGGCTCCTCTGATCACCTCTGGAGCGGACACTACACTTGGCCCCGGCACAGTTCTTCAAGGCTCGGCGCGAGTTGAGTTTGGAGCTGTGGGGGTGTGCGGGTGAGTCCGAGCCCATCCGATAGCAGTGCCAGAGGAAGAGGAGGAGGAAGGTCCACAGAAGTCCACTTAAAGACTGCACACCCAGGTCACTGCAGAGGGGTAGGGGCAGCGTGCTCAAGGGCCACTGCATTTTGACCCCGAGGAACCTGAAAAAGAAGAAAAAAGGTTGAATATTATATGCAAAAGTAATTATAACAAAGATTCAAACTACATTTCAACACCGTATTTCTAGGGCTGTGGTGGTTTTGTCTGTGGTATCTTTGTATTAGTTGAGCAATTATTTTATTTAGATTATAAGGATTTATATGGGACAAGAACAAGAGGAGAACTTAGTGAGTGTGTGGGTTAGATCAAGATTAGATTTTTTTGTGGTATTTATATGTAAAAAAGCAGATTAAACTGAATATTTTAAGTTTAATTTTATATAAATACATTGTTTCCTAGTACTTTTTTCTGCATAAATGGTTGTTTTTGCATGAATTACCGTGCAGATGTAGTCTTGTGAGTGCAGTTTGAGTCAGACACATAGAGATACATAAAAGCTTTAAGAGCTTTTGCCACACCCCCTTTTCAGTCGACTAATTGACAGTAGGACATGTCTTTAATTGACCAATCAATCATTTCTTTTGTCAGCTACAGCCCTGATATTCTCTACTTCCTAAAGTCAATCACAGCCTGCGGAATTTGCTGCTCAATCAATCACTTCTCAGTCTCGACCCACTTATAATATATTACACTCTCCTACTTTCTGTTGTGTCGATATGTCTCAGCTGTCTTTCTCCTGCAGCAGCAGAATCCTCAGCCTCCTCAGCCTAATCCTTCATTCTTTCACAGTGCTGCATGTCTGATTGATTAATTGTTGAACATTCAAGTGAGTAACACAGTTAAAAGTGAAATATAAAACTTTTCTTGCTGCCTAGTGTCCATAGAGATTATAATGCTTTGTCTAGATGTTCCACAGTATGGCATTTAAACAATTACAGATGTTTTTTATGGATCAAAAATACAGTGAAAAATGTTAATTCTTGCAATGAGCGAGATTGCGTCTCCAAAAAACTGACCTGTAATTTGGCCTGGTAGCAGGATGGTGATCCTGTCTCCATCAAGTGGATAAGTTTAGAGTAATATCATGGGACATTCTAAGCAAAGCAATATCTATCTTGGAAAAGTTTATTTTATTTTATTTTATTTTATTGTATTTATTTATTTATTTATTTTTTTTATATAACAAGGACAGTGCATATTGACCAACAGAAAAGCTGAATAATATGTCACAGTTAGCCAAGACTTTAGTTTCCCTCCGTAGTCCTTTGCCAGATGTACAGAAAGCGGAAAGAGGAATCACAGCATGATAAGACAATCCAACATAACACAATGAAACATGGGTAGTAGAAAAAAGGAAAGTTTAAGAGGCAGTCTGAATAAAAGCAACAGTACAACATGCAGGTTAGAAACATTAGTAATAACAGACATTTACTTTGTGCAGCACTGTGCACCTTTAAGAACATTTACAAAATACATAGGGCCTATAAATACTATACTATACTATACTATACTATACTATACTATACTATACTATACTATACTATACTATACTATACTATACTATACTATACTATTAAAAACAACAGGAAAAATTAATATAATATTGTTATGTCTATGGAAACACTGAGATGGAATGGGAATAAAGTTTTTTTGTTGTTTTTTGTTGTTATTGGTGTTGTTTTATGTTTAGCCTTAGAGTTTTATTTATTTATTTATTTATTTATTTTTGACCCAACAGGTTGTGACTCACCACGTCTGACCCAGTAACAAACTTTAAGCAATATTCCTGTTACATTCAAACCTGAACCGTTCCTGACATGTAAACAAACAAACTTCCAGCATGTTTTATATTTTAGAAACAGAAATGTGACCTTGCTTATGACCAAAGCCACTCAAAGGCACCATATGTTTAATCTGACTATTGATGACAGAAATGCTGTCAGTGGCATATTTTGTTCAGCCCGAATTAGTCCTAATGTTATTAAGATTATGAGCGCAGAAACGTATTACATAACGACAAGGGACGAGCATCCACAGCTGCGCACAGGTCAACAGGGACAGACTGAGCAGACACACACAAGAGAACTGGCATCTGATGCTTCATTACATCATGTGAGGAACATATCGTGCAGAGTTGACTGGTTGGTGAATTAACATGCAAAATACGTGCGGGCCATGAGCGTGCAGGGCTGAGCGCGTGCCTGAGCGCCTGCACGGTGATGCCTGATGGGGTGGGGGTCGTGGAGGGGGGGGGGGGGGGTTCATTCCTAATCGGTTTATTTCTGATGGTTTATTTCCTGTTGGCATCAATGACACGCTCACGATACGGTCCAATGACAGAAGCCAGCGCGCACGGACCACGCCAGGGACATGCATGGACCCTTCCCCGAGCTTTACATTCGCTGTTGCACCAACCCCAACATCCCTTCTATTGATTTCTTCAATAAAATGTGCGAAATCAAATTAGGAATGGGTTCTCCGAGCAAAACGCGCGGCGCATGCAGGCTTTTACGCACGCATGCACGACAAAACACGTCCAAGCATTTCCTTTTTCGTTTTATCTTTACCTTCCTAAAACCGTAGCGCTGTGTCGTTTTGTGGTCGACAGCCTCTGAAAAGCAACGCAGCTCCAGCACGGCTCGTTTGCAGTATCAGCCTGTGTCCGCTAGAGCGCACCTGGAGCGTCAATACAAATGCCCTCACATCATCGCTGGCTGAATGCGTCAAGCGCACCGTAAGCAGCCAAACAGGGGGGCATCTGATCGGTACAGAGACCCCGAGAGCGCCGTGTGTTCCAGGGGGCCTAACCACAACCGCAGCAGGGTCAGGGGGGACATAGATACGCGCCTCAACGTCCAGGAAAAGCGAGGTAATGCGCGCTCCAAATCCGTGTTGACGGCAGATGCTAAAAAGCCAATATCATCCGCTGGTGCACAAAAAGGGCCAGGGGGTTTGAAAAAGCGAGGCACTGACAGGGATTCGAGGTGTTTTAGCGTCTTCAGCGAGGGAACGCCTGGAAAAAGCCTAATTACGCATAAGTAAAAGGTTTGGGGGTGCGCCTATGTGGAAAGATGGAGACGGTGCAGTTTGGGTTGTAGCGGGTTTTGTAGATTTAGAGTCGGTTGGATTGGGTGCAGAAAATGCATGAATATGTGAGCTTGTGTCGAGGGTAGGCCTGGTCAAAACATAGCCTTGCAATATGGCTTTCTGTGTGCAATTGGATTATCTTTACATGTTTTCATCGACAGTGCTAAAGAAAAGAAAAAAATAGGGGCTAGGGTACCAAAAACAAAACCGTGTGAGATTAGGTATGCAGTACTGCTTGTTGCTAGTATTTGACCAGCTATGTAGCAATCCTAACTGTACATTTTGTAACAATGCCAGTTATTCAAATAAGAATAACCTTTTTTGATGTGTTTCTTCTTCCCAGTGCGTTCTCATCCAAAAACATGGGGGCCACACAGCTTCTGGTGCTGCTGTCAGTCACCCTGCTCCACTTGGTGTCAGGTAACTGTCTTTTGTATGTTGTGCTTGGTGTCATTTGCCCCATGTATTTATGTATGTGCAAATATAATAGGTTGTGTTTGAGGATTTGACATTGTTACGTTTCAGTTGGAGGGGCCAGTATATGACTGAGGGACTGTTTTAGAAAGAGACAGACAAAGAGAAAATGCCAAAGTTGAAAGTCAGTGGCATTAAAAGTCATAATTTAAATGGCTGCAATTAGCAAAGTGCATATCGGCTGAAATGATGTGATGGCAGTGATGGTATGAATACTCTGAACAGGTTTTAGGTACAGAATCCTAGTACTATATTCTGAATACTTTAGCGCTGAGTTGCATTTTATTATAGCGTAAAAAGTGGCAGTTGTATGTTGTTGTACCACCTGTTTTGAATGTAATTAACACTGTGAAGTTTAAGCCCACAATTGTGTTTGCAAGTAGCGATGTTTTCCTTTGCTTTTGGAAAAGTCACTATATTCTAAATACCAACAAATGAATAGTGACTGTAACATAGTACGGCTGCAGCTAAGATTTATTTTGATAATCGACTAGTCAGCGATTCATTCTCCTGTACATTGAGACTTTTAAAATATAGTATAAACTAAATAAAGGTTGGAATCTGGTGACTGAAGGCTTCTACATAGAGTATATTTCTGAATAAAGTATCTTGTCTGACACTCTGATTTAATAATACTGTTGGTTTTGTTATAAAAGGTCTTTTGGCGTCTGTTTTATATGTCCAGATAAAGATTACTATTATCAAAATATGCTTACAATTATTTTTTATAGCCAAATTGTCACCTTGATTAATCATTGCTACAAACAACCCACAAAAAATTACCTGAGTTTATTTGTACTGAAAAACCAAGTCAAACATATTTCTGCTATAAAAATCCAAACTTTCATCCTTCTCAACTTTTAAACATTGAACCATTTAAAATTGCATGCCACCATGTGAATTACACACCAGTACAAAGTGCATGTTGTCTATTGTGTAATTTAACCCATGCTAATCACTTACAACGAGCTATGGCCTTTTTAGGTATGAGCTTCATGACTCCAGAACCTGATACACCTCCGACCTCTAGCCCAGACACCTACCCCCCCGGTGAGCTACTCCACGCCGCCCTGCAAAGTAAAGAGTACCTCGGACAACCCGCCACAGGTGCTCCGAGCTATGTCAGACGTGGCTTGTATGGTTTAAAGGGGACATGCTTTACACTGGCTTTTTGATATTATTTTTTATTATTTATTATTTTACATTTTGTTACCCAAGTACTTTAAATGTGCATTAATGTGTCCATTTAAATGACTGGAACAGGTGTCTGATGCATTCTGCTGGCTGTAATAGAGAATGAACCATTTTCAAATGACCATGACCCCAGACAATAACAAGGTTAGCTTTGTAATGGGGCACATTCTTAATAATATAATAATACATTAGCCTTATGTAACACTTTCCCAGATGCTCAAAGTCGCCTTACATTTTTGTGCATTATTCATTCACTGGTGGTAAGTTACTATTATAGTCACAGATGCTCTGAAGTAGACTGACGGAACTGAGGCTGCTAATCTGACCCTCCAACCACTACCACTGCTCACACGTCACATTCATACTAAACAATGTGGGTAAGGTGTATTGCTTAAGAACACAATGGCAGTGTGCACTAGAGTCACAGTGGCATCAGGTAGTCCCAGCGGCCTCCCAACCAAGTTCTAGCCTGGCCCGGCCTTGCTTAGCTTCTAAAATCAGACAAGATACTACAAAATGGCTTTTCAATGGGCCCAGACTAGCGTGCATTGGTTGGAGCAGGGACCAAATGACTGACTTACAAGTTACAAGTGGGTACATGCTCTTGCCACTGAGCTACTACCACCTCCCACAGACAGAGATAACTTGAAAGTGAACTATGTAACCTTCTGATGGATTATCTTGTCTCTATGGAGAGGTTATTTCTGTGTGCGGAATTTTCCACAGTATGACACTAAACTTTTCTGCCTGTATTTCACTTAAGGTGTTTTTATTGTACAAAAATGCCATGAAAAAGCACTGTGAGTGGGCTCGCCTCTCCACAGATCTGATCTATAACTTGGCCTGTTGGCTCCACCTGCTGGTCTTGTTGGAGATACTTTAGTTTAACGCTAGATAATGTGAGCTATTCATGACAAAGCATCACATCCCCATCGAGACAAGCTGGTGGCTGATCTTCCACCAGAAATGTTACCAAACCTTTAATCATAAATGAAAACAAAAAACTTCTCCATTCTCTAGTATAACATGTCCTTTTTAACATAATATCTCTGTGTAATTGTCACTGTCTAAATATTTTGGGACTTATAGGTACGACAACCAACCCCACCCAGGCCGTGCCCAGACTGAGGCAGAGCGAGTCCACCGCCGCAGGCCTCTCTCCGGGGATGCTGACCACGAGTCCGTCAAGACAGTCTGGGCTGAGGAGCTCCATGTCCTCCCTGCCTGTGGAGGAGGAGACCACTACCACTCTGATCACCACTACCACCATCACCACCATGCATGCTCCAGGTAGGCAACGATATTGTGCTGGACGTTCAATATTGTAGATGGAGGGACTTGTTATCATCACAAGCCAACTAGCCAAATGCTGCTAGATTTTTATTTAGGATAATAATTTGATGCTCTCTAGAGGCTATGGGCAGTTTGATTTTATGCATACATTTTAATTGGGATTCAGTTCATGTTTATATCCCACGAAGTGCATTTTCATCAGAGGGAAGAGAAGTGTACAGAGAAATTATATTTTTTATAGCTGCATGATTTAACTTTTCCGGTGGAGAGTTCACCTCCTTGGAGATGTTATTATTTTGCCTGGGATGTTCCACACTATGGAATTAAACTTATCTCCATTGAAAGTGGTAGGTGACGTCTGTAGGTCATATCCATGGAGAGGTGATCTCCCAGTCCCACTATCCCACCAGAAAAATTACATGTTGCACTTTTAAGATAACTGCACACATGCACATTTGATGAGGTACAGTACTATGTAATTCTGGTTTGTGAAAATCCTAAATCCTACTGCATTTCAAAAGAATAAGTCACAGAAACTACTGGGCAAAAGAGGACTGTTTGGAAATTATTACGGCGTTTAACATCGCTGTTGTTACTCAAATATACAAGCAATATTTATGATTAATAGACACTTTTAATGCATCATTTTCTGCATTATTTATGGCATATCTGTGGTCAGACTACAAAAGAATGAGTGAGGAGTCTCATGAATTACCATAACAGTAAATGGATAAACTCTGGACAACAAGTCTGTAATCAAGTTGGAAAGTAATGATGATATATTTAATTAACACTGTCAATGTCATGGTTTTTGTATAAACATTTGAATGAGTAGCCTATACTGTCCATTCGAGTACATCTTTAGATATATCAAATGAATGTTATACTTAATTATTAGTCCCTATGTCCTCCTCTTAAGCCAAGAATGTTTGTGCACATACACGTATGTCATGTACAGCAGTGAACATGACCTCTTTGTGAGTACATAGTTTAATGTCTCTATTCTCTCCATACATCCACAGTACAATGCAACGCAACCTTGTCCGCTATGGAAGATGTGGTTGAGTCACCAGACCCAGGCACCGTGTCCCCCCTGGAGTGTACCTACAGCATCACCGTCTATTCAGGCTACGGGGTGGAGATCCAGGTACAGCATTCAGAATATACATATATATATATATATATATATATATATATATATATATATATATATATATATATATATATATATATATATATATATATATATATATATATATATATATATATAGATAGATAGATATATAGATAGATATATATATATATATATATATATATATATATATATATATATATATATATATATAGAGAGAGAGAGAGAGAGAGAGAGAGAGAGAGAGAGAGAGAGAGAGAGAGAGAGAGAGAGAGAGAGAGAGAGAGAGAGAGAGAGAGAGAGAGAGATTGATTGATTGACTGATTATTTGTTCTTTAAAAAATGTTTTCAATATGAATGTTCTACAATAATTAACTTATAATTTTACTATGACTTACTAAAGTTGTGATATATAAAGGTCTTACATAATGGACTGTTCAGGCTTTTTGAACAGCTTGTGCACACTATAGCAATGATAGTGTTTTGCAGCTTTACAGTTTCACTATGTAACTTTTTCTGGTGGGGGGGGTCTGCCATCTGCTTTTTTCAATGTATTTTGTTGCTTGTGAGTCACCATGGAGATGTGATTGCTTTGCCTGGAATGCTCCACAGTGTGGGATCAGACTCATTAATCCTGCATTTACTTAAAGTACATGCGTTTTTATTGCTCAAAAATCAATGAAAACAAGCAGGTGGCAGGCCCTCCATCTAAAAAGTCACATAGTGCATAGAAAAAAAGTCAGGAGCAATGCCATTTTGAAAGAAGACCACTTTTAACAGCATATTGTGCAAGTATCTGTGAGTGGAGGGGTTTAATTTAGGCTGCAAACAACAGCACACACAAAGGAACAACATTATATCATGTGTTTAGCATGATATAGGGCTGTTAAGTTAATTAAGAAAAGAGTCCACTAACATCGTCATGCTTTGGTAATAGCTGTATCCAAATCCGATGTGGTTGTTTTCCAAATCAATAGCAATATATCACTTCTCAAAATATACACAAACCTATCCATCCCTTTTAGGATGCTAATAAAAATAGGACCAATGGCATAGTATTTAACAGTTTCAGTACATATCTATATATATCTTTTGAACGAGTGAGGCTGAAAAAGGCTGAAAAAGTTCTCAAAATGTTACATAAATCAAGAAGTTTAAACTCATATGAATTTGTCACATTTGTATCTGTTCCAGGTAAAGAAGGTCGACCTGTCCAGAGACGAGTCCCTGACCATTCTGACCTATGGGAGTCAGGGGCTGAAGTTTTTAGCTGACAAAGCAGTGATGAGCGAGGGCCAGGTGATCCGCAGTCCCACCAACCAGGTTTTCATCCACTACAAGAGCCGCCGCCAGAGCAACCACGGGGTCTTCAGCCTGCACTATCAGGGTATGTTTCATGATCACACAAAAGTAGAAATAGGCACTGTGTTACTGAATGATTTTTATGATAAGAGCTAATTTATATTATAATCAGCATTTATTTTATTTCCCTTTTTACTGAGCGCTGGCTAGCTATAGTGTTTTTGAAAACTCACTAGCCTTTATGCTTCGGTTTTATGATCACTAGCCCCATGACTGTCGAATGTGACGCCATTTCTATTTCAATTTAAAATCACAATTCAAGACAATGACACTGGAAATGTATTGTTATTTTATTGATTTTCAGATTATACAATGTTTAACGAGGATATGTAAATGTCCATTACATAAAGATTTTTCTGGTGCTTGTATCATGGAAACGCTATTGTTTGCCTGGAATATTCCAGTGTATGTCGTTATCTCCATGCAGACAAGCATGAGACACCACCAGGCCAAGTTACAGGTCAGATCTGTGGAGAGACAACCTAGCTCAAAGTAACAATACATGTTTTTCAAGGGATTTTTGAGCCAGTACCTGTAATTAAATAAATACAAGATAGATTAGTTGAATGACATATTGTGGAACATTTCAGTTAAAGGAATTACATCTCAACCAGAAAGGTTCTATAGTGTATACTAATAATACATATGGCTTGTATTCAGTCAGGTGTGGTGAGGTTCATGGCTGGTGAGGCACTGATGTCGTCACAATCAGATTTACAAACATATAAACCAGGTGTTGGCGAGTTTCTCCCAGTGACTTGGGGTCAGAATAAAAATAATTTCAAAATAAAAGTTTCAAAGTCCATATGAAATAGCTCTAATAGTATGAAATAAAAGGCTGGTTTTATATTGTTTTTTATCCTTATTCTGTTTCCCCAATTTTCAGTGGATTGAAGCCATTAAATTTCTTACAATTTTTTGAAAAGAACGAGTCTTTCGTCCTGTCGTCTGGAGCAAACCATTTAGCTCCTTTAGCGTTGGTCTTCCTTTAATTATAATCTCCTGCTTCGACCCAAAGTCCAGTTTAGAAAACTGCTTGAGCTTTAATATGTCATCTTCCTCCATTTAAAAAGCAGGGCCAGACAAGGAGAAAAAAGTGAATTGTTAAAGTTGACTTGCTAACTTTAAATTGTAGTTTGCGACCCCTTTCTGCAGGAGTTACATGAATCCCTGAGCTCACGAGCACAGTTAATACCTACTCAAATGTATATCTAGTTTTGATACTAGATTAGTATCAATAATTCTTTTGACAACCCTAACCTGTACCCTCTTTGCCCTCCAGCCTACGTGCTGTCATGTCCTTTCCCTCGCTCCCCTGAGAACGGAGGAGTGACCGTGACTGACATCCACCCCGGAGGTCAAGCTCATTTCCACTGTGACCCCGGCTTTCAGGTCAGAGGTCATGAGGTCGCGTCCTGCATCAACGCCACTGAGCCGCGCTGGAGCACACTGGAACCACAGTGTGTGGGTCAGTCTACTCACATCAACAGCAAATACCCAAGCTTACTGAGAGGAATTAAAATGAAGATGAGGAATAAATGCAACGGGGAAGATTAGACACTGCAAAAATATCTACATGTAGTAAAAATTGCTTAGAGAGGGGTTATTTTACTTCTCTAGGGCATTAACTGCTAACACGTTGCATTTTTAGATCACCATGTTTCCTTTTATTGTTTTGAAAATGCTACGTTCGCCGAAAACAATGTATTAACATGTTTTATAAGTAACACAATCAGCTGCATCCCACTAATGAAACTACTGCACTTCACATCAGGTTTGTCACAATGCTGGGTACAGTTTTGTATCATGTTTTTGTATATTTATGGAGGAGCATGGATGAACCTTGTGGGATGAGCATTGTACAGAATCTCACCATAAGGGGGGTTCAAATCGATAAAATACTCCAACCTCTTCAGGCATGTTTTTGATGAGGAAACAAAGTATAATATGGAAATCAAGAAATCTTACAATACCGACAGACAATTTTGCTAGAAAGTTAAAAAAAAATTACTTGAAACAAACCCCAAAATAAAGTCCTACAAGATAAATATTAACTAGTCACATTTAAACATCAATTTTAACTCTTTTTTTTTCATTGCAATTCCTGTCTTGTGTCTATATACAGGTGGGCAGTATTGGTCAAATCATCTTGAATCTGTTTTGGAGTTTTCTGATAACTCAAAATCAAAGTTACAAAGTGTCAAAAAGTGCACAAATACCACTTTGTACCTTTACAAAATTACCTCAGCCAATCACAGCCTGCTACTGTGTCTCTTTACCAACCACCTTCAGAGCCATTCATTCATGTACAGTAAAAGCACTCTCCCCTCATTCTTTCCTACTTTTGCCACCATATTAGCTAGACCCCATCTCCACTGTAGCAGCAAAGGCATCAGTCTCCTCAGCTCCTCTTAACTGGATTTATTTTGCCTAACTCTTCCTTTCCTCAATTCATTGGATTGTTTCTATATAAAGGTCTATACATTTCTGACATAGTTGTATGTTCCATAGCCGTTTCGTGTGGAGGATGGGTCCGTAATGCCACAGTGGGCCGTATCCTGTCTCCTCCTCCTCCCACCATCAGTAACCACAGCTCTGGAAACAACCTGAGCTGCCACTGGCTCATCGAGGCCAAGGAGGGCCACCGGCTGCACCTGCACTTTGAGAGGATCGCACTGGACGAAGATGAAGACAGGTAAAATCTAGGGATGCACGATAATATCAGTCACGATAATTATCAGCCGATAATTATGACATTAACATTAGATAATTCTGATAAAAAATAAATTTTCACTGGTAATTTAATCCAATTATTGAAAGCCAAAAAATACACAGACAGATGTTGAAGAATCTCATACAAATCAGTTCTTAAATCCTGATACAATGGACAATAAAACAGAGCATAACCTGTCCTCCTCTGGGGCTTCTTTAAAGTGTCCCACTTCTGCCTCTGGGGTCAGTACTCCTGCTCTGATCTGAGAACACACAGACCTCTGTCTTCTTTTTAAATTATATTTGGCATAGCGCTCAGTAAAGAAACTATCCTTAAACTGTACATAACTTAGTCTTAGTTTTGGCTTCTGTGACATTTCTAATTTCACTGCTCATTATAGATGTCAAATAATATTTGCCTGAGGTTAGTGATCTTAAACTGCAAGTTATTCAGGAACTAAGATGATGTGTTTACTCCTGCAAAGATCTCCAGGACTTCTTTGGCCCAGGGATCTGTGAGCTCTGTCCCAGTTGAACACTTTTCGAGTGCAATCGCCCAAATGTATTCCTTAATAGATTACTGATATTTACCAAATGAAATAGAACATTTTGAAAGACATTGTTAACATGACTAGCTGCTGCACAGTAACATTTCCCCATGTGTCCCTGTGTTTTCAGACTGATCGTGCGCAGTGGGAACAGCTCGACATCTCCATCTCTGTTTGACTCAGATGCAGACGACGTACCAGAGCGTGGACTCCTCAGTGAGAGCTCCGCCCTCTACCTGGAGCTGACCGCAGACTCCTCCTCCATCCCCCTGCTCCTGGCCCTGCGCTACGAAGGTACACCTATACTATTTACAGTCCTAAAGTAAAAGATGTTATTATCAAAATCAATAGTGCAGTAGTAATAAAACATTCACTTAGGGGTGAGTCTGGCGCAGTGCATGTTGTCATTGTGTGCAGTCAAAGTCTGAGGCATTCGAGGAAAAACAGAACTGATCTGATTCTCTGATGTTTCTCTTTATCATATTATGTCTCATTTAAACGACACAGGGCTCTATTCAAGATACAGCAAAAATATCTGCTCTAATACAAATAGTGAGCACTGATATGTTTATTTGACAAATTATGCGAAAAAAACTGTTTATCAGTCACAAACTTGTAAGAGCTGTTGTTTTTCCACCATCTTAAAATATATTGATTTAGAGTGTACTAATCCAAATTCCCTGACATGGTTATATTATCAGCCTTTGATGACGAGCACTGCTGGGAGCCCTACATGCCCCATGGGAACTTCACCAGCAGTGACCTAAGCTTCCAGTTGGGCACCACGGTCAGCTTCACCTGCTCCCCGGGCTTTGTCATGGAGCAGGGCTCATCGGCCATAGAGTGTGTGGACCCCAGCAACCCGCACTGGAACGACACGGAGCCCGTGTGCAAAGGTAACACGTGCAGAGCAAAAATAGAAGCTGTGAGGCTGTGTCATGTGCTCGTCTGTGAGGGCAATATGAAAACCACGTGGTGAAGTGCTCGGGAGAACAGGGAGCTAGAAGAATAAAATTAAAGTGCATTTGACAGATTAATAGAGTTAGCAAATTATTACTTGGTTTGGTGGGGTAATACCTGAAGAAAATATTAATCATTTTACATCTGTCAAGTGGCAGTTTATGAAGAAAAGTATAAAACAAAAAAGTGTAAAATACTGGAACTAGTGGTGGGTTTTAAAATGGAATAAGTCTACTCTATGTCATTAACACGCCTCAGTTCCATCGAAAATGCAAGGACAGTTTACGCACAACAAAGTCATTTTTCTGGCAGTTTAAATACTGGAACATATTGAATGGAACATTGTGATTTTAATGAGGAAACCGGGATTAATCACATGAAAAATGAAGGGAAATCTGGCAAATGGAAACCACTCAGATTCCAGACTGGCATCTGACTTTAAAAAACATTTGCAATTGTGTTTTACGTTATTTGTTAATTTAAGAAGTGATTATGATAAACATTGTGCATTTTTGACAAAGGAAAGATGTTTAAGTTTTACTGAACAAATTCTTAGTTGTCCATTAAGTTGAGCCCACTGCAGTTTGCCACTTCATCTACAGATATATTACACATTTCATCATAAATTATAATTTTTGTGAAGCTCAGATACAATTTTGAAGTTAGAAAATGTTATTTTTCCATCCTTCTTAAATAAATTAATTTAACTAATAACTAAAAATTGGAAATTATTTTTTTCTGTTGTTGTTACAACATTGTACAACCATTTAGATTTGTTAATCAATTAATCAATGAAAATATATTAAGTCTGCTTCACTTTGCCTCCACTTGCCTCCATTTTGACCATTCTGATTATATAGGATTTTAAAGGGTCTATAGGGAAGTGACAATATAATAAAAAGTCACTCTGTGGCATGATCAAGCTCTGCTTAAGAGCACTAAAGTCAGACCCCCGGGAGAACACGGGTGTGGCCCGTGGCTCTGTGCAGCTGTGAGGCTTGGATTCTGTGATTCTGAGTCTGTGGGGGAAGCTGGTCGAGATGATCCCCTGATCCCGACCCTCACAATGAGAATAGGCAACGCAATAAAATTAGATATTTTCTCAGTCCTACTTCAAAATAGTTGTCGCTGGTTCAAAACCTCACTTAAATGCTCTCGAGTGAATAATAATTTAAAAATAAATAATTTTAGTGAAGGTTTGAAGACATAAGTAATGCAAGTAGAGTCATAATTGTAATGACATATTTGTGTTGCAAGAGAAAACTATAATAGTAACTGCAAAAATGAAATTTTTTCTGTAGAGGTCTAAATTACAGTAATCAGGGCATTTTATACTGGAGAGAATATTACTTGTGAAAATTTTCATTTTGGTCACTGAAACTCTAATAGTAATTTTGATTTGACTTTGATTTATTGTTCAGCCTTGAAATGCATTGAACTGTATTGTTTTTTGTTTTTTTTTTAAACAATAACAGTAAAAAAAGAAAAAAACAAACAAACATGAGTCTTTTAAAGTAATGGTTTTGCCTGTGTTTTGTCGTAGCTCTGTGCGGCGGGGACCTGACAGAGCCCTCTGGGACCATCCTGTCTCCTGATTGGCCACAGAGTTACTCCAAAGGTCTGGACTGTGTGTGGCAGATCCACGGCAGTGAGGACAAGCGAATCGAACTGGATATCCACATGTGAGTCTCCAGGCTTTGCCTCTATAATAACAATATGATTTACCAAAAATTATGAAATATGTATAATACAAAAAAACAAGAACAGAACAGTAAGCACTGTCGTAACAAAATAGTATTTATTGTGCACAGGGGTTAAGGTTTACAACAGTATTATTATAAAGCAATGCTGCAGTCTTTACTGTAAAATATATATATATTATATATTTTGAAGTTAGAGCTGTTATTTTAGCCTCATTGGAACTTATTTGCTTCTTGGTGCATCAGAAGATATTGTGCACTTTCTGTGGGAATCTCAAAAGGTTAAAGAAGACAAGTCATGGTTATTCTAGTGTATTGTTTGATTAAGCCCAAAAAAAATGTTGCATGATTTAAAAACCCTAAATGTCTTAAAAACACTGAGGACTAAATGCACATGTTCAAAAAATGTTTTGCATTTGTACTATATTTTAAAACTTGATTTTTGATCTGCCCTTGCAGCCTGAACATCCGGCATATGGACGTGCTTACAGTGTTTGATGGGCGGGATCTGATGTCTCATGTGATTGGACAGTACCTGGGTTCCAAAGAGCGATTCCAGGTGGTGTCCGGGGCGTCAGAGATCACCATCCAGTTCCAGAGTGATCCCGATGATTCCAGTTTCATCCTGAGCCAGGGTTTCCTCATCCACTACAGAGGTAACTCCATTAGTTTATGTTTCAGTGGCTCAATTTTTTCAGATTAATATGTAAACAAGTTGCCACTGATGGACGACATAATGCAGATCTCTACTCTGCAGTACTATTACGCAGTATACAGATATACTGGCTGAATAGGACTCTTTCTTATTCCTGTGATATGCTGTTTTGGCCTGGTCACACAGGCAAGATGGGTGGGGAGGACAATGCTGCACTTTATTAGGTAGATTAGCCTGGGGATGGATCGATTCTCCCAAAATTAGGTGTTAAGGAGGTATTAATATTATAGGACTGTATGGTCTGGATTCCACTGTTTGCAGATTGTAGGACCCTTTTGCACCAGTGCCACAAGCCTTATGTTTTGGTGTAGAAGAATGCAGGCAGATAAGGGCACGGGTCAGCACCACTGACCAGTGGACAGCTCCTGCTGTAGCCCTACATGCCTGTCCCCATGTATTTGTTGTTGTGTTTGACGTTTGATGGGATTTACAATCTCCTTTTCAAGGCAATATAAAAATACAAAAGAAGTTTTGTGATCTGATTCCAACAAAATTGTGATATTAAATTTTTGGCATATCAGTGTTTTAACAATTTCCTTCACCACTGTTGACATTGCAGAGGTGGAGCCCAACGACACGTGCCCCACCCTCCCTCAGATTGAGTTTGGTTGGATCAGCTCATCTCACCCTTCTCATGTGAGGGGCAGCGTGCTCACCTACACCTGTCTGCCAGGATATGACATCAGTGGCACCGACATCATCACCTGCCAATGGGATCTCTCCTGGAGCAGCAGCCCGCCCACCTGTGTCAAAGGTAACCGATGAACGAGTATCCAATCATGGAGGAGCAAACTGCCACCAAGATTTGAAAGTATCACCTGATCTGAACTAAAGAGGTGTTATAGTAGGATATATATTAGAGCTAAAAAGAGACTTAATCAGGACTTAACATGGATAAGATAAGAGAACCTTTACCCATCTCTAAACCAGGCCTCACCATCGCACCTAGACTGACAAACAAAAACAGGACATAACCTTCCTAAAGTGGGCTTCAACTCGATCAGGGCCAGGACTATACCAGGTCTAAACAGGAACTAAAATGTAAAATAATTAGGCCATAAAAGGATTGAAACAGAACTGAACCAGCTCTAAATAATAATTGCTCTATGACAAAACTGGATATAAAGCAGGAGCACGAGAATAGGTAATTTTTTCAGCCCCTCTAAAATTAAGAGTTCTTTGTTATTTTATTGTCTGAGAGAATGTCAAACTTCAGTATCTGTGTTTAAATGTCTCGTGTTTTGCAGCAGTATGAGCAGCTTAAACATTTGAGTTGATTTAAGATCAATCTGTGGCTCTGTCTCTGCAGACACATCTCTCCTCGGTCTGTGGTGCAGGCACCGGTGTGCACTGTCAGCCAAAAGTGCTACGTATCTAAGCTGTAAGACCTGCCTGTCTCCATATGATTGGTCAGAATCACGTTGTGCACATGCACAGGCAGCACTAGCTTTTGTAAACAGCTTTTGGATCAGCTGCTATCGACAGAATACATACTTTTTAAAATAGTTTAATCCCCCATTAATTGATGAAATTGGGCTTTTGGCAGAAAAGCCTGACTGCTGACAGACTACAGTCTGGCTTAAACCAAGGAGAAAAATGGGATTCACTTGCTATGAAAATGTTCTGCCATCAGCTGTTATTCATGTTTGCCTGTCACAGAAAACAGAATATAATATATTGGAAAATACAGGCTACATAGGCAGTTTATAAGTAATTTGGCCTATTGTATAGTATAAGCAAAGTGAAATGATGCATATGTTTGAATTAGATATTAATTCTACTACCTATCTACTATGATTGGCAGCATAAAAAGGCAAAGAAAATGACACAACATCCAAGCCTAGTGATTAAGGGAAAAGTGAGAATTCAGGAAAGACACTGACATAATAAAAACCTTGGATGACAATAACAACAATTCATTCACACATATTCATACAAGCAAGATCAGAAGAAGATTGGCAGAAGTACAGAGAGCGAGAGAAAAGGAGAGTTTATTTTTAGTTTAATACAGTAGTAGTATTAGTACAGTTTATTGTACCTATAGGAAGGACTAAACAATGGGCCATAGACGAAAAAGCAGAACTTGACTCAAACACTAATGTTAGTTTGGGAACCAGTGACCTAAAGAGATTGATATAAAGAAATGGAGAGAGATGGATAGGAAAGAGTGTGCAGTGTGTCAGAGCACATAGTACAGTATTTTTGCACATGCTACACTCACATGCATTGCCCTGGTTTTACCTTTTAGGTGCTAAGCACCCCTAAAGTTAGAAGCCAAGAATCCCCCTGGTCTAAACAATGGCTTAAAGCAGACCTATGATGCAAAATCAACTTTTAACTATGTTATAGCTGTTCTGATTTACCCTCTCAAAATCGTATTTTGAGTGATTTGTGCATGCTTGGGCAGTCTTTAATTGTTTATTTTCAAACGCCATATTGCCAATCAACCCCCGTTTTCACTGCCGACCGGCACACACCCACTGCTCTGTACATACTGCATTCTCCAATTTTCGTAATGATATCTGTAGGATTCGGCAGGCAGCAGGTCAGTCAGGTTGGTACAAGTGAAAAAAAATCCATGGCACGGTAGCGTATTGTGCAGCTCACTGGAGGTGTGGACAGCTGCACAGCTCTTTGTTGTGATGATGCTTCTTTCTAACACGGACGTCAATGGTCTTGTTTCTTTTATTATCTTAGATGAATATTACAATTAAAATGTGCAAATTAGAACATAATGATCCACAGGTGTCATAGATTATAACTGTATAGCAGACACAAGCACAATAGATCTTCTTTAAAACAGACCCAGATCTAAACTAGACCTCTCAATGAAACCATGTCGGGAGCCATATCCCTGTGAGAAGAACAGTACAGCTGTTTCACTCCTCACTTTCTACCCGTACAGTTCAGCAGTGCCCAGACCCAGGGGAGGTAGTGAACGGAGCGCGCTCAGTCCGCCCTGAAGCTGGCTTCGCTGTCGGGACAGTGGTGCGTTTCTCCTGTAACCAAGGATACCAACTGGAAGGACCCAATCAGATCTCCTGCCACGGCCGTGACACAGGCACCCCCAAGTGGAGCGACCGCAGCCCAAAATGTGTCTGTGAGTCCAGTTCTGGTTCAGTAAACACTGTCATAATATGATGTGCTTTTTAAAATGCTTTTGTATACCATTGAAATGTTTTCTTTTTTTCACAATTGATCTATGAATACATTCTGTAAGTAAATGCATTTAAAACTCATTCACTCAAATTGAGCAAAAGGATTTGTCATCCTCTGCTCTGCTGAAATGATGAAATGAAAAGACAAATTAGTAACATGTCTATCCCCAACTTAACAGATAAATTATTCATGGTAAAGGCCATTTTAGCACTGACGTTATCACATTGAGTCAAATGAAAGTGTTTAGACTTAAGATTAGCACACAAGACCGAGTTGAAGCAGTAATAAAAATCTAATTGTGGTCTTATTCCTGTGATAATTTGCGGGTTTGTGATTTACCAATGGGAAGTGTGCAGCAAAACTGACAGGTAAATGAGAGTACTCAGAGAGTGCAAAATTGTAACACAACATTTTTAACAGCAGGTTCATCAGCTTTGGTGAATCTTTTTCACTTTGAGGTTAAACGTGGGATTACAGATCATGGAAATAAACAAATGGTCACATCTGTGGCATCAGAGCAGTGTAGAGACAGGGACGCACATTGTGCCTGATCCAGGATCCCTGTACGATACATGATCACTGGACTCCGCAGTCTCCTCTTAAGGACGTGGGACAGTTTGGTGAACAGCTTCTCTGACGCGCTCTTAGGTCAGTGGAAGACTTGTGGGAGACAGGGCTGTGTCGAGTTTATATTTTATTACTGCTGCTTTGAATTATTATCTTATCTGTCCTTAGTGGTTGTTTTAAACCATTTAAAATCAAATGCCCTTTAAGTGCACAAATTGCAGCAGCTATCTTGTGCAAAAAGTTTGCTCCTATCTCTCCCATGTACTATATTATATATTATATAGTACATTATATTATATATAATATAGTACATTATATTGTATATTATCATCGTCGTTTTTGCTCTCATAGTTGTAATAAATCTGACAGCATCGAGTAAATACCTTTATTTGCATTTCCCCCACCTCAACTTTGGTGAACATTGGTAAAAAAAAAAAAAAGCCACCCTGTTTTGTATATTAATTCACTCATAGGCGCAAAATTGCACTGTGTCTTCTTTTGTGTCTGTGAAAAATTGCATCGAGGTTTTGCTCCACTTTTAGCATGTTTAGCACAAGAGCAAGCATTTGGTAAATGAGGCTCACCCAATTTTCTCACCCACCTCCTGTTAGTCTTTCTAAGGCTCTGATTGACTGACAGCTGGTTTTAACCAATCACAGTGAAGTGTGAACATCCAGAAGAAGCAGATGACTTGATTTACCTTTTAAAGGCAATTAAAAATTACAAAGTTCATGATAAAATCATAATCATGATCTGTTTTTTGTCATAACATCCACTCCTAAAGCAAGTGTGTCTGTTCAGAAAGTGACACCCTCAGCAGCTCACAGAATTACAAGGTGCAAACAAAAACATATTAAGTTAATAATATAACATAAAAAAGACAATTTAGCATCATATTTCTTCTTTAATTTTTTGTTCAATATGAAAACTACAAAGCTGTGGGCTCTAACTGTTGTAAAACATTAGCGACCGCGTAGCACTGTATCATCATTATACAGATTTCCTTTTTATTAGTTTCTATTAGATTATGATCCACTTTATTCTAAATGCTCCATTTAACATTCACATTACTTATAACTAATTACTTTAACTATAATTACTGTAAATGCTCTTCTCTCCTGATCAACTTATTTGTGTCACAGTGAAGTATGACCCCTGCCCAAACCCCGGCGTCCCTGACAACGGCTACCAGACGCTGTACAAGCATAGCTACCAGGCGGGGGAGACACTGCGCTTCTTCTGCTACGAGGGCTACGAGCTGATCGGAGAGGTCATCATCACCTGTGTGCCCGGGCACCCCTCACAGTGGAACAGCCCGCCGCCATTTTGCAAAGGTTCTGCACTGCGACTTTAACAGTACAAGTGTGTGAGCACAGGTTTAATGCTCTTTTTTTATTGTAGTGGCCTATGAGGAGCTGTTGGAGGATCACAAATTAGAAGGTGAGTCATTTTAATGCCAGTTTAATTGAAAAGGGATTTTTTAATGTATATATTTTAGAAACTTCAAGGGCCAACATAAGTGATTGGGATTGCGTTATAAGCTCATATACAATCTATTTTTTTATTATTATTTTTTTTAATCCAGTTACAATAGTCCAGATTTAGCCTTGTTCTGACCCTGGTTTTGAAGTCCATTCATTATAAAGAAAAATTGACTTGTAAAATCAAAAGATTGATGGTTCTATCCCACACTTGGCCACTATGCGTATGTATGAATGTGGTGTATGATTTTGACTGGATCGATGGCACAGATTGGCAGCCTCATTTCCGTCAGCCTACCCAGAGCAGCTGTGACTAAAGAATTTGCTTACCACCTCCATTTTTTGAGGAGTGAATCAATAATGCATTGTGAAGTGACTTTGAACATTTAGAACAACACAATAAAAAACAATAATTTGAATAATTAAATAAAGGGATTTACATTTTTGTTAAGCTTTGATTTAAAGTCTTGACAAAATGTTCTCTTAAGGTACTGTATGTATATTTACTGCAGTAGTCAACATTGTGTTTATATTAAGCTGTTGTAAAAGTATTGCTAAATCCTTGTTATCTTTTCACAGTGTCTCAGTCTTTTGAGCCGTCTCACCAGATCCTGGGTGAGAACATCGCTCTGGCCATCATCCTACCCATCATACTTGTCATTCTGTTGATTGGAGGAATTTACATGTACTACACAAAGTACGTGTTGTATCTTATGTTTTATTTCTTGTTTCTCGCTGTAGTTTAACTTAATGCATATCTCGTCTATAACAGCATCTGCAGATTAGAATGGAAGCCTCTTTTCTGGAAGTCTCTGTCCCACACACACTCCTACAGCCCCATCACGGTGGAGTCGGACTTCAACAACCCACTGTACGAAGCAGGGGTGAGTACAGAGCAATTATCCAAAAACACGTACAAACTTACAGTCAAATCCAGTATATTTTCTTATTTTTTTTATTTTTGCTTTCTTTGCTACAGGATACACGAGAATATGAAGTTTCCATTTGAAAGTATGTGGGTACTACCAAAATGACACAAAGAAGGATACATTTTAATGGATTAAAAAAAAACGTATGTTTATATTATTTACAATGCCTTTTTTTGCTTTATTTATTTATTTATTTATTTTGTAAATTGCGAAACGTGACGTAAAAGTGCTTTTCTTTTTGGGCCCCAACATGGATTCTACTTTGTGATTCATCAAGACTGGTGCCTTATCAAGGGAAATTCCAACAAAAAAAAAGGCCAGCGAGTGGTTTTTTTTATTTATGTATGTATGTATGTATTTATTTATGCATTTGTTTGCTTATTTATTTATTTATTTATTTATTTATTTATTTATTTATAGGCCAAACATACGTGAACTTGGCAATATGTCACTTCGTGAATTTTACACCGACGCATCAAGTGCACACAAAACAATTGAATGTTTTCTTTTCAAGTGGCTCTTGTTATCTTAGGGTTTTGGATTATATGGGGGGCTAGAGAGGGGGATGTAATTGTGTATTCGAAAATGTTCTTCACTTTGTGTGTAAACTAATTGCTCACACAAATTGAATGTAAATATGTGACTTATTGATGAGGTTGTTACAAAATATACTTGCTTACGACACACACACACATAATGTATTTAAACCTCGCCCGTATATACGCTTTCACTCGGTGGTGGGAGGTTATCTATTTTCATTACCAGTATAATGGAAATCCAGTGCCAAATTATAATGTGTAATATGCTAATGTCTCTGTGTTTCATCCGTTGTTAAAATAGTGTTTACAAAGGCGATGTTTCTTTTATTCTTTGCTCTTTTTGGAAGCACGGCATCGATCATGTGCTGTCACATGACCCGTGCGGAGAGGAGGGAACATGAATGTCATTATGCTTCAAAGCATGCACTGATTGTAAATTATATTGCTTCTGCTCAATCATAACATTATTGATTAGCGTTACTCACAGATTTCATTGTTATCAGATTTGATGTTGTATGCGCTATGTTGATGACAAACAACAAACTTGGCTGCTTGCTGTAATGCATTATGTATTTATTTACATAGACAGTGGATCTAGTCTCATCCGCCGTTTTAAAGGAACAATCTCGGAGACTGTTGCTTTGTAGATTTCTCTTTTCACCTGTAGCATTTTTGGCTTCATATACAAATACTCAGTTTTGAAGGCAGTAATTTATTTGCTGAACAGGAAATAAAGTCATTGTTGAACAGTGTAAAACTGGAGCATTAGTTTCATTTTTTTTATCTGCTGCCAAAGGCCAAAGTAGGACTGAGCAATTACTAAAAGCTAATTTGTAAGTAGAACTATTGTGGCAAACAACTACAAAACTGTAATGCTGCCTGAGTGATATGATCATTTTGATCCATAAATCTTGGAGAGGGCCACTGATTCATTTACAGTTGCTCTGGAAATGTGAATTACATAAAATTATCACTAATAATAAGACATTTTTGTTAATTTTTTGACTGACTTTTACCAATAATTGTAAAAGGTTTGAGCTTATTCTGTTTGCTGCCATATAATGAGGCAGAGACACATGCAGCATTTCTGCGCTTTGTGGGTACATTACATTGGTATTATTTTCATAGAATGTGTACATACAGGCTTTAGTCCCCACTCTACAATTTGAAGAAAAAAAACCATCACACACACATTTGGAGTTATAATTGATTTAGATTCACCAGTAGAATCCGTTGTATCGCGTGCAGTGCACACAGTGTCCACAGGGGGCGTCTTCTCTTCCTCGTGCAGTAGTGCGTCAGAAGAAGACGAAGCGCGAGCTGCTATGACCTACTTAGCGTTAGCATCTTTCATTAGCAACGTCAAAATATCAGCACGATCTGAAGTCTTTGGTTAATCTGTCTGTTTAGAGCTGTTTAAGGATCAGTCGCACAGTTTTCATCCCAAACAGTGACTCTCACTGAAGGACATCCTTAAATAGATCTTTTGTTTTTAGCTGTTTTGATTAGCTCGATGCTAACTGCGGAACCACTGCGGATAAAATGAGTTTTCAGACGACAACGGTTTAAGCTGTCAATAATAGGGACGTTTTTAAACTTTATTTTAGGTATTACATTTTTACCACTAACATATATTTGATTATTTGACCTAATTGTTGCTGATCCTTGGATGTTTGGTCTGGTGAGTACGAACTACACACTCCTTTGTTTATATTTCAGGTGTTTGTCTGTGGACGCTGCTTAAGCCTTGACACAATATAAAAACAGTAAATACTGCGAGCCTTTTAAGCCTTCCACAGTTTATTTTTTGCTTGCTATAGGTTAGATTAAATGAAACATTATTTCATGAGATTGGTAGTATATAAAATAATAAATAAATCCTTTATCTAATGATAAGGATTACCTGTAATTGAAAAATCTTGTCATTGCAACAGCAAAATGCAAGAGCGGTTTCAATAGAAAAAGCAATGCTATATATAGGTGTATATGTGTGTGTGTGTGTGTATGTATATATATATATATATATATATATATATATATATATATATATATATATATATATATATATATATATATATATATATATATAAAATACTATGGCTACATGGCAGGATGGGATACCAGTAAATGTACCTGAAATACTAATATTTCTTGCTTGCATAATTTCTACATAAATTATTCATGAATTTCACTTTTTAGATGAAATTTACTCCCCAACAATACAATACAATTCTTCAATAATTCTGGACATGAGTTTCTTGTCCATGTTCTGTTATTTAGAATCAGCCAAAGCAACAGATTTTCTAATAGTTTCTGCTTTCAGAAGGTGACCCTGCCTCCTCATGTCTGCTGAGGCTTCAGCTGGTGGTCATACTGCTGTCTCTGCTCCATGTGTGTGCTCGAGCACAGATGACTGCACAAACAGGGGTCTGCTAGGGAGTAAATATGTGAAGTTAAATGTTGGAGGCTCTTTGCATTACACCACAGTCCAGACATTGAGCAAGGAGGACAGTCTGCTGAGGAGCATCTGTAATGGAGAAACTGATGCTACAATAGACGCAGAAGGTTTGTATCTTCTTTTATCACAATCTTTAGAGGATATTTACTTTTTAAAATCCATAGCAAGACCCACAAATTTATCTCAAGTTGAAGTAAAGATCACAAACTTTTCACTTTTGTAAAAAGGATAACAAAATCTATTTATCTGATATAACATAATTTGTTGTTACATATTGGGTGTAATTATATATCCATATAACGCTCTTCTATTTCAATTTTTACTCATGAGTCTGTTCAATATGACAAATCTGATACATTGAGAACAATCTGGCATCAATAAAATGTGTTGCTTATAATGTCTTTATGTTCTTTTGTGTTTTTCAGGTTGGGTGGTTTTGGACAGATGTGGTCGACATTTCAGGATTGTATTGAACTTTCTCAGAGATGGATCCGTTCCACTTCCAGATGACCACAGAGAATTGGAGGAGATCCTAAAGGATGCCCAGTACTACAGAGTTCAGGGGCTGATCCAGCATTGCCTCAGTACCATGCAGGTAAAGCATTGTTTTAGATATATATATATATATATATATATATATATATATATATATATATATATATATATATATATATATATATATACACATATATATATATATATATATATATATATATATATATACATATATATATATATACACACATATATATATATATATATATATATATATATATACACATATATATATACACACATATATATATATATATATATATATATATATATATATATATATATATATATATATATATATACACATATATATATATATATATACACACATATATATATATACACATATATATATATATACACATATATATATATATATATATATATATATATATACACATATATATATATATATATACATATATATATATATATACACATATATATATATATATATACACATATATATATATATATATACACACATATATATATATATACACATATATATATATACATATATATATATACACATATATATATATATACACATAATATATATATATATACACATATATATTATATATACACATATATATATATATATCACATATATATATATATACACATTATATATAGAGCCTGATAATGAGAGATCAAAGACAGTAACATAAAATGAAAGACACAAAGCAGATATATACAGACTTGCACATTGTCTCAGTACCTTGTCATGTTTGGAAACAGATAATTGATTCTACCTCACTTGTTCCAGTAAAATAGGACGCCCATTTATTTTAAAGTTTTTTAAATTTGTATGTGAAACTGAAAGGCGGAAATACGTTTTCATCTCACCATAAAAGCAGGTTTCCCGTAAGAGAAAAAGTTGAGAGGGTCAAATTTTCCTCAAACAATCTAACTTATTTAATTTTAGGGCTGCCAGGTTTAATACAGTTTTAAAGTAATCTGTAACATTCAAAAAGGTGTTGTTGATCTTTTCATTATCTAATCTGATAATCTCATTTCTTTCAGAAACAAAAAGATGTGTTGGAAACTGTCTGTCGCATCCCAATGATCACATCTGTTAAGGAAGAACAGAGGATGATTGCCACTTGTAGGAAGGTTGGTAACTTTTAAAATGTAGCTGAAATGTTTTTTTTTAATATAAACTTTGGTGTGTATAGAATAAGGCAGTCATGATTTCATTTTTAAATGTTTTATAGCCAGTTGTCAAGCTTCAGAACAACAGAGGAAATAATAAATACTCATACACCAGGTAATTTTCAGTCCGTCCAACACAGTTCATAAATTGTATATTGATAAAATGCAAGTCTAATCCGTATCTGTTTTTATCAGTAATTCTGACGACAACCTGCTGAAGAACATAGAACTTTTTGACAAACTAGTGTTACGATTCAACGGCCGTGTGCTCTTCGTGAAAGATGTGCTCGGAGACGAGATTTGCTGTTGGTCTTTTTATGGCGAAGGGCGCAAAATCGCAGAAGTATGCTGCACTTCCATTGTCTACGCCACAGAGAAGAAGCAAACCAAGGTATTAGAAGCTCCAATACCACCATTAATCAATTTATTTATGGTTGCATAATGTATGTAAATTAAATCAAAATTGCAATTTATGTTGCGGAAAAATGACTGATATACTGACAAACTAATACTAGAATCACATGTATTTCAGAACATGTTTATAGAGGTCTAAACATAAAGGTTAGTAGTTTTTATGCAGAATAAGGAAATTATGATGACTTCAAAAACTGCAGCATTTGCAATTTGCTAATTGTGTCCTTCAAACTGAGATTTAATTTCATTCATTGTCATTAATCTTGTGCCCCTACGGTAATGATGTAGTTTATAGAATCCTTGCAAAAATATCTTTTTTTTTTATTTTATTTTTTTTTTTTAATCTACTTGTAGTTTAGACAAACATGTTCTATAATACAGGGCGTCCCTAATGTCTCTTTATAATTTTAAAATTGATTTACAAAGACAATTGATAAGATATATGAATTAGACTCGCTCTATTGTACTCTGTGGTTATAAAAGTTTTTCATCACGTTGCATTTTTTGTGAGTTCCTCTATTAAACATTTCCAAACCGTTGGATTGGAAGGGATGGACCAATTCTGTGGCCACCGCGTTTACCAGATATCACACCTCTGAATTTCTTTGTATGGGCCTGTATTAAAGCTATCGCGTATCGAACAAAGAAATGGGACATTACTGAAGTAAAGCAAAAGATAACAGATGCAATTGCAAACATTGATGATGCTACAACGAACATGGCAAGAAATTGAGTGCCTTGATGTGCTTCGTGCGCCTAATAGAGGGGTAGACCTGATTAAATGAGATAAGATATCTTATCAATTGCCTTTGTAATATATTTTTTAATTGTAAAGAGACTTTATGGACACCCATGATGTTCTTGTATTAGTTTAGCAGTTCATATTTCAGTCTTCTCTCAAATATTAATGCTTCTGGAGTTGTTTACAGTGTACACAACAGACTCCTGCTTTGTAAACATGTTATGCAAATCTAATCACAATAATTGTCAGAAAAATTGCAATTACTTTTTCTTCCCAAACTGACCTGCTTCATCCAACAATATTATAATTTTAGGTTGAGTTCCCCGAGGCCCGAATCTTTGAAGAAACCCTAAACATCCTGATCTACGAGAACAGCCGGAGTTCGGGCGGGGTACATCTTTTGGATTCGAGAGGGCCGTCGCTGGGAGCTGGACACTCGGAGGAGGAGGGGGCTGCTGGGGGAGACAGGAGGGTCCGGCGTATTCACGTAAGAAGGCACATCATGCATGATGAGAGGGCACATGGCCAACAAACTGTGTACAAGGACTAGTGGAAGAACGCCAGACTGAATGTACCAATGACAAATGCTTGCTGAACGAGAGAGAGGCTGCTGCTAATCAGAGCAATAGCATAGTTTTTTTTTTTTTTTAAATTTCATTGGTGATTTTAACTCTGTGAAATGGGAGGAAGGTTTTGGTTGTACTTAAAAATGCATGTTTACATGAATCAAGGCCTGTCACGGTAACTCCGTTTGAAATGCGATATAGATATTACGTTACATTAAAGGATAATTTTTGAAGACAATTTCTGCTACTGGTACAACAACCATTAAAGGTGCACTATGTAACTTTTCTGTTAGAGGGTTTGCCACCTGCTTGTCTCTGTGGCGATGGATAAGTTTAATACCATACTGTGGGTAATTCCAGGCAAAAGGGACAAGCAGTCGGTGGACCCCCAAGTTATAATCCCAGTGAATCGCACCAAAAACCTTTTCAGAATTTAGATTTTATTTGGAGACGATGCAGAAAAATATATATGTATCAAATAAGCAATAAATAAATGGTACGACTGGTGTCTATAATGAGACCTAGATCAAATATTATGGTATTACATAAAATCAAATCCTTACTAAATGATGGTACACACAATAAATACAAAAAAAATAATAATATGGTTCATGTAATTTACTGAACTATCAAAGTAATTACTGTGGCTGGCCAATGATACAAATGTGTACAGTACTCAAATAGGAGCGTATAATCGTAACATCTTTTGTAACATAAACTGTCTCAAATACAGTTTTTCAAAGGATACTGAGGAGGTTTGGTCCACTGACATTTCAACCTGTTTTATAATGTGTTCATAACATAGAATTGAAGCCTTCTAATTTGCTTTCATTTTAAACACTGGAAATGTGGTTGTTGTTTAGCAGCTTTTCAGGATGTTTATACTGAATTAATTTATATCTCTAATTTATTTGTTTGATATTTAACTTTTGTACAATATGCAAAATGTGTGTTAACATGTGAAAAATGCACTTAATTTTGTTATTGTAAATGTTTAATTTTTGTTTTCCTGTTGTTTTTTTCCTGGTTTTATCCTGAGCCATAACTTTTTCAACAATGTCTTCTTACACAGATCTTCTCTGAGGTTATTATACTCAAATTAGACTTACTGTGATATTAAAATCAACAATTTTATTTGAAAAATTTCAAGATTTTAAGTGATTACATGTAACATTTTTGGAGCAATATGTTTGGCATAATTTTCAGAAAGTCACCTTAAAACATTGCACTAATTGAACTTCCGTCCAATTTGTGGTTGTCAAAAGTTGATTAATAAATAAATTTGACAAAAACTGTTTTATGCCTTTTTTTATTTTTACTTTTTTTCTCATAAACGAATTTATAAATGAACAACGGAATTTAATTTTGGTATAAAATATTTTCTGAGTAAATAATGATTTTGATTTTACGTTACGTGTTGTGGGCGTGTCTTGCTGTCTACGTCACTTCTTACGCACGACGTACCCCGGCAGAGACGCGCCAAATAAACAAACGTGCCCTCAAAATGACGTTGACCGAGGAAGAGTCCCAAAATATTCGTAAATTTGTATGTTCCCAGCTCCGTGGTGAGCCAGATCTCAGGTAGGATGTTCAATAAATGCGTTTAGGTCCGATCGACAGCCCTGAAAAATATTAGTATGACAACGGAATGATTTTACACAGACAATTGCTGCCCTTACATAACGTTGACACGGCTAAGCTTTGTAACATTTTTTCTGCTTTGTGATGTTGCTAACTTCTCAGTTTTAATATATTTGATGTATGCTGCAGTACTTTGACAGTAGGAGTCTTGAAGCAGCGGTATTTGGCCCACGTCTCCTCTGATTCTTTGTGCTCTGAGGCTAAACAATTAATGAAGGAGACAGTGAAGGAGGAGCTGGCCAAAATGCTGGTATGTGAGTAATTTAATGTGTAAATTCTGGTATTTCCAAATTCCTATCAATAAATTATGCAAATATATATGATGTTTGCATAGTGAAGTACAAGTAACACAAAACACTTCCACCTGTTGAACACTGGCCTATAGATTTTACTATTTTGTAGTTTATGTACTTGTAATTTTAATGTTTCACAGAGTAATGAGCAGAAGTGGGAAGTCCTCAGTTATATTTGCATTAAATAAAATGGTACTTCAATGAGCAAATTTTACACACCATACTTTTACTCCTATTTGAGTAATATTTTTGACAGTGTAAAAGTACTCTTACTTGTGAAAATCCATTACTTTTCCCACTGTAAGTAAGTCTACAAGTGACAAAAGCTTTATGTTGCACTTTCATTTTCTGTCCTTCCAATGACATAACTCCAAATTTTAAAACATATATTATTTCCAGACAGTTACTGTTACTTGAGTAGTATACATATATTTTTTACTGCTCTACTTGATTAATATTATTTTACAGGTACTGTACTTTAACTTCAGCAAAATGTTGGGCTACTCTACACAAGAGTATAGCTTAAGGATAGGCTTTATAGTGAACTACCTCCCATCTCTATGCTTATATCATTGTCACCGATGGCTGTCTTTAAATCTTATTTCATTTTCCTGATAGGACAGCGAAAACAGCCCTGAGAAGACCGAGACCAAGCCCTCTTCTAAAAGGAAAAGGGAACATGCGTGTGAGGAGAGTGCAAGTGAAGCAGACGATACATCCAGGGCAAAGAAATCACGTGAACAGTTGGGATCCTCATCTGGTATGTTTTACTATTATCAATAATAATGATTAATGTAACCATTTGTAAGATTTTGATTATAAATTCCATAAACATCACCTAATTGGGTCCCCAGATAAAAGGTAGATATAGTCAAATCACTAATAGCTTCTGCTAATAACAATTGTAAATTTGATTTATTCTTAATTACAAAAAACATTGAACGTTATGGCCAAGTTGTTTGTTATAATTTGGTGTTTTGGTTCTCAAGATGATTATCCAATCAGAAAGCAGAATGCACCTCACATGAGTCTCTCATTTGGGTTGGAATGCTGAAATCCAGTTGGTTTAAACCTAAAAAATGATTTATTTTAAGAGAGTGCCAAATAAAATCCTTTATGCGCAGCTTCACTGAACCTGACTGCAGGCTTCATACTGTTCCTTTAAATACATTATTTATAAAAATATATTTGTTTGTTTTTAGAAGCAGAAGATGTTAACAACAGTGCAGCTACTGATCATTCTGAAGATGAAATGGATGCTAAGAGAAAAAAAACTTCTGTAAAACAAAAGAAAAAAAAGACTGCGAGCAGTGAGGATTCCGATGATGAAGAGCCAACTGAATCCCCAAAGAAAGATACAAGTACAGAGTCAAACAGCAACAAGGAAAAAGTGCTGAAAAATTCAAAAAAGAAACCAGACAGAAAGAAGAAAGGATCAGATAAACGACAGCAAGTAAGTGGTGATGAATCGGATGAGGAAGCACAAAATGGCTGCCAAAATAAGAAATCAAATAAAGCAAAGAAAAAATCTAAAGCTGTGGAAAAGAGTGTATCCAGTGATGATAGTGATGATCAAATAGCAGCAGAAACAGCAAAGGAAAAGAGTTTAACAAATGAAAGGATTGATAACTTTCCCGGGGAAAGTAACTCTTCTGATTCAGAAAGTGAAATGAAAAAAACTCAAATTAAAAAGGTCAGTAAAGAACAAGATGAAGTGAGTAGTGATAGTTCTGATGATGAGCGGGAAAAACAAAACAAAAAAGCAAAACCACAAAGCGAAAGTGAAGATGGCTCCTGCTCAGATCACTCAGTTAAAAAGGATAAAAATGACAAGTCTTCAGATGAAAGTAGTAAAGGTATGTATGAGCAATTATTAGTAAAACAATTCAAAAAATGGTGTATTGATTTTGGGTTGTGTTATAAGAGAATGGATCCATGAAGAAAGTTGAGGAGCCGGACTCTGATTCCTCTTCACTCCCTTCTTTGGAAGACGAAACAGACAATAAAAAAGAAAAGAAGGAAAAGGCTGAATTTGCTATGAAAAAGGGGGAGAAGAAGGGAGAGAAAAAGGAGAAAAAAGCACGTGAAAAGGTAAGAAATAAAAAAAGAAATACTCTATTTTATTTAGCTAGGGGGTTTGTTGTGGCCCTGTATGTGGCCTCATGTATTTGAGAAAATGTGTCTTGCCCGAGTACATATTGTATAAGCAACTCTGGAGGTCAAAATATTGGTGCTTATTGCCTGCGTGTAATTATAAAGTGTGTTCTTGTCGGATAATCAAGAACTTCATGTTAGCATGTTAGTTGTGCTTTACCATGACGACAGAACTCCTCTTTGGTCTCTAAAACTTGTGAAAAGCACTTATAAAGTAATTGCGGTGAACAATTAGGATGCTTGGAATGCATAAAAAAGTGAGGAATAACTTTGGACCAATGTCCATTTAAAATGAACTAGACAGTAAAAATCAGGCACAGCACCTTCTAATAATACTCTTGTTCCTTTATTGTATTTTCAGGAGGAGCACAAATCTGTTGTTAGACTCAAACGCTACATCGGTCTTTGTGGGGTCAGAAGGAATTATAAGAAAATGCTAGAAAACTGTCGCTCTATTCGATCCATAGTGGAGAGATTAAACAAAGAGCTTGAAGATCTTGGAGTTAAAGGTCAACATGAACACAAAAATAGAAGAATATATATTTAAAAAGAATAAATTTACATGAAACAATTATGTTTGTAGGCAAGCCTACTATAGAAAAGTGCAAAAAGGTCCGAAAGAAAAGGGAGAGGGCCCAGGAACTGTCCGAGCTTGATACCAGCAACATAATAACATCACAAGGTATTTTACTACTACTTTTGTGCCTATATTATAAATAGGCTTTTGAAATACCAGTATTTTCTGACCCAGGTCGACCCAAACGGCACGCTGCTTTACCCTGGCATGACCAGAAAGAGCCACCATCGTCTACTTTTCAGCGCACACTGGACTCCGGGTCTGACAGTGACCAGCAGCAGTTGCACAAAAGCGGGAGAAAAACAGACTGGAAAAACCTCCAAGGAATTATTAGTGATGATGGGGAGAGCGATTAAAAGGAATACACAATGTAATGTCATATTAGTAACCTTTAAATATGTGTATTTACTGTGTTGCCATGTTTTTATACCAGTTTTTCATTAAAATAAAGTTTCATATAATGTATTGATGTTTTTGTTTTTTTTACCTATTGTATTATCTGAAATTTAACAATATGGATTCCTCTGCCTGTCCTCCTACTTCGGTATTAAATATTATTTCCCTGTAGAATGTGATGTTTTCTGAAACCTAGCAACTGCCAACCCGGAACTATTGTCCGTTACGAATGCACGGACTCATTTACAGACGGACCGGTCCGACAAGGAGACGTCCTCCAAAACACTGCAGGTCTTTTTAATTTAAATTTTGGAAACATATATTATTACGCCTTTATTTGCAGATATAAATTAGAATATTTTTTGTAGATGATGTGTCGTTGAGGGTGTCTATGAATATTTACGTTAAAAAGTTAAAAAGGCTTATAACCTATGTACTTTCGTAATAACCACTGGTAATAAACGCGTATTTACGTTTTTAATTTGTTAACTTATGCGTAGTTATTATTCCATTATCCTTTGCTGTCTATCCTTATTGTGTTACACGTTAAAAGCCTATTTTTATCTACAGAAATGGATGACGATTGCTCCACAACAGAGGCCTTTGATGAGCTGAAAAGCAGATCACTGGGAGTTTCAGATGTGGCTCAGATTGCAGCTGGCACAGGTCTGGCTGTCTACGCCATGTGGGTGGGAATACTGCAGCCTGGCTTCAGAAGAGTCCCTTTAAAATTACAAGTATGATCTTTAAAAGCTAACAATCCTTAAAAAAACATTTGCAATAGGAGTATTGTTTTTTTTTTTTTTTACTATATTACTATTTAAAGATGAAGATGTGAGACAGACTTCTACTTTGACAATATTTAAGTCCAAGCTCAAAACAGTTCAGTTTAGCTGTGCATATGATTGAAAGGTTTATATTTTACACTCTTCTCTTTTAATGCAAATTTTATGATGATTATTTATACTTTAATTTGTTTGTATTATGATTGTATGTTTTTTTTCTTATTCTGTAAAGCACTCTGAATGACTTTGTGTACAAATTGTGACTTGCCTTAAAGGTGCACTATATAACTTTTCTGAAGGGATATCCACCACCTGCTTGTCTCAGAGATGTTATGCCTGTGGTGTTTCAGGATATGGCATTAAACATATCAATCTTGCATTTATTCAGATATAGCTGTTTTTGTCCTTGGAAAAGAAGCATTCTTACTGTAAGTGGTTTCACCTCTCCATAGATCTGGCCTGTAACCTGGCCTGCTTACTTTCATGTAGATTAATGAGTTTAAAACTGTGGCAAATGCAATAACATCTTGGAGATAAGCAGGCTGCATAACCTCTACCAGAAGAGTTACATAGTATTACTTTAATGATATCTTTCAGGTTCCATACATACCAGCCAGCAAATCTCAAGTACGTAATGTAATGACACTACTGAAAGGTCGAAAAGGAGGTATAGTGGATTTAGGATCTGGAGACGGACGCATTGTAAGCTTGAAGAAGCTTAACTATTGCTATAAAGTTTTTTTGCTTTATATTTGACATGTTTGTCTGTATTTTGAAGGTGTTGGAAGCCCATCGACACGGTTTCGCTCCTGCTGTTGGCTATGAGCTCAATCCCTGGCTTATTTATTTATCCCGCTTCAACGCTTGGAGAACAGGTCATCACAGAAAAGTTTCATATAGAAGAGAAGATCTTTGGAAGGTAACTGTAGTATCTTTCTTAACCCAATTGTTGATCTCACATCACGTGTATATACGTTCATTGTTATTCTTATTTTTACTTTATGAAGGTGGATCTATCAGAATGCAAAAATATTACTGTGTTTTTGGCTCCGAGTGTGGTGGGTATATTTCAGTGTTCGTCAAATGTCATGTTACAATAAAGGTATGTTGTATTTATCCTATCCTGTTTCTTATTTTCCAGCTTTCGTTGCTGCAAAAGAAGCTGCTGGCTGAGCTTCCTGATGATGCATTGGTCATAGCTGGTCGTTTTCCATTTCCAGACTGGACTCCCTACAGAATAGAAGGACTTGGTGTGGACAGAGCGTGGGCTTATAATATAGAAGCCCAAAGAAATGTTAACAAGGCAGCAGATACTGTTTCCTAAAGAAGAGGAGTCAACAAAACAATATTTATGCCTAAACTACGCTACTTCAGAGCTCAGGCGGACATCGGGATCATTTTCCCTTTAGTGATAGACATCCTGACTCTGGATGCCGTATCACTCAACTAGATTTTATATGTTTATTTTCTTGAGTGCCTGTTTTAAAACTTCGATGGGGTGTTCACAGTCACTTTGAACTGAAGGAATTTTTCATCAGAATTTTACTAATTGTGGAAAGTTTGGTGCAGTTGCAACTGATGGTGCAAGTATTTTTAATTTGTTAATTGTATTGGTTTTGTTTTGATAGAATTTGTCATGAAATATTTTTTTTGTTTCATATAATAAAAATTGTGTAACTTTTTGTGTGTGTACTTTTGTAGTAACAGCTACTTTAAAGATGCACAAGGTGTAACTAACTGTTGTTGAGGGTCTCCAACCTGCTCGTCTCCATGGAGATGTTACAGCTTTACATGGGACGTTCCATTGTTCCCACCCTGCTTGTCTACATGGAGATGTTACAGCTTTACCTGGGATGTTCCAGTGTTACAACCTGTTTGTTTCCCTGGCTTTACCTGGGATAGTCCACTGTTCCCAACCTGCTTGTCTCCATGGAGATACTATAGATTTACCTGGGATGTTCCACTGTATGGCATTAAGGACAGGGTACAGGTCAGGTTATTTTTTTTTCTGCAAGACTGAAACTTAAATCTGATACATAAGCCTAAACAGAAAAGTAATTAGTACTGCATATGATGTGCTGGGCCTACAGATAAGTCCGTAGTTGTGTTGTGTTTTGCTTTCTTCTTCTCATTAAATTGCCTAGTTTTATCCCTCACCTCGTGAATTTTGAGCTTAAATCTAAAATTGTGCTTTTGTCCTTGTAGTTTGTCAGACTTAACCGGATCCTGTGTGTTTTTAATCACCTCACACTTGACTACAGCACAGCGGGTTGGTTGCATTGGCTGAAATCTGCAGCAAAAGAGGAAGTTGCGAAGGAAGCCCCGTTGTAAACCCGCAACAAGCTAACATTAGCAGGGCAGAATACAGAGCCGCCCTGTGCATCGAAAAGAGGAATAACAGCACCCAAGGCGTACAGTATACAGCTCTTTTTCACGCCATGGTTTCTTTATAATATAAACCTGCATTTCGTTTACGTAGAAGCAGTATTGCACAGAAAATCGAGGCGTCGTGATAGTTATAGCAAAGCATGCCTGCGTCTGACAGCTAGCCTCAACGCTAGCTACAAGAAAACGTTAGCGGAGTAGTTAGCAATGGTGGCGACAAATTGGCTTCAAACCACTTTTACAAACCGAGATTCAGGTTAAATTTTGGCTGTGGAAATTGCGATTGCAGACGGTCTTAATCTATAGCTTTTACGTCAATTTTAAGCGCATAGGAGGAGTGCAAAAACAACAACAGTTCAACATCCATGGTTGGCTGTTGGCTGTTGGGTTTGGGCTTGAACGCATCGTGCAAGAGTGCCATAAAATGCTGTAATCCAATCTCCACGTCGTTTTAACACAGCTAAGGTCATCAAAGGTCGTCGAGGGATATTGATCAAAGCAGGATGATACGGCTGTGTAGTTTTATTATCCTCCAGCAGCATTTTCACAGCTAACGACAGCTAACTGCAGAGCTGCCTGGGCAAAACTCCAATGCTGGCCTCGATCGGGAATTAATTGAAGACTGAAAACCTAGAGAAATAACCTGTGAAATGGTAATAAGTTATTTATTTTCACTTCCTTTCCTCTTGGCTAATGATCAGTGTTGTAACAGGTTTCTGATCTTAAACGGGAAGACACTGCATGGCTACATTTGTGTTTTCTTGATCTGTTTTATCCAAATCCTGCTGCCTTTTTGGGTCCATTTGGCGTGTAACGGTCTGTAGGATATGTCAGCCAGGTAACATGTTGAATGGGATGTGCAACACCCATTCAGCAAGGCATATTTGTACTGAGCGTGAGGCCTCGGCAAGTTGTGGCTTATTTGAAGAATTCAGACCCGCCTGCAAGCTGCTGCTCTGTCAAATCACAGTTGGCCATCTATGCTTTCTCTAGTGTCAACAGCTTTCACAGATAACTAGAAATGTTCCTGTTAATACTCCATAGTTGGTGTATTTAAATGGCGTAGGTTGCCATTGTAATTTGATGTTGATATCAACATTCACAGCTAGAAATGTGGTTATAGCACTTGGAACATGAAAATTCCAAGCAATAATTGATTTAACCCATTAATTTTCAGTCTACAAGATAAGTCTTTGACACTGCAGTCCATATTAGGTGTAATTAAGTGACATAGACTATCAGTATTGTCAACTGATTGAAGCTTTCAAAACTAGAAATGCTGTTACTGCTGTTGCTTGGATAGTATAAAGAGTCTAAGCAATAACTGATTTAACCCTAAAATGGTAGTCTTTAATGCCAGTCTTAGGTAATGCAGTCCACAAAGTGCAATTACATGCATAGTTTGTCGCTATAGTTTCCTGATATCAACTTTCACAACTAGAAATTTTCTTGTAACTGCACTTGGATTGCAATTAATTGTAAGGTTGCTGCAGGCCAAGAGTAATTAAATGATATAGTTGGTCATTAGATTTGGTTGATATGTAGAGTTGTGCAGTATATCCCAGTCAACATTGCAGTTTGAATGGGCACAATTATCTAATCAGAAAGAATTGTAAAGACTGCAATTATCCTTAATAGTCTTTTTATAGAAAACTCTTGTTGTATCTGTAGTTTAGGCCTCGACAAACAGGTTCTGAAATGCATGGGATTCTTATATTAGTTTATCAGTTCAGGTTTCAGTCTCCTCTCAAATGTTAATACTTCTGGAGTTGTACACCCTGAACAGAAGGCTACGTTTAAAGAAATTGCAAGTTTAACTGTAGTACTTGGCAGAAAAATTGCAATTCTTTTTTTCACAAAAGCATGCATCTCTACTGATATGTCTCATGTGTTGCCCTAAATGCCGTTGGCATTTTTTTTCACATTTTAGGCGTCAGAGGAAGCATCACTGCACGCCCTCGAAAACCTCATGACAGAGTTCTTTCACAGTTGTACGACCAATGAGCGAAAGAGAGAAATAGGTGAGTGGCTATCTGGTTATAGAGGGGAACCTGTGGGTGTGATGTCTCTCATCTGCTTTATAACATACTTGCAATTGCATATTTATTGCAAAATAGTATTGGGGCAGAACAATATGAGAATGAGAGGATTATAACTGTATATTATTGCAGTATTTTTACAGTATGTAAATATTTTGCAATAATATATTTTTTTCCAGAGACTATTGACTCATGCGATACATATTTGAATAATTAAATTTAATACAATTATAAATATCCCTTATTGTCCATACTGAGACAAAAGGAACTTATTACAGATTAAATATAGTTAGTTCTATATGTTCATGACAATACCACAAGCCTTATCGGTATCATTTGTATTACCAATTTGTTCAACATGTTTTTAGACTGTGGGGACAAAATTAGACTAGTCTTCAGTGTTTCACAGTAGACACTGTGAAACACTGAGTAAGTTTATAGTAAGTTCTGTTAAATTAAAACAAAAATGTGAGATACTAGTCTGTGTCACAGTAAAAACTTTAGAGAGACTAAACTAAAACAAAAACAAGGTTAAATTTAGAACTAAAGTATAAACGCCTCAATAAAATATTACATTTCTATTTGATATTTGATTCATCAAAAATAAACAACCTCGCCCTGCAGTATTTATCAGATATTATAATTACTACTCCTGTAATGATAACTATTTTTGAAAAGCTACCGAAAATATAACAATAATTGCTGATAATATTGAAACTCCTTTATGCCAGTAACATAACAACCCTTAAGCAGGATAATTCAGGTTTTAAAATGTATAATATTGTCTAAAAAATATCTGAAATAAACAAATGAGAGAATGAAAAAATAGATACTAGGGTTGTTTAGATCACAATCTCTCAGTTTTTTCGATTTTTGGCACAGCCCTGGTGACAACACTGCTAGCATCTATAATGAGCCACCGAAGTTAATTAATAACCACCACACCTCAAATCGTATCATACTATTAAATAATAACCAAAATGTCTCACTATCCTACACACAGAAACAACACAATACCCCACATGATAAATATTGTGGCCCAAAATTATAGTAATTATTGTGGCAGTAGTGGTGATAACCAATATTATCAATAAGCTAGAAACTGTGCTACCCTCTTGCGTATAAAGTTACCCACTTCCTGTGCACTGTCATCTTCATCTCCCCAAATTAAGTAGGCCTCTCAAGTGTCTCTGATGTGTCTGTACAGAGGAGCTGCTGAATAACTTTGCACAGCAGACCGGAGCATGGCGCCACTGCCTCTTCTTCCTCTCCCACACGCACAATGAGTATGTCATGATGTACAGCCTCACAGTATTTGAAGTAAGTACCTCACCTTTTCAGTAGTTATAGACACAAATCGGGTATATTATGAACTAGATTGTGTCAGCCATCTTGTGAGTGTAGGAAGAGCAATTGACAAGCAATTTACATTGAAAATGATGGTTAGAAAAGTCATTGACTAAAGGGTTTACCTTCACTTATAATGGTATGGTCCTGTGGTTGCTAGGAAACCAACATGAAGTTGCCAATATTTGCTTGATCATGTTTCATTTAATTTCATTTCCTGTCCCTGTATTTTAACAAGCTCATCCTAGGGTTTTTGACCTAGCTTCACTAGAATCATTGTCTATCCTCTAGACAATTTGGACATTATAAGTTGTTAAAAGACCAAACCATTTTGCCGTGGCAACGGCACAGATTTCATGTTTGTTTTTGCGCCTTCCATTAAACTTCTAAAAGTGATCATTTGCACATATCTTGGCCGATTTCACTCCAACTCTTATTGATGAGCACCCCGGCCATGAACAGATGGATAAGAACATTTTTTAAAATGTACTCTATAGAGCCCCTAGGGGATTTCTATGGAACAAAAAATTTGTACTTGTCGCAGGTATACAAAACTTGGTACACATATTCGTGACCTTCTCTTGATCAAAAGTTGTTGATTGCTTTGCCATGGCAACAAGCCAAATGTCTCTCTCGCCAAAGGGATGTCCCCACAAAAAACAAATTTGGTGCACAGATGCTACATGACAATGGGAACAAAAACGTTGTTGTGACCCGCCATCTTGGATCAATCATGTGACATATTTCATAATTTAACCATATGAAGACATTGAATTCTGCCACATTTTAATTTATTAAAGCACATCCTAAAATGTGGACACCCCCAATTGGGTGAAAGATGAAACGCACATAAAAATGATAGTCGACATAATAATTCAACACAACAAAGGAATGGTATGTGTGACAGCACACCACAGGATACACTTCTCACTATACTTTTACCAATCTACCCAGCCTAGGAAAAAAAAGTTACAAAATGACTCAAATTATTACAAACTGTGATTGAGTGAAATTTGAATCAGTTTTTAAACTCACTGCCCTAAAGCTACTTAGTGTGGAAAAATGAATTGAAATTTTGTACAAAATTCAATTGTAGCATCCATATTAAAAAAAGTAAATGACACCGATGCCATATCTCTTACAGTTATGCCCTGGGGATAACTAAATCTGCCCATGTTATTCCAATGGTAAAATCACAGAATCTCACAAATGATCAGTTTTTAACACATGACACTTTTACAAACTCGTGGGCGTTTGTCGAATGAGCTAAAATTTGGTGAAAATGATAGAGGAGTGGGGCATCAAACAGTTTTCACATTTTTTTGTACACGATTTACAGTCACACTTTGCCATAGAAATGGGAGATTTTTACAAATTTCAAAATTTTGGATGGAAACAAAGATGAAGAGAATGCACTGTGGCACCTCGCAATGTAATGGGTGTAATGTAAAGAGTGAAACTGCCCTCACATCAGCTCTGGCCCGGATGTAGCATAGGTGCAGGTGAAGGCCGATCATTGCTGCTTTTTCATTAGTTTGGTAAAACATGGGCATTAGATGAAGTTCAATTTTATTCATCTGTGTTTTAAAAATGGATCATGAGTCCAAAGTAGAGACAATACAAACAAACATGTATAAAATATAATGAATTTATGCATTTATAAAGTTCTTGAGTAGAGTTTTACACTCAACGTATCTGCTGGTACTGGACCTTGTTTACTCTGGGTTACCATGGTGATGATCTCTCTAGCCTTTATCATACCTCATTGATAGACACGTCACCATTATATAAGTTACATTTACATTACTGTTTCTTTGCTTTTTTTTCAGAACTTGGTAAATAGGATGTGGATTGGGGTTGCCTCTCAAGACAAGATGGAGATTCGAGGCTGCCTGCCCAAACTTCTTCTTGCTCAGCACAAAAACGTCCCGTATTTCATTAGGAATAAACTCTGTAAGGTCATAGTAGATATTGGACGTCAGGACTGGCCAATGTTCTACCATGACTTTTTCACAAGTACACTGCAGGTAACTCATAGTATTCTGTTTTTTGCTGTACTTAAAGTGCATTTGACATATTAATATATTTTTCTAATTATTACTAGGTTTGGTGAGATTGTAAAAGTCAAAAACATTTCTTCAAAACTTTTCTTCACAAAAAAGTTTGTCTTTGTTTGTTAGCTGTTATGTAAATGACCATGATTAAAAAATGGCTACTGCTGGTATTTATCGTGTCTTTTCAGCAACAAAAAATGCTCTTGATGATCTATTCTTGATCATTTCTAAACTGGAAAATGATGAGGTCCTAATAATTGGCGATATAAATATTAATTGACTGGAAAAATGTTCTGAAACTTTGAAAGACCTATGTAGTGGCCTTAATCCCACACAACTACTTTCTATTCTGGTTAGACCTGACCCTAAAAATTTAAATAAAGGCATAGAAACTAATATTCACACATTACCAACCCATGTTTAGTTTGATTTATCTATTGTAAATGCTAAAGAGGAATTTAGGATATTAATCTTGGCATGTGATGTTTTGGATAATAATGGCGGTCCTTCTGATCTTGATTATGTTGAATCTGAACCTCTGGCAGATAGAAGGTCCAAAAACGAAAATATGACTGCTTAGTGAAAGGTCTTAAATGCTCTCCGCTCCATAGACCCAAAGAAGTTCACAGAAGCTGATGACCTTGGTCCAAAACGTCTATTAATTACTACCCCATATTTAATTCAACTCCTGTGACATATTTTTAATCTATCAATTCAAATGTCAAATACACCAGAATTATGGGAAACAGCACATGATTTGCCTTTACATAAAGTTAGTTGCAAATCAAGTTACAATTTATCTACATAAATGCTCAGTTTTGTCACTGCAAGTACTGGCACTGCAGCTACCAAGTTGCAGTGCAACTGTTAAGTTTTCATGTCATGTCCAACCAGGAAGTAAAATTATAAACTTTGAATTAAAATTATAAGTTTTGTACAACAAAAGTATAAAACTAGAAAAGACAAGGTTGTAAATAAAATCTTACATATAATTTTGTTAACCGTTTTATTGAAATGTCATGTGCACTTTAAGGCCTGTAATCTTTGAAAAATATGAGCTCAAATGTTTTATATCTTTATCTCACAGCTAATCCAGACTCCAGCATTGGCTCAGTTAGGGTTAATTATGCTGAAAACCACGTCAGAGGAACTTGCCTGTCCTCGGGAAGACCTCAGTGTGGCCAGAAAAGAGGAGCTGCGTAAACTGTTGATGGAGCAGGTGCCAACTGTGCTGGGGCTGTTAACAGTGAACATATGATGTTTTTATTAATTTTATGTTGGGTTTTTTTTTTGTATGGTGTGGTGTTGTGTATGTGTGTGTTTGTGTGTGTGTGTGTGTTTGTTACTGTGTGTGTGTGTGTGTGTGTGTGTGTGTGTGTGTGTATGTATATGTATTTTATTATATATTTTTGTAATCTTACTCAGTTTTCTTTCAGAAAACTGTCATCCACCAGGCAAAAATCCAGTTTTGATTGGGTAAATTAGGCATATTTAAACAGTGGCCCCTGTAACAGAAAGTCAAAGAAGTGTGAACTATTAGACAGGAAATTCAGTCATTGTAGACTGACATTATAGCTCCACCTTCCAACAAACAGGAAGTCAGATTGTGGATTTTAGAGTGGATACATATTTTTACAAATTATCTCAAATCTGGTCCATACCATCTAGAGATAAGGAGAATCTAAAATTGGGAATGTAACGTTCTGCTCTTTGATCTGTGCCACCAATCCCTCCGACTACCACCATTCATCCAGACCTCATCCATACTAGGAAAGTGGGATGAAGTGTCTTGCCACAGAGACAGTATGCACTCGTCTGAGCAGAAATTGACCCTTTGATCAGTGCAGTAATATTTTTATTTGTTTAATGTAAAGGAATTCTTGAGACCTACTGGGACAAGCACAGCATCATTGCGTCAACCCCACCTCCATCACCAACCTCAGGGGAAAGTGGTATGTCTCTTAAGAGAGTCTCTAAACAGTTAATTATCACACTGTGTGGAGTTTTTATACATTAATTTCTGTATTTCTAGTGGAATTGCTTGGGAACTTATTTCAGGGAAGCCAATACTCCAAGTTGCTCTGTCAGCCCATGGCCGCCCTGGACAGCGACAGCCACCAGCTTTGTTGCCTGGTGTTAGAATGCCTGGCTCATCTTTTCAGCTGGATCCCACTGTCCACAAGCATAACTCCCACTCTCCTCGCCTCCATTTTTCACTTTGCGCGTTTTGGCTGTGACCTGCGAACCAAAGCCAAAACTGGCATCTTCATCTCCAACTCCTCTTCCTCAAATGGACAGTCCCATCCCATCACTATGGCCAATGGGAGGTAGGACCAGTCAGCAGACAGAGATGACCAAGGGGGAGCGCGCTCGCCTTGGAGTGCTTGCCATGACCTGTGTCAATGAACTAGTGTCAAAGAACTGCGTGCCAATGCATTTTGAGGAGTATCTCTTGAGGATGTTCCAGCAAACCTTCTTCCTCCTGCAAAGACTGACGCGCGAGAACAACGCCCACACCATCAAGAGCCGACTCCAAGAACTAGACGAGAGGTAAGTTTGTGTTTTTTTCTTTGTGATTTTACTGTGTATTTTGCATTAGACATTTTCTTGTACTTGCGCAGTTGTTTGCTTTACTCTAATTTGCAGTCAAGCGTTGCTGGGAGGTGTGAAGTGTCTCAATACCATCATTGTTCAGATGCCTGATATTTCTGCTCTGTTTCTGTGATGCTATGTCACATGACTATTAAGGGAGTTTGAATGTTGCCTTGTTGCTGGTTTTTATAGGGAGTTCTGCCATTAATCTTGTTACAATTATTGTTTCTGTACATTTCTAAATTGGTGCTTTTATAACTTCCAAACAAAAAAACGTATTGCTGTCAACGTGGTTACCTGTAATTATCCAGACTCTACAAGATTATTATTTTAGATATTTCAATTATGACCCAAATATTATAATTTTTTTTTTCTTTTTTACCCATAATCAATCCCTGCCCGATAACTTAACATTCTGTAGAACTCTGGGGGTAGACAAATTAAGGTGAAACAACCTCAAAATCTTTTAAATCAGGAAGGAATTATTTGCCTGAAACACAGTAGTTTTCAGTATGGAAGTCTTGAGCTGTGTATATATCCGTATAGATACACGAAGTGGAATAGTGGACCTTGTTACTAATATAAATAATCAGGTTCAACATTTTAGGATATTTTTGGTCCCTCTAATGCACTGTGATTTACATAAAAAAATTGTAAAACGCTAACACAAACAAAATTAGAAAACGGCCTAACTGAGAAAACCAATGAAAAACATTTTTGCTGACTAACTGTTATGTTGTATTTCTAATCAGTGACTTGTTGTTTTTCAGTTACTTGGAGAAGTTCACAGACTTTCTTAGGCTTTTTGTTAGCGTTCATCTGAGGCGGATCGAGTCCAGTCCACAGTTTCCTATTGTGGAGTTTCTCGGTCTGCTTTTCAAGTACACCTTTAACCAGGTAGATATGATACAGCAGAAATATATTTACATTTTAGTTTTATTAATCTATTTTATTTTTCAATTCTAACTTAAATGTTCCCTTGGTAGCCCACACATGAAGGATACTTTGCCTGTCTGGACATATGGAGTGTCTTTTTAGATTATTTAACAACAAAAATCAAAAGCAGGCTTGCAGATCGAGAAAGTGTTCTGAATAGGTGAGTAATAATATCATCTTTAACGGGCCACTATATAGCTTTTCTGGTGAGGTGTGTACTACTTTCTTGTGTTCCAGGAGATGTTATTGCTGTCTAGAATGTTCCACAGTATGACAATAAGCTTATCTATCTCGTATTTATTCAATATAAATGTAAAAATTTAAGAAAAACATACTCTAAATGTAAATGAGGTCCATAGATCTGATGTGTAACTAACTAAGTCCCCACACTTTCATTCTGTTGAATTTTAAAACTGTCAGAAAAATGTGCCAGGAAATGGACTCTCCCACCAGAAAAGTTACACAGTGCATCTTTTAAAAATCAAGATAATATTTTTGTTAATTTAAATACAATGCCTCTTGTTTTTAGTTATAAAGACGCGTTAGTTCTACTTTTACGGGAAGTTCTCAACCGCATACAGTTCAGGTATAACCAGGCCCAGTTAGAGGAGCTGGATGATGAGACGCTGGATGATGATGTAAGAAGTGCATTTGAATTAGTTTTTTTCATCACTTTTAACCAATTCATTTTCACTGCACACACTTATCTGAATGTCATTGTTTGGTAACCATAGCAACAGACTGAGTGGCAGAAATACCTGCGTCAGAGTTTGGAGGTTGTTGCCAAGGTGATGGAGCTGCTCCCATCACATGCTTTTACTACATTGGTAAGATATTTAGGTTTATTTGTAAGAATGTATTACTACTAATTCAGCTGACTATTATGATATCACTAAATGTTTTCTTTTGTTTCCTCCTCCAGTTTCCCGTTCTTCAAGAAAACCTAGATGTTTATTTGGGTTTGCAGCAGTTTATTGTAACCACTGGTACAAGTAAGTTAGCTTTTTAACTTTTTAAATGGGTATTACCATGCAAAATTGACTTTTTGTGGCTCACCATCCTGTTGTATGTTCTTTCATCAAAAACATAGTTGGTTTTAGTTTCATGTACAAAATCAAAATGCTTGGTATCGTATATATATATATATCTATTGTATATCTCTGCCCACTATAGGAATCCCTGATGAGAAAAAAAAAACATTTTAAAGTTTTGGATGTCTTGTATAGTAAATCTATTATTGAAAATTGGTGTAAAACATTTTAAGTTAAAACTTTATTAGATTAGTCTTAGACTTTAAATATTAACCAATCCTGTAAGATCAGTCAAAATCTTGTTAGGTACAAGAGTGGAAAGTTTGATGTTTGAATGTGCTACTGAAGGGTGATCTTTATATGTCCCTGTGAGAGAAAAACATTTTAAGGAAATGGCCTTTGAAGTAACTGTCCCATATAAATCTATGAAAGCAAGATTCTTATATTTTAAATGTCAACAGAGTGCAAAAAAAAACACTCTTTACTTAGACAATATAAAGTCATTTTCAACATTAAATGATAGTATTTCCTTATGTATAGTATACCATGTGGCTTTATATCTGGGGATCTGGCTTCATCTCAGCCGTGCAAGCAGGTTCCATAGTGGTCCCTGGGCGTACTAGTTTATGTGGTCTTATGTTTGTTTTGGTACAGCTGTAAGGTATTCAGGAAAGGTTCATTTCTGTCCTGTGAATGTGTGTTTTAGTATCGATACCTGCTTAAATGAGTTCTGATACTAGTTTTATTATTGACTAGTGTCTGATTTTTTTATATTTTGGACAACCCCAGTGCAAACTGACCAAGAGAAAGTTTTAAAAATGGTGTATTTGAGTTTTCCTTGAATAAATGATTGCATAACTGCCATCGTCCTTGTGCTGGTTCAGGTCGCAGGCTGAACATCAGTGCAGAGAATGACTGCCGGCGCCTGCACTGTTCTCTCAGGGACCTCAGCTCTCTGCTCCAGGCCGTGGGGCGTCTGGCTGAACACTTCATCGGGGAGGTGTTTGCTGCACGATTCAGTGATGCTCTGGCTGTTGTAGAGAGGTCTGTAGATGGAATATTTGTTAAACTAAAATCATATCCTTTTTTATTGCCAGAATAACCCTTGTATTTATACTGCCTTTGCATTTGAAATGGGGCTGCAATGAATAAGAATAATAGTGACTATTAAAATAATCATATTTTGATGAGATTGTTATCATGATTATACAGACTATACAGGCACATATCAAAAGACCTTTTATAACAAAGACAGTAGCATTTAATCAAAATGGCAAAACATAATTCAGCAGAATGTGACCTCTATCAATTATGCACTAATCAAAAAAGGCTGGCTGCTCGACTACCAAAATGAGTTGCAGCCCTGATTTGCTTATTGCCAAGTGGTATAGTTTCATCAGCTTAATTATTTGCCCTGAAATGTTTTGTCTCTTCTCTAATGCAGGTTGGTTGAAGTGACCTGCTATGGTTCTCAGACAAGCCTCTATGACCTGGAGACCGCGGTGCCTTCTGTGTTAAAACCAGACCTCACTGATGTGTGAGTAGAACCACCTATAAAATATATTTACATTTGTTAAATTAAAAAAAAGAGAAATGCCACTTGTTTTGTAATGCCACAGTTTTAGGTAGGTCGAACACATATTTTTTAATTTTAACAATATGATTAAAACCACACGTGGCGATGATGTCACATCCCTCACGTGGCTGCCATGGACTCACAACTGCCCCTGATTTGCTATTGCTCCTTACTCTCCTTTATTCAAGCTTTGATTTTGCACTGTTGGTTAAAATTTTAGCTCTGTAGAGTGATGCATGTGGCGGTGAGCAGGTGTCAGGGAAACAGGAAATAGACTTTTTTTTTGACAGCGTGTTACACAAATCTACATCTCTAGATGTGGCATGTGGAGTGTGACCTCATTTGGATCAAAAACCTAGGACTAGATAGGTTTCAAATGAGCAAATGTCAAACTGGCAGCAGAAATGCAATCCAATATGGCTGACTTTGTTTTTGATATAAAATACTGCTTCAGTTATGTTTTGAGGGTTGTACTCATGTGTCCCATCACTCCTATGTATTTCATTGGTCTAAGACAAAGCACATGTCTCCCATCCCATAGGAGTCACTTGAGGGAACATGCAAAATATTATCAGAATTAATTTTACACTAAGCTGGTACACTCTGCCAACTTTGCATTTCTGTTTCGTTTAGTGGGTCTTTCCCTCTACTGACTGATTTTAATGCAATTCACTTACAGTGGGAGCTTTGGAGGACCCTAGAGACAAAACTGTACAAACTAGGGCATGGGTTTCATTGGTTTGTATGATCAGGGGCACGAGTCTTTGCGCTCCTACTTGCCATTTGTGAAAATGCCCCATACCCATAATATAATTTTTTTTGTATCTTTTCATGCATAGGTTTTAATCCCCAAGTTGTGTACAAATCAAATAATGTTGGTAGGGGGTGCTATAGTATACACTTTTCATATGCTCCAGTCCATTTTATCCAGGCAGAGATCACCTCAGTTTCTTTTTTCTTTGATGACCAGTACATGTTTTTTACCAGCGTGCTTTGCAGAGACCGTCAGGTCCCTCCCTATAACGTGGTTCACCTTTAGCAGCCTCGCTGTTTTGTGGATTTTTTTTTTGTGTGCAGTTGTGCAATTTTGGCTGACTTCCTGTTCATTATAGGGCAGTGCTTCAATTCAACTTTAGGGTGGTCTCATGGAGCGCTATAACTGTTCTGAATTTCATGAACCTACTCCAAACTTTGCCTGTTCCCACTCCTGGACTGTTGAATTGTTACACGTTGGGCATTGTGGTGATGTCCATTTTATCTATTTTTTTTTTTGTTGTGCCAGTTGATTCTATACCCCCATGTGAAACTTTTCATCAATGTTCAGGGGATTAGAAATGTAATTATTTGTTTTCTGTGAAAAAAAAAATTACTTTCAATATCTCCACCTTGGATTTTCATTCAAAAGCTTTAATTATTATAAAAGTACACTTTGCAAAAACTGGTTTCCACCCAATATGCCAATTTCTAGTTTATGGTGGGGTCATAGTTTGATTAGTCTAAAGAATCTATATAGTCTACAACAAAATACAGCTGTCTGAACCTTGAAAAGTGACTTTGGTCTCCACTTGTCTTTTCATTTATTTATTTAAAAAATATATCAGTGCTTTTAGTTTAGTAAAAAAAAAATGATCATGAGTTTGGACCATATAGTTACTTTTGAGTTTCAGGCAGCAAAAATATGGCATATGAAAAATGACATATGACACTGTTACAAAAAACATCTCATTATAATTGAGCTGAAAATAATTACACTCAGAATTCTGATGGCTGTATACTTGAACTTGACGCACACATTGAACCTGGCATCACCTCACACTGTCCATGCAAAGGCGTTTTATTTGGTATGATGTTTGCATTTGTCATTTGCTTGTTGCAGACACGCACAGGCCCTGGCTGCTTTGCAAGCGTACTCCCATTGGCTCGCCCAGTTTTACAGTGAGGTCCATGGCCAAAACCAGAGCCAGTTCATCAACCTCATCACGTCTGCTGTAGAGGCCTGTAGCCCTCTCATCACTGCTAAGGTATCCCCTATTATGTTACTTGATGACTTATTATTAGATTGGTGTTTGTGCTGGTTACTGGCAGCATTACTAACAGTGTGCCTATCCATGGCTTTCAGAATTATGAAAAATTAGGTCTGTTGCCATAGCAAATAACAATTGGCAATATTACATCTTTTGAATTGAAAAAAAGTCCTCAATAATATTCTAAGTGCCCTCTAGTTTAAAAGAACATAAATTACAGATTGAAAAATAATCAAATTATATAATATTCAACGCAAAAACAAGGTAAACCAGACTTTACACCTATGGCCATGGTAACATTCAGTTAGCATAATTTTATTAAGGGCATGTAAATCGAATGTATAAAAAACGCTTAGGGAGCCAAATCTGGCCAAAACCTGAACAACAACATTATTATTACAACAACAAGAACAACAAACATAAAAGAAGATAAGATGGATATATTAGTTGATGTCTCTGAAATGTAAGACATTTTTTATATTTTAAGACTGACTACAAAAAACAAAAATGCCACTATGATAATCTAGTGGTAAATTATTATATTTTTGTTCAAATATTGTAATTATGTTACGTTATTATGTATGTAATTGCTAAATGGCCAAACATCCTTGTCAAAGCCTGATCTCGTCAGAGTTAAGAGTTCAGAAGTTAAGTAGGGTCGAGGCTGGTTGGTACTTCGATGGGAGATTGCTGCAGATTCCAGTGGAAAAAAAAATGTTGATGTGCCCTTAGGCAAGACACCTCACCCACATTGCCTAGTATGAATGTGGTGAATGTGGAGTAGTATGAGTGTTGGTGGAGGTTGGAGGGCCTGCTGGTGCAGATTGGCAACTTCACTTCCGCCTGACCCAGGGCGGCTGTGGCTACAATAGTAGCTTATCACCACTGAGTGTGGAGTGAGTGAACAGTAAACAAAATTGCAAAGCGGGAATAAAGCTTTATTGTTGTTGTTATGATTATGGTTATGATGATTATTGTTAAATGACTAAATATTATCACAATGACTACAATTTGACTCTCATTTTCTTCTCATAATATTTACAATTCTTATACAATACAATATTTATAATTGACATTTGGCTCAAAATTTTATAAAAATTCTGTGGATGAGAAATCTTGAGGCATCTTGATCCAGTGAGATTTTATAACCTTTCCCTTTTAACTGTAACTGTACATTTTGCAGGTACCTGAAAAGCTGCTCCTGTCTGCATGCCATCTCATGGTGTCCCTGACCTCTACAGTACGACCAGTATTCCTGGTGACATTATCCGCTGTCCAGAACATTTTCAACCTCATCACAGACAACCGGGCCCCCCGTCTGCCTCAGGAGGTCAGTATAACCCTGCAGTGTTTCCTGTGGCCCCAGAGGCTTGGCAGTGGTGGTGCTGATAATCGAATGTCACGTGACTGGGGATTTATTACAAATCACTTTATTGCAGTTGGATTAAAATATTAGGCCTACTCGATATAAGTTAGATTTGAGTAATTTCCTATTGCAGTGATTAAACATTAGTTTCAGAACCAAAACAGCTTCTGAAATTAATTTAATTCCTGTTTGCAGTGAATTGGGCTCTGATGCAAACATGCTGTTGCTGAAGTTAGCGCATTAGCTTCTTTTCTCTCTAACCACAACACAGCAAAACGGATCACAGAGCAAAAGTGATTAAAAGGAGCTTATGTCTCATTCGTCTCTCCTCTGTCTCACTGTGGTCTCACATAAGTCTCCTGCTCTGTGTGTGTGTTTGTGTGTGCATGTGCGCCTTCTCGTGTAGAGTGGTCGAGAGAGGGAGAAAGAGTGCGACTGCAGTGATGCAGGAGGACACAACAGTTTTAATGAAGTTGCTGTCTATCAAGTGTTACAAAATGTGTTTAGTACTACAAACAATCTTATTTCCAGTTTACTGATGATGTGAAATGCATCTAAAATCCCCTGAAGCAGCACTTGTAAATTTACCATGTCAGCCTGCCACGCACAAATGAATGCAGCAGAAACACTGCCCCTGTGTTTCTCAGGTAAATTTCTTTTAAAAATCCGATACATTTTTTTCCCTCTTCTCAAGGCCCACACATTGGTGTGCCGAGCTCTGTCGAACATGTTTCTCTTGCCGTGGCCAAACTTACCTGAGAGTGAGCAGCAGTGGCAGTCACGCTCCAGTAACCACGCCAGCCTGATCGCCGCTCTCACCAGAGAATACCGAATTCTACGAGGCACTGTGAATGTTACCCCACCCCAACCCACTCTAGATAATGGTCAGTATTTCACACATGCTGGCTCGCATGACATCTGCAACTTTAAAGATGCACTTTGTAAGTTTTGTGTTTGAGGGTTCAGAAACTGTCTTCCCTATGGAGATGTTTGTTTTGCTTTGAATGTTCCAAGTATGGTATAAAACCCATCGGTCTCCATACAGATGAGCAGGTGAGGCCCAACAGCTGTGTTTTTTTATCAATAAAAACACCTGTTATTGAATTTAATAAAGGCAAGAATGTAAAGTTTATACCATACTGTGGAACATTCCAGGCAAAGAAATTACATCTTTATGAGACAAGCAGGTGGTGGACTTACATTTTGATGCATTTTACCATAGAATTTTGCCCCACTACAAATTTTAAGTGTTTTCACATGTTTTATGGTTAATAAACGCGCATATGGATCAAATCTTAGCTTCTCTGTATTAGATCAAACAAAGTACGCCATTTGTTTTTCACCAACTTCAGAAAGTTTGCATTATTCAATTATAATGACGTTATTGTTGCTAGTTTAAATTACTTTTAAACTGTAATATTAATCTGGCAAGTTTGTACATCTGATCTCTAACATTAAATAAAAAGCTCAATATGTGTACATTTTCAGTTTGGGTATATCAAATATTCAAATATTAAAAAACTGAGTTGCCCATAGAGTAAAATAGGCCCAGGCCTCTATCTGAAATTATGTCATGAAGTTTGAGAATATTGTGAACAAAATATCCAAAATATTGAGTACTAAAGTTTATTTTTCTGTTGCAGTGAAAGCAGTGATACAACAGACCCTACCTGTGCTGAGAAACATAGTGGACAGCATATCTGGAGAATCCACCAAATCTCGCCAGATCTGCTACCAGAGTCTGCAGGAGTCTGTCCAAGTGTCGCTTAGCCTTTTCCCAGTTTTTATACAACAACCAGGTTCTATCGCTCAAACAATGTTAAACTAAAACTGAACCTAGAGAATGAATGTGGTCTAACTTATTGTCTCTGCTCCCCTCAGATGTGACTGATGAAATGCTGGCCTTCTTCCTGACCCTGTTCCAGGCCCTCCGAGTCCAAATGGGGGTTGCCTTCACCGGGCAGATAATCCACACATTTCTTAGCATGTTTACGAGGTTTGTAAAGCCTCAAGCATCTTTTTAATTGAGTTATTTAAAGTGCAGTACCCATTTTTTTTTCATGTAGAATTTGTCCTATATTAGAATATATCTAATATAGATATTGTATAAGCAGCTCTTATGGTCGCTGTGTGCTGTCGGCATCTAATTCTGAAGCCTTTTTTTTTCTGTCTGTGAACCACAAAGGCGGGTGTGCTATTATCATGCTAGTTGTTGTTATTTACCATTTCCATGACAGTAAATCTCTGGCCTCTAAAAGTTGTGAAAAGTGCCTATAAATTCACTCATTTAAGATGGGAATGTCTAAACTGAGAGGTCTCGAAGCTGACTCCACAACATGCACTTGATTTTTTATAATTTTTTTATAACCTGTTTGTCTTTTCCTGTTATCTTGTCTCTTTGTAACTATGTAACTGTATTTTTTATTTGCTGCTGCCACTTGGCCAGGACTCCCTTGAAAAAGAGATTTTTAATCTCAATGGGAGTTTCCTGGTTAAATAAAGGTTAAATAAATAAATAAAAATGTGTTAGGTAAGTGAGGAATAACTTTGGACCGCTCCAAACTGGTTATAATTGTGAAAATGGAATCGTGCCTGATTTTTTTTTTTTTTTTTACATTTTTTTTTTCCCATGTATTTGAGCAAAATATATCTCGTCCCAGTACAGATATATTGTATAAGCAGCACTTGAGGTTAAAATAAGTCTGCTGTGTGCTGTCTGCATCTAATTAGAAAGCATTTTATTGTCTGATAATCAGGAAGTGGCCATTAGCATGTTCACTGCTGCTACCTTTACCGTCATGATAAAACCTCCTCACTGACCTGAGAGTTGTGAAAAGCAAGGCAAGTGTCCTCACTTACCATGCTTTTCACAACTCTCAGATAACTCGGACACCTGCAAATGGTTTTTCACGTTTTCAAGATGATGAAATTGTGTTACAGCCGCTTTTTAAATGAAATATGTTGTGTTGTGTTTAGAGAGCAGCTGGCAGCCAGTATCCTGCAGGAGGGCAGTGCTGGGTGCAGGGTGGTCCAGAAGTTCCTGAAGATTTTGCAGGTGGTGGTTCAAGAACATGGTCAGGCCTTCAAACCGTTCCTGCCCAGTATCCTCTCCCTGTGCATGGAGCAAGTGTACCCCGTGGTGGCAGAGGTAATGGCATTATTTCTATAGTTGAGCTAGTTCTAATGAAATACGAGCCTGGTGCTGTCTGGATGTATTGTTGCTGGCTGGCACATTGAAGTTGGGGTTACGGGTGTACTAAAATATTGATATTATAATATTCAATTTGGTGATACAGTATCAGTATCGTTGTTTTGTTTTGGATTTTTTTTGACGAAGACATGCTACAATTTGTTGCTTGTTTATGATAGGGTTGTCAAAAGTTTTGAAAATCAGATACCAGTCGACACTAAAACTAGTATCGAAAGTAGATACTCATTTGAACAATTATCGATATTAAAGTCACATCAACTGGAGAGAAATGTAACCTTTCCTGAATTCCTTTATCAAAAGTAGTATAAAACCATATATACCTGGATATGGAAAGTGCTATTATTTAATGTTGAAAATGACATTCTGCTGTCTAAATAAAGAGTGTAGTATTGTGGTATTGGAAGTGTTATTCAGTATCGAGTCTATTCCTTGTATTGGAATCAAGTTTGAAATTTTAGTATCGTGACACTATGCAATACATTTGACTTACGTATGTTGAACATGAACATTAAAATTGGTGTTAGGTAGTGCAGATAGTGGTTTAACAAAGACTTATTGTTAAAATTAATTTGGTTCTTTAAAAATAGTGATTTATTGTGTATCATGTGCAATACGTCATTTATTGCATGTATTGTAAAATTGTAATATTAATGTAATGTGAGCTATGTGTCATGCATTTTATCAAACTGGGACCTGCCTCTGCAATATGGCACCGTTTCATCACTTTCAAGTAGCTCTGTATATAGTTTGGTAGAAAAAAAGAGCTAAAAATGACTACAGATGTGAAAGGTATAAATGTGTGTAAATTAATTGTTTTAGTAACTACAGATGACATTCATTTGGTCTTTTGTAGCGTTCCTCCCCTGATGTCAAGGCAGAGATGTTCGAGTTACTTTACCAAATACTTCACCAAAACTGGAGATATTTCTTCAAAACTTCAGTCTTAACAACAGTCCAAAAAGGAGCTTCAGAGGATGTCATGGAGAACGAGGCCCAGTTCACCGCTGCCATGCAGGTCTGTATGTGGTATCCTGGATGGATTTAAAGAGGGGGCATTATGCATTTTTTTTTTTTTCTACCATGTTACAACATTGCACCTTCATCAAAAACGTGTCTGAAACATGCATGGATGTTATTTAAAACCTCTTGAGTAATTTAGCGATCGCTGAGTGTAAGATTCTGTCCAGTGCTCAGCCCACAAACTTACATCAGTCGTGCTCTCACATGACAATTCTCCATAAATATACAAAAGCATGATACAAAACTGTACACAACAACTTAACAAACCTGATGTAATGTAATGCAGTAGTTTCATTAACAGGATGCACGCTGATTGTGTTGTGATGGCAAGGGGGAGTGACTTAGTGCGAAGAGCAAATGGAGGGGAGACTCAGAGCATCAAAAACAAAAGTGAAACTTATTTTTTTTAAAAAAAAACATGTTAATGCCTTTTTTTCAGCAAATATGGCATTTTCAAAACAATAAAATATAACATGGTGATCTAAATGTTACGTGTTAGCAGTTAATACACCATAAATGAAATGCCCCCTCTATAAGAAACTGAAGTAAAATGGCAAATCTTTCTGACTTTTTTATGTTTTGGCAGGCGTTTGGGCAGTCTTTCCTGCAGCCTGACATCCACATTTTTAAACAGAATCTTTCCTATTTAGAGTCTCTAAACAGCAAGCACAAGCTGTATCACAGAGTAAGTTTTATGTTTTATACGGACATGTTTTTCACCAAATGCAGCCAATCTGACAGTTTCTTCCTCTCTTCCGTAGAAGCTTTTTAGGACCTCCATGCTGTTCCACTTCATCAATGTGCTGCTGCAGGTTCTTCTGCACAAAAGTCACGACCTTCTCCAGGAGGAAATCACACTGGCCATCTATAACATGGCCTCGGTGGACTTTGATGCCTTTTACTCGGCCTTCATGCCAGAGTTTCTCAACAGTTGTGAGGGAGTGGACAGCAACCAGCGAAACGTTCTTGCCCGCAACTTCAAGCTTGAGCGGGTGAGCATCCAGATACATGTATTTGTTAACGTTTAGAACTGTACACTAAATATTTCCTTTTTTACCATGTTTTAGGACCTTCCCTCATTCACTCAAAGTGTGCAGCGGCTGGTGAACGACCTTCGCTACTACAGACTCTGCAATAGTAGCTTGCCTACAGGCACCATCAAGCTATAGCACATAGACGAAGCGCTCCACGTGAATAGTATTTTTAAGAACTGCTTGTGCTGACCACTTTGCCCCACGCTCCAAACTCAGCTTTACTGGACCTACTCGGAGTAGTAGGGAGAACTGAACACAGGGTTTGGAGTTGCTGCTGATAGTCTGAGTTCTACTGTAGAAGGAGGTGTTGTTGTGAACCATGTTTTGCCAATGAGGATTTGGCAGAAGCATAAACCTGGTCTGCTGTGGACCTGGAACCTCTGAGCCAGACCTTCTTTCCCACGCCTCTGCACCACGCGAGGAGGGACTGAGCACTTTCAACTCATTCTGAGTTTTTAAAATGTCTGCTTTTATTCATTTTGCCTTCAAATGTCTCATCTCCAAAGGAGACCACTGTCAACTTAAGATCTTTCATATCATTCCATGAAAATGAAAAGAAACTGCTTAATTAATAAAAGTGCTTTTGTAGTAAAAAGTGTGTAGTATGACTGACTGGGTCTGGCTTCACTTGTTTTTATTTTTTAATTTAAGCTTCATTTCACAAAACATAAGTCATTTTCAACAGGAGTGAGATTAGTCTTGTGATAAATACGTTTACATTCATATTTGGCTCACACTATTCTGTACCTCATTGAGATTAGAATGAAATCAGTGTTTAGTGGAACTTGAGATTGATTTGAAGCATAACAGGACAAAGTAAACACAACTTTTGCTCAGTAAACAGTTGGGCCCATCACGGGGGCCAGGCGGATGGTGACTCGTGAGTTTTGATTGAGTGGAGTTGACTCGTGTTTGTAGTAACGCACCACACGCGCCCAAAGATGAGCGTCTTTCAGCGGTGCGTTTTCCAGAGGCTCCTTCAGCAGGTGTCTTCGGGAGCCCGGGGAGCCAACGTGACGAGGGGACTGGTGTCGGTGTCCACCCAGTGCGCGCTGTGGAGAGGAACAGGGTACAGGAATCAGTCAAGTAAGGCTTGCACGTGTAGGACATGTACCTAATCAAAAAAATGAGACTACACTGGACTGGACTGTAACACTAGAAGAGACCAAACTCTATATCAGTCTATATCTGAACTAACTGAACCCAAACCAGAGCGCAGCCAAGTCACCTCACCATAGAGGTTCAACTCATTCTATTATGTTGTAATTTCACTTTTATTAACATCTTTTCTAATATATTGTAATGTGTGAGCTGAAGTGGCCAAGTAATTTCCTCTGTAAAATTCAGTTTATTTTACCATAACTGGATCAATACAAGTTTTGTCTGAGCAGCTGGGGGTCACGAACTAAAAGTAGGTTAGAGGTTGGCACACTTTGGGAACAGCGCGCACGAAAGACGCAAATGTGGCCCTGGTCACATGACGCGTTTATTGAGCGCGCGTGGTCATTAAGTGTATTGAGCAGGGATCTCATTTTCAGTCGTTTTTTTCTCTAGTTACACTAAAATAGTATCCTATTTTTCATTTAGTGTGCTCTAGTTAGTTTTTTCTTGGTATTATTTGCAGGTGCCCCGTGCGTAAAAGAGAGAACGTTCATTGCGGTGAAGCCAGACGGAGTTCAGAGGCGCCTGGTTGGACAGATTATCCATCGATTTGAGAGACGAGGATTCAAGCTCATAGGACTCAAACTTTTACAGGTACAACTTTTACAACTTTCTCCAAAAAAATTGTTTAGTCAATGAGAATTACGAGCAAGATAGCGCGTGTCAAAGCATAAATCTCTATTTAAAACTTTTTAAAAATACAATTAAAACTGAATTATTACAGCAGTTTCTCAGAATTTTTATTTACTTACTAATTAAGACTTTTATTTATTTATATTTTAATTTATATTTTAATTAATAATTTTATTTATGTTTGTATTTATTTTTATTTATTTATTATTTTTATTGTTTTATTTTGTATTTTGTTTATTATTATTATTATTACATTATTACATTATTATTTATGTATTTATTTATGTTTTATTATTTTTTTTTATTTTACTATTCTGTCCCAGTACTTTCTCTTGTCAATCAAAAAACTTGAATGTGAAATGTTCCTCAACCAAGGCAGTGCTGAACATGTACCTCATACCACAAAGTGACCCGCCCGGAGGAGCTAAAATTGTCCCCAAAGTGTGGTCCATGGCTGTAGTTCTGAAACTGATGAAATTCTGTTACATTTGCATAGGTTTCCAAGGACCTCCTGTCTGAACACTACTGCCAGCTGACCAAGAAGCCCTTTTACCCGGATCTGGTGAACTACATGACTTCAGGACCCGTGGTTGCAATGGTGATCATTTAATCCTCACTGTTTATATGACATAGTAATTTTGTATTGCCCTATAACTTCTGTCATTTACTATTCGTTGACAGTGCCAACTTTTCACTTTGGTCACATTCATCTCGTCTTCATTTACAATATTGTTTTTTTTTTTAGTCAGACAACTTTCCTAGTGAGATGCAGATGTACCTCGACATGTTTGGGCTGCGAGCCATCCTCAAAACTGTCACAGGTCTTGGTCGTGATATGTAACATGTCACTGATATGATGCTGTGATTTGCGCTCAGGTGTGGGAGGGGCCTGACATAGTGAAGACCTCCAGAATGATGGTGGGGCACACAAACCCAGCAGAGGCCCACGCCGGTACCATTCGAGCAGATTTCAGCTTTCACGTCAGCCGGTGAAATATTATTTTATTCTAAATTTGTGCAAATGACAGGTGGATACACTCCTGATTTCACTAACCTCACCTGTGCTCTCTGGTCATCTTAAAACTATTTTCAGCGTACAATTTTAAGTTATAGAACATAAGATACTTTTTCAATGGTGTATAAATGTATTTATTTAATCATAATTGCTGGTTCCACTTTATAATAGTTTATTAAGAATGATTCAGGCTTAGTGACTACTTAATGAAGGGTGGTTATAAAGTGTTATTTATTATTTGTAGGAACGTGGTCCATGCTAGTGATTCAACGGAGGGTGCACAGAGAGAGATCCAGCTGTGGTTTGATGGACAAGACCTCCTGAACTGGGACTGCATAGACCAGAGTGTCACTAGTGAACTTTGAGGGACCCTAAACCAACCCTAATGCAGAGAGGAACCGTGATTCTACCTCTTCTCCTGCTGCTATCTGTTTCAAAAGTTTTAATTTGTAACATCTGTGTAATCCCTGAGTCGTCCAGGTCTGATCCAGAGGAAAAGAAAACTATAAAATCTGTCAACTGGACAAAACATTGTAGGGGTGAAGACGTTTCGCTGCTCATCTTCAGTTTTGGTCAGATTACTGGTGCACACTGTTTTATATCTATCTGAAGGGAGGAGCTAACTACACTGAAACTCAGAACTCCTACTGTTTACAGTTTGTGTTTCTAGGCTAGGTCTTTTGTGCTGCCCTAACTGTGCCTGAGTCCTACTTGACATAGTCATTCAAGCCCCTAATGAGTGATTTCACACCTATTAGTATCCTGGCTAGCCCTATTGTTTTTTTTGTTGTTTTGTTTTGCTTTGGGTCTGAGGGTGGAGTTATAGATAGGGGACTTAATTGTCAACATATTGTATATGAGCCAACAGATTAAAATGTGTTTATTAAATAGATTCAATACATGTGCACTTACTCTGCTGGTGCCTCCTTACTGGGCATCAAATGACATCACAACATTGTATTATATTTGTCTGTATAATTGAGATTAAAGTGCAAATGGCAGGTTAGACTGCTCATTTCACTGAAACATAGTTGACACAAATAAAAAAAATGTAAAAAATCTTGTCTAATTTTTTTTTTTCCCTTTCAAGTTCTGATAAAGTGTATAATTTTATTTATTGGCAAAACTTCTGAAGTCTAAATTACACAATATTTATGATGAAGGCTCAAACTGTACCTTCCTTGCACGTAAATTGTCTGTGCATTTTGGATAGAATTTTTGGTGCTGACAACATTTTATACACGCACACACACTCGCACAGACTCAAATATTTACCACAGGTACTATTCAAACCAAGTCATAATATGAAAAACATGAAAACCTGTCATACGCAGTTTAAAATACTGTTTTTATCTGTGTAGAAACATATAGCAGGATTACACACCTAGTCATTTTTAATACAATAATCCGAACATTTGTGTACATTTCTTTCTTATGACAATCCATAAAAACTGTACTGCACAACACATTCTAATATATCCAAATAACAGCTTTAATAAACGTTATTGTTGCTTGTTTAGGAATACAGAAAGTCAATATCAAAGTCTACATTTGACTGTGGTGTTGATGAGGCTTATTTTCAGCAGTACGTTAAAAACGTGGATGTTTTTGATTTAGCTGGGACCAAAAATGCATCCTGTGATTGTTGCATCAAGCCAACTCTATTTATTTTGACTGAACTCAATCTCTTAATGTTCACAGTATATTAACAGATATAGCTTTTTTGAGTTTTGTAGCTCATTTGTGCATTTTCCTTCACACCAGGCCATTGTCTGCAGAGTCAATCTTCAGTTTCTGTTTTTCCATGGCGGCTTCTAGTTCAGAGGCTTTGCGAACATCCTAAATAAGGACAGATCAAATTAAATCAATCAAAAGGATCCAGTAAAGTGAACACTAAAAAGCAGTGTATTTAAGAATTGTTAAACTTCAAGCTATTATATAAAATATTCCATAAACATGACAGTGGCTCCAAATATGCATAATATACATTTTTAATGTGTGTGTTTTGGTTCTTAAAGTTCATCCAGTCAGAAGCAGAATGAACACCTCATTATAGTTGAAATCTACCTGTAATTGTGATCTAAGGCAGCTCCAAATGAGTCATTAGGAAGACATACAGTAGTCTATATTTGACCTAAAGGTCAAATTATTTCTGACGGTAAACTGTTCGCTGTAGAAATTACTTAGTTCTGAAAGTACTTTTTTCAAATCATGTTCAAGTCGTGTGAATCATACCTTTGCAGCTTCAAAAGAAAAAATGCAAATTGTATGTTGGTCTTATATAGTCCAGTCCTCACAGTATAGCTATAGCTATAAAATTATTAATTTAAAAATATTTGATTATAATGGTTGGCATGGGTACACTGGAAACAGGAATTTAGTATATTTAATATCTCTAACTCTAAATAAAACCAAGAAGCAGATATTGTTAATAACCCATAAAATAGACTAAATTACTTCAAGCCTTTTTAGAAATATAGTGGAGTAGAAAGTATTATTTATGTCTTAAATCACACAGATCCCCACTTGTACCATAAAGTACTAAAGTTTGACCACTTCTGATGACATTAAACTCAAATCTCATTCTAAAGTACGTCCATTATTTGTTATTCCTTGCTGTATGACATGGGTACTTTGCGCAAGCATGTGCATAAGCCAGAGGTAAGCAAACATGCACAGAGACAGCTCACCTCCAGCAGGGACTTTTGCACCATGACCTGGCTGTAGACTCTAGCGCCTTCTTGTGGTGACACTGTGCACAGTTCTCCCTTATTCAGAGAAAACAGTTGTGCTCCGTTTAGGATGCCCAGGCTCTCCACTGTCCTGGTGGAGGAAGAAACAACATGCAGGTTGATTATAGATGCACTATTTGGCTTGTTTAAAGAGCATATGACAGAAGATTCTATCCAAAATGCAGGGAAAAGGAACAGTTTTTTGACTGATTAAACATTGATTTAACAATATAAAGGTGTTGTCATCTATTTTTTTTTTTTAGTCTTATCATAAATACTATGTCACTTAGTCAGGTTGGCCCTTGTTAACATAATGTGTCTAAGTAACAGAACCACTACCTCCACATATGTCACATCTGTCCAACCAGGATGTAAAATCTGAAACTTAATAAGAATTAATATACCAGCCAAAACTAGGCATTTTTAGGATAAAATCATGAAAATAGCTATGTTAAATATGTTTTGGCGAAAAAGTATTCAAATCTGGCATATGCACTTCAAGAATATTTCTGATTGGAAGGGTCAAATAAATAAATCCAGGCCAAATCAGGATTCACTGATTCAGTTCATGAGCTAAAATGACCTTTTTAAAGCTTTTAACCATGTCGCCATAGTAATAATACATTACACAATTTGATTTCCTGTCTGCACCAATCTGGTCCATCCAGTCACCACCAATCACTCGCACCACATTCATACATATTACCCTCCTCACATAATAAAATACTGAAGTAATTTTACTAGTTTTTTTCTGGGAAAATTAAAAAATAAAGAGTAGAATGAGCCAAAAAAAAAAACCATTTGGACACCGAGCTGGTGATAAGCAAAGTGAAGTGTTTTGGCCAAGGATACAAAGAGAATAGCTGAAATTAACTTAGAGTAGAAGTCTAAAGTTGTTTTAAATTCACAATAAAGATAAATAAAGTGCATTTGCTAGTTTTGTCACGATACTAAAATTTCAAACTTGACCCTGCTAAGGAAAAGACTCAATGCTCAATACTGATTCCAATAGCATGATGATGATAATAAAAACACTCTTTATTTGGACAATAGAATGTCATTTTCATCATTAAATCATTGTGCTTTGTTTTATCTTCTCATGTGGTGTTATATCTGTATCATTGTGGCTCGTGGGTGTACATGTTCTGATACAGCTTTAGACCATTCTAAAAAGAAAAGGAAAGGTTCATTTCTGTCCTGTGAATGTGACTCTGTTTTAGTATCGATTAGTATCCATGTTCAACACTTTTGACAACTACCACTCACACCAGATGTAAACAGCATTTTATGTGAATATCTGTATATGTCAATAGCATTGTCCACCTACTGTTCATTGAATCCTTTATTGTAGAGCCAGGCTTTTACCTCAGGAGCAGGGGAGTGGTAATCCAGAGGGGAGGAGGTGTCTGCAGCTTTACTGACCACCGGGGGGCGCGTGGACCCTCTCCTACCAGCCAGTCTCTCCAGGAGCTCATCGTTCATTATCAAAACTGTACAGTTACACATAAAAACAAGTCAGAGTATCGTTTATGACATGCCTACGTAACATACAAGGTATAAGTTAAAGGTGCACTATGTAACATTTCTGGGGAATTGGTTCGACACATGTTTGTCTCCATGGAGATGTTATTGCTTGCTCGAAAGTATATTGAAAAACATATAATTTCTCCACAGATCTGACCTGTAACTTGGTCTAAAGTCGGCACATTCTTATCTTCATGGAGATTCAATAAAATGCAATAGTTATGAGTGTAAGGTGCTTAACACTGTGCAAATAACATCATACAAGGTCTGAAAATTTAAAATACTTTTGGTTGTTTGCCTACAAATTGGCAGGATTGTTGCTAAGGATGGCTCCTGCAAAACAATAACTCTGTTATATTGGAAAAAAGTTACAATAATATTGTTATTTAAAAAAGGTTTTTAAATATCAAACTTTTGTTTTCTTTTGAAACTATGTTTCTATATATATTGATGTAACACAAAGTTCTTAACAGCTCTAGCACAAACAAACGAAAAAATAATTTAAAAAATAACAATTTTGATTTTTCATTTCTTATATCTTTTTGAAAACATTATCAGCCTGTTCTGGGTGTTTTGTTCTTTGTCTCTGGGTAATGAGTAATGCAGCCACATGTGTTAAGGGATGAGAATCAAACCATCTACCCTCTGGTTCTCGGGCGAACATTTTAATCTACTATAAGACCTGATCATTCACATATGCAACAAACACACAACATGCATTCTGTCATTATGAGGAGTCCAGACAGTGCAGTCTGATGCATCTTCAGAAGAGGGCGCTGTACTGTTACATTCATGTTTGAGTATTTTCTGCTGAAGTTACCTTTGCTGCTGTCTTCACTCTGCAGTGACAGTGCAGTGGGCAGCACCAGACTGTGAGGTCGGGCCGGTGGGTTTTCAGAGGTAGGACTGTTTTCTACTGCACCACTGGGGGCATAGGAGTAGTACTTGGAGCGGGGGACCAAGGCTGTCTAAAAAGTAAAACATTACAGTTTTTATGAGCTTAAATATAAAATCCAAATATGTAGACCCTTTAAATCTTATATTATCAAAATGTTCCTGGAGGCAACGTGAATCCATGTGCGGTCAAGTGAAGAAGACCATAATATATTTTCAATGATTAACTGACACTGGATCAAAATGCAAATGATTTTAAGTATTCTTAACAAATAATAAGCAAGCATGTTGGATTGCAAGTGCAGAAATGTCAGTTAGTTTGCTTCTTTATTTAAAAAAAGATAGAAAAAATGACTATTGTCTAGCCTCACAATTGTATTTCAGTGTCACAAAAGGTATAATTTGTGGTAAAATATGTACTGTATAGCACAAGTAAAATTCAGGTTTTAGAGTGAAGATGTTTAAGCTCAGATCCAAGCCGCTTCTTCAGGTCTGATGCAGCTGGACTCAGAAGGGAGGAGCCAACTACACCGAACCGAAGACACCCACATGCACATATATAGTTTCTTTTTGTGAACATTGTCTGACTCATATTTTGCATAATCATTCAGGCCCTTAATAGCTGCTCTAACACCTAGTAGCACACTGACTATCACTATTGTTTTTACTTGTTCCTTGGTCTTAAGCTTGTATTAAACAAACAAATAATGTAAAATTCAATTATATGACAGGCTAGATCATTAAATTCACTAAAACACAGCTAGCATCATTATATTTAAGATAATAAAAATATTGCAGTGGAAATGTCATACACAGAGATAATTCAAGAAGTGTTTCCTGACAATCCAAATGTTAAAAGGGTCAAAGAGCTAAATGGATAGAGAAAGAGAGAGAGGGAACAAGAACGAGAGGGAGAAGACAAAGAGGATGGAGAGCTAAGGGGAAAGAAAGAGAGAAACGGGGAGGGAAAGAGAGAGAGGAAGAGAGGTACATTGAGAGAGAGAAAGAGGAGGGAGAAGAGAAAGGAAAGGAAAGGAGGGAGAGCTAGGGGAAAGAGAGAGAGGGAAGAGAAAGCTACATGGAGAGAGAAAGAGAGAGAGGGAACAAGAAAGAGATGGAGAAGAGAAAGAGGAGGGAGAGCTAAGGGGAAAGAAGAGAGAAACAGGGGGAGGGGAAGAGAGAGAGGGAAGAGAGCTAAATGGAAAGAGAAAGAGAGAGGGAACAAGAAAGAGAGGGAGAAGATAAAGAGGAGGGAGAGCTAGGAGGGAAGAGAGAGGTAAATGGAGAAGAGAAAGAAAGAGAGAAAGGAGAGAGAGAAAGAGGGAAGAAGACAGAGAGACAGAGAAGAGACAGGGAGAAGAGGAAGAGGAAGGTGAGCTAGGGGGAGAGAGAGGGAAGAGAGAGAAGAGAGAAAAAGGAGGAGGAGAAGAGGGAGGTAAATGGAGAGAGGAAGGAAGGAGAGCTAGGGGGAAAGAGAGAGGTAAATGGAGAGAGAAGAGAGAAAAAGGGGGAGGAGAAGAGGGAGGTAAATGAAGAAATTATTTGGCAAACCTAATTTCTTCATTAAATCACGTTATGTTTCACTTCACTTTTGCTTCCAGATGCCTCCATTTCAAAATGTGTTTACAAACTGTCTGTTGATACTTTGCATCACACTGGGGATGTTCTACATGTATCCCTACGGTGGAAAGTTCAGCATTTACCATGATGACACAATTAGCAATAACTGTCAGAAAGATTTAGCCTGAAAACGCAAGAAAAAAATGCAAATGGATTTAAACAAGACATTTTAGGAGCCTGTGATCTATACGAGATCATGGTCCAGTTTACGGGTTTGATTTCCGACAAAAAAGGTGAGAGTGACTGACTGAAAAGCTGTTGGTAACGTTATGTCTGAGAGAGATTTGTTTAGCAGTACAAAATGAGCTCACCTGTTCTGCTCCAACTAAACCAGCTCTTTCAGGTCATATTGTGTTAAGCTCAGATTAAAGTTACCAAACCTCAGAGAGAGCAGTGCCTACAGTTAGCATCACACCCCCGGGGAATGTTGACAATAATAAGTATCAATAAGGGTCTATATTTGGAGTTTACCTTAGTCTCTCTCCGCACCACAGTCACATCATTTTCAGTCTTGTTAAGTTCTGACAGAGGCTCCAGAATATTATGAGGAACAAAGCCGATCTGGTCAAAGCGATTACGACACTTCCACCAGCGCTTGGACGACTCCAGGACCTGCAGTAAAAGTATAAGTGACAAACAGAAGTATCATAGTAGCTTTTGTTTTACATGTTGCCATACCTCTAATGTCTCCCCCTGCAGGACGGAGAGCTCACTGCTGTTACGGGCCACAAAATCATAACTGCAGCAGTACAAGCGCTCTCCATGTGGCAGCCCATTCTCATCGCTGAAAAGAACAACTCAGATGTTTAGACATATTAAAGAGGATATGCACAGGTTTAAGGTGCACTATGTAACTTGTAAGAGATGTTATTTGTCCAGAATGTCCCACAGTATGCCGTAAAACGTATCTATCTCTATGGAGACAAGCATACGGGACCAACAAGTCAGATCTGTGGAGAGGCAACCCCACTCACAGTAGGAATGCATGTTTTTCCATGTATTTTTGAGCTATAAAAACACCTGTAGTTGAATACATGCAAAATAGGCACAAAAAAAAATATCTCCATAGAGGTTCTAAACTCCATCAGAAAAGAGCAGCCTTAAATTAGCTGCTGAAATTGCAATATTTAAGTTTTCTGGTTGAAAGTCACTTGTTAGTGTGAAGAAGCTGTTATTGTTTTACTTGAAATATTCCACAGTTTTAAGCAGTTTTGGTTTTAAACATTTCTATCCTGCATCACAGATTTAAGATGTCTCAAAAATACATGGAAAAGCACAAATTCCTACTGTAAGCAAGGACGCCTCTCCATAGATCTGACCTGAAACTTGGACTAATTATTGTTTAATGCCATATGGTGGAACATTCCGGGCAAGGCAATAATATCAAGACAATAATAATAGACAATAACAAGACAAGCAATAGGTGGAATGGTAAAGTTACATATTACAAATACACGTTACATTTTACAATTACTATACTGAAAATCTTCTAATTTGACGCAGGATCCAAAATGAGCAAAAATGTTTTCTGTACAAGCTCCAGATACCTGCACTAATGTACTGATCATGGTATGATTTACTTAAGTTATTTCCCTGAACTTGGACAGTGCCAGATGAAAATATTTCCTGTAATTTTAGTATTTAAAGGACTCAAGAAAAGAGTAAATGGAAAGGACGGGGGAGATCTGGACATATGGAGGACCCCCCCCCAAAAAAATGTATGAAGCCCTACAGTTTAATACAGTAAATAAACTTTTCTTGTCAAATCCCTCACGTCTGATCAGTCGCCTCAGATCCCTCCGTCACTGTGCCTGGGCCTGGTGCTTTCTGTAACAGACTCTCCGTGAGCATGTCCTCCTTGTGCTGGGACTCTACGGGGTCCTCCACAGGCTGACCACTCGAGTCAAACCCTTTAGGCTGCCACCCGTCCAGAAACACAGGACAGTAAGGAGGAACGGACACGCCCAGATGGGACCTGTCAGGGCAAAAGACAAGCTAAAGTTAAAGCACAATATATGCACTACTTTTACAGATTGTACAGGCTGTGTGTGTGTTTATTATTTGGCTTACTGCTTCATTCAGACATTGGCACAGCACAATGTCTGCAAATACACAATAATACAGCAGATTTATACACCAGATACCCAACCGGCTGCAATAAGACATTATGTGAAGGTTTAAACCAGCCATCCTAAGGTTAGTTTGCAAACACTTAACCCACTGCACCACTATTTATTGTTTCCCATCCTGTCTATAAAGGTAATAATAGATTTCTGTCTTGTGCACAGAGAAGCGAACCAGTTTAAATTGGACTAAAAGCAACAACTACTGGCTGAAAAGTAGTTATGCAATTTGAACACTAAAATGAAAACTGAAATTAAGGTGGAACAGAATTCATACTGATATTTTTTTTAACCCTTTGTACTGTATTTTATTCATACTATGTAACTACGCTCTTTTTTTTAATTTACTTGTGTACATAAACGTGTTACGTGCTGTCGTGACCATATAATTCCCCTTGTGGATCAATAAACTTTGCCTAAAAGTCAAAGCACTGACCGGGCTGATGTCCAGTTGTGTCCCAGAGATGTCCACAGCTCCCTCTCCTCTGCAGTGAGCTGGTCCTGGAGCAGAGACAGAGCTCCTGTGGTCAGGGCCGGACTGACCACTGACGCCCCCAGCTCTGGTTCAGTGGTTTTCACCATCTGTGACACAACCGCTGCTCAGAACGGCTCATACAACAGGACGACTTGTGTAACTGAAAAGGTTTAAATACCAGTCTAAGAGGTACAAATATGTGATGCAGGAGGTCCGGAGCGCTGGGGTCTGAAATTGTTGTCTTGAGTCGATCCTGTAGATGTAATAAAATACGGGTATAGTTGTAAAAGACATGGAAAGGTAGCAGAGTTAAACAAGCACATATTCTACTAATCAGCTACACTAATGTAAAAAAATAGCAATGAAATCATCTCACCAGCAGACTGAAGGAATATTTAATTTTTTGGTAGATATCCACAAATTCTTCTTCTGGAGGAGGACAGGCTTTCAAGGTCAACAGGTCATCTGCACAAAGACACGTCATTTCAGCACTAAAGTATGACCACACAACATCATTACAGGGCTACAAGAAAAAAAAGAAGATTTTGCATATAACGAAACTCCTTAAACATTTAGTGCAAGTCATTTGTTGAGACATTTGTGTGTTGAAGTCGGCTCCTTACCCTGCTTACCCTCCTTCTCCATCTTCTTTCTGCTCTTTTTCTTCTTCCTCTGGTTGAGAACGCTCTGGGCCTCTGCTGTTTGTTGGAGGCGCACCATGAATCGCTCGATGTCGTCAAAACAGTGGTTCAACATTTCCTATACAGATCATACATTATTCAATCCATATTTGAATGATATATTTTTTTCAATAGGGCGTGTTCATGATATTCTATAATTTTATGTCATATTTTCAGATATAGAGCAGGGCGTGTATAACAGTATGGGAGATTCAGTGTTTTTGAAATATCCACATAATATTATATGTGAATAATGACACCACTTTTTATACCTATATTAGTTTCAACTTATTTTATTTGTGCTGAAAAAAACATTTTTCCCTGTTTTTTTTTTTAAATGTTTTTTTTTTATTTTTATATTTTATGTGGATAGGAAAGCTAATTACAGAGATATTAACCATAAACCAGGTTATAACTGCATTTTGACAGTTAACAGGTAAATTCTACAAACGCCTTCCAACTCCAGTTTTAAAGGTGCACCATGTAACTTTTCTGGTGGAGTGTCCGCCATTTGCTTGTCTCCATTAAGATCTTATTGCCCTAATTGGAATTTTACGGCAGACGGATATGTTTAACAGTATAGGATTAAACATATCTATCTTACATTTACTCGATTACAGGTATCAAACTGCTAGATGCAACTGTTATTCCCTCCTAACACAGAGATTTTAAAGGAGAGTTTGATTTTTCTTGTTGTTTTAATGTTGTAGTCTCTGCCTTCTGCTGAGCTCTGAGGTCCGTACTGTACGAGCACCTGACTTGTATCTGTGAGTTTTTTTATGCTGCAAACAGAATTACCCCCCTTGGAGATTAATAGTTTTCTAATCCTAAAACCAAAACCTAAAAGTGTTTGTGTCATATAAATACATACAACTTCTCTTTCGGCGTTCACTGACGATTGTCCATTGTTGTTGGTTAATCTGGGGTCCGTCTCTAGACAGAGGCACATGAGATTTGACACTTGTATACACAATAACACAGAAGTAGATGGTTCATGGATAACTTGTTGAAAGCAGAGGACAGGTGCAGTACCTTTGGCAGGGCCTGGGTACACTGGCAGGACGCTGGGCAGGGGCTGGTCATCTGGACTCAGCATGACTCGGACCCCTGAAGGCTTCCTGGGGACCACCGGTGGGGGGGCAGACATCTAAACAAAATATAAAGTGAATGTTTTGTTGTCTACAAGGTCACATTTCTGGAGTTGTCAAAATTAGATACTCAAATATATACACAGCACAGATAAAAAACCTTTCCTGAATATATTTGGAATGATCTTGAGCTGTATCAGAACAAGTATAAGACACGTAGACTAGTACACGCCCATGGACCACTATGAACCTGAGGGATTACACAGATATAAGGCCACATGGGAATATAAAAGAAGAAAGAAAGAAAGAAGAATTTAATGTTCAAAATCACATTCTAAAGAGTGTTTTTTATTACCAGTGTAGTATCAGCATCAGAAATCTTTCACTTCAATCAAGATCGCCGTGTTTCAAAGTGCACTGCGGAAATTTACTTGTAAAACTTCGCTTGGAATGTTTCATAATATGGCATTCAACTTATCTGTCCATCTATCTGTTCATATTTCAGTCTGTCAAAAGTTACTGCTCCTGCAACTTTGAATATAATCCTAATGTTAAAATCTCAAGTAAAAATAATTCAACTGGATATGTTTCTTATTATCCATTGATCATTCACACTAAATCTTCTAAACTAACTCTATGATTGATAACTTTTCTGCTCTCTAGTTGAATTGTGTCATTGTTTCAGTATATCCCAGCATTCCACAGGCTGCTCTTGAGCATGCCAGGTATCCAAAAAGTGTCACTTAACTCTCTGCTCAGCTCAGTGACACGTCCACGCTACAGGAAAAACCACTATCACTTTATGTGTGGTATGCGGCTGACACAATCCCCCAAACCTGACTGAAACTGTGCAGGTTCCTCTGAAAAGTAACTCTGTACTTACTCGCAAAACTATAAACTTGAAAGTCCTATATTGTGCAAAATTAACTCTAGTCAGATTTAATCCATGTTATTATGCTCTTACCTCATCAAAACAATATACTCAGAGTTGTATTTTGTTTCATTTTCACATTTGAGTAATCCTTTAACATTAGCCTCTTTACATCTCCATAGCTCAAAGTGCTTTGCTCCACCTTATGATGTCATAAAGTGGTAGTTTTCAAGTCAATATCTACCTTTTACCTTTTGTTCAGTGGAGATTGTCAATTCCAGGGATGAAATTGTTAAAATGATTCCAGTGAGGGTGTAAAGAGCTTAAAAAAACTCTTCCTGTACTACCACATGACATCACAAGTCAGAGTTTTTTCCGTTTGAGAGAAGAACTCTAAATATTCAGGATTTGTGAGACAAGCATGTGTGACATTTTAAAATAGATCAGAAAATAGCGTAATATAACTAAACTTTAACTAAATTATTTCATTTTGGTTATTGTACTTTGCTTAGAATAGACATAGTGTGACCTTTAAAACTGCACTATGTAACATTCTGGTGTAGGGTCTGTCATCTGCTTGTAACCATGGAGATGTTATTTCTTTACTGGGAATGGCATTAGACCTATCTCTCTCACATTACCAGTGGTTTTATTGCTTAAAACACTGAAAATCATGTATTCTTATTGTGAGCTGGGTCACCTCTCCACAGATCTGACCTGGAATTTGCCTGGAGCGTTACCTTCTTGCCTCACTTACTCGTCTCATGAAGAAACTTTAATGCCACACTGTGACACATACAGGCAGAACAATAACATTTCCATGGAGACAGGCATGTGGAGAGCAAAGTACTGCATTGCACCTGTAACGTTATATTCAAAAACACTTCAAGTTTTTGTTGACTACTATGTAATATAAAGTAAGGGAAATAATGCATTTTTTTTCCTGATAAATGCAAGTAGATTTGAAATTATGAAATTAAGAATAGTCAAGCAGTCAATCAAGCAATCAATCAACTAGATATTTTGTTGTCTACAAACAGACTTTGCCTAAATTAATCGTTCAAATTACAATTTCATCCTTATTAAACAGTCATAAAACACAGGAAAAAAGTCACAAATATTTGATTCTACTAAACATCACCGAAGCAAAGCAATTGACAACAACATACAGTTTTTTACATTTTGAGTTTGCAGCATTTTAAACCAGATGCTCTTCTACAAATAATCCTCTACTTCCCCTGACTTAGAAGTGACACGACTAGTGCACAGCCTTGCATTAATATCTATTCTTCAAAACTGAACAGTACAGTGGAGGCTCATTCACATCCACAATAACAAACATATGTCCCATACATCACTGTACCTTCAGAGGGTAGAGTCCAGATCCTGCATAGAAAACTTGAGCACTGAGCTTATCCTATTTACAAGAGGCCAGCCTACCTTCTGCAGAGATACGCAAGAACCAGAAAAACAAGTTGGGCATTCTACGGCTGGTTCACCTGCCCCTTTCACTATATGATACCACAAATCCCTCTTTCCAATTCTCCTCTGTGCACATCTTAATATAAAAGCATTGTTCAAGATTTTTAAAACTGTAGCATTGTTTTGTCATTTCACATGTTTGTCTGACAAATAGAGATCGACCGATTGTTTTTTTATTTCGTGGTCGATGCCAAAACCAATTGTTGGTAATCCAGAGAAACCAATAAACTCTGCAAATACATTTGGGCTAAAATGTAGGGAAGATTTAGATTATTTTAGTTATAGTAATTCAAATGACTACAAACTCACCTACAAACCTGTTTTACTACTGTGGATAAGAGAAGAGCGTAGTAACGTTTTGTGCAGTGTCTCATCGCATTAAAGTGATTGAATAAAGTCTGATGCTTGTCCTTTAGGTCTGGTTTGTCTAAACAAGTATGGCCTCTGGAAGAGATTTAAGGCCGATAGCACATATGTGCTGAAAAGTGCAAATATCGGACGGATATATTGGCCCGATAGCACAATTTAGGCAAAAATATAATAGATTTTTTAGAATTTCAATGAAAAATTGTTGCTTTCACATCCAGATTGGTCCCATGCAGTTCAGAACATGAGGTCTAAAACTTTCTCTTTTTAAAAAGAAAAGACATTTTTTTATTCTAAAAGTTTAATTATAATGAGCTGAATAGCCTAACAAAATGCCATTGTTGCCAAAAAAAAAAAAAAAAAAAAAAAAAAAAAGGCTAAAAATAACTCCAAGATATTATAATACTCATGTAAAAGTGATATATGTACACAGAGGAGCACATCCTGGTTAAGAGATTACACTTCATGACATCCGCAGGTGGAACACAGCTGTTGAGGAGGAAAAGAGGAAATGAATGGAAACTATAAATAACTAACCGAGTATGTTTTTGATGTGGGAACATCATTATAATGGTAAAACTCTACAAAAATCTGTTTATATTATGGGTCCTTAAGCTTGCCTGCTTTCTGTGACAGATGTTTTGATGAGTGGCTCTGGAGACACTCAGAGACGCTCAGAGACACATGCCTTTGCTGTAAAGTAATGTATGTGATGTTCCTCAGTGCACAGGCCACACGCACAGGGAAAAGACAGTTTGGTTTTACTTACAGAGCCAGAAATGCATTTAAGAAAACTCATTACAGGTTATATTTGATGATAATTGTTAAAACAGTAAGGTGTTCTATGTAATTCTTCTGGTAGAGGGGACAACACCTGCCTCTCTTACAGGTCAGATCTGTGGAGAGGGGAGACAAGGCTCAGTAAGATTTTTTTTTTTTTTTTTCTTGTGATAAAAACACCTGTTATTGTTAAGTGCATATAATCTACTTTTCATCTGCAACTTTAAGATATGCAAACTTTATACATACAACGACATTTGGCACGATATAAATGAGCATTTACAAAAATATTAAATGTAATAAACTATATGCATCATGAACGTCATTTTATGCCATTCACAGAACTTTCATTATTACACATGGGTCTTCTTTATACAGTACCAAAAGTAAACTTACAAGAGGATAAGAATTCAGCGTGCGTAAAATGGAAAGAGTCAAATTACCACAACTAAACATTCACTGGAGACGCATTTTGGCAGAAAAGAGGAAAAGCGCCATCTACTGGTCACATGCTCGTCTTGCGTTCAGTCTGTCCTGTTGACTTTACACTCACCACATAAGTCAAACCAGTGACATAATGAACAGGGGATTTACAGTGTTATTATCAAGTGATATTTAATCTCGGTTTGGAAAACTATTACGCAGTGGTAATAAATAAACTATGAGCATAGATGTTTGTACTAGAATAAGTTGATGAACAGATTATGTGTACAGAAGCTTAAAACAGCCAACAGCATTTGAGTAATTCTGTCTAAAAGAAGAATCAACACGGGAAGCTTGGCAACAGGACAGGCATTTATTTTTATTTTAAATCTCTTTTTATTTTATTTATTTATTTATTTTATTCTATTTGTCTATTGTCTTATTTATGTATTTATTTTGTATATAGATTGTATTATTATTATTATTATTATTATTATTATTATTATTATTATTATTATTATTTATTATTATTATTATTATTATTATTATTATACATTTTATTTATGTATTTATTTCATTTTGTTTATTTATTTTTTTACTTTTTAAAAAGTTTTTTTTTTACTTTACCAATTATCCTGAAAAACTTAATAAAAACTTTACTTAAACTAAACTAATAAAAAAGATCATTAAAAAAAAAAAAGTATAAAGATTCATTTGGGTCTTTACGCACGCCAACTCAGTGCGTTTATTCTTCTAAAATGACAAAATATAAAGTGAATTGAACTAGGGAGCTCGAACTTTTTGGGGGGAAAAAGTCTTACGCGTTAACCACACACATTTTGACTCATTTTGTTTCCCTGCGTTGTTTTTGGATGCATCTGTGCGCATTACGCAGTGTTTTTGGACATGTGCAGTACAGTGTGTTCACATGTCCAGCCCCACTCGCCCTTTTTGGGGAGCCAGGTCGACCCCCTCCCTGCGCTCATTGGCCTGCTCCGTTACTGTAGACGATCTGCTGTCCCAGCTCAGCCCCTGGGGCGCACAGTGTTTGAGTTTACACACGCGCTACACGACAGAAGAGTGACCAACCGTATGGAGAACAAATAAAAAGTTGCGCGTTTCATATGCTGACTGGACAAGGAGACGTGGCGAGCAGAGAGAACAACTGTGAGGACGTGTGGAAACTCTACTGCGCCGTGGGAGCAGTGCTGTCAGCGTGGTAACTCTGTAAGTCCACACACAACACTGCGTCTATTATAGCCACAAGCACCAGACCAAGGGCTCAGTGAGGCTTGAACTGTGTCTTAACTGAACATGTGCAGATTAGCGCACCTACAAGTCACCAGTTGTTCAGTCAGGTTTATCTTCACCCTGCAGATGTGTTCCTCACACCTGCCATCAGATAGTATGTTTAAAGTCAACATAAACAGGCAAAACACGTGTGAGCTGCAATTGTTCTATGTGAAGCTAAATGTACAGGCGTTTGCATAGCCATTTGAGCACTAGGCCTATAGAAATTGCAGTTTAGTCTTTAAAAGTGCATTTTCTGGTGTTATTTCTTTAGCTACAATGTTCCTCACTACGGCATTAAACTTGTCTCTGTGGAGATGGCACCAGGCCAAATTACAGAGCTTATTTTAGCATTAAAAAACTGCAATGGAATAAATGCGGGATAGGTATTTAAATGCCATACTTTGGAACATTCAAGGCAAAGTAATAAAAATAATAATCTCCATAGAGTCAAGCATGTAGAGGAGCAACAGACAAGAAAAGTTACATAGTGCACATTTAATTTTAAGTTAAACATGAAATAATAATAAAAAAGGTGAAGTTTTGTATGTTTATTGTATTTCTGTATTAAAATCAGTGGCTGAATATCAGTTACTCAAGAGTGTTAGGGTTATGCAACAGTGTGGTGTCTGTGAGGGGCTAGAGTAACATGTGTGAACGCATGTGTCTACCTGCACACTGTTGGCTCATGTCTCTTTTAGATACATTTATTAGGTCTGTAAATACGTCACACTGTTTGGAGAATAGAAAATGTCTTTAACAGATGTACGTATCCTTTATTATTATTACATTATTGTGATTTATTTTGTGATTTCTGTGCAGACCTGGCAGTGTGCCGTGTCCTGATTTATGACTGTAGAATGCCGTGAATGCTACTGTATCCGTCTCCAAAAATGAGCAGGATGGATTACTCCTCTTTTATGGACATACACAGATTGGACATGTCCCACATATGACCAGTGTTAGCAGCTGGGTCCTGTAGCTGGGTCCTGTCAGGCCTCTGGGAGTTTAAAAGAAGAAATAATAATAAAGCATGATGATAATGATAGTATGTGACTATAAACTGTATATATACTCATTATAAGCATTTAAAAAGGAACTCCAAAGTCAGATAGTACTTAGTTACATTTACTCAAGTAGCTTTCAGACACCATACTGTTAATTCTACTCGAGTAATATAATTTAGAGAGTATATAATATTAAAAGATTTGGATATTTGTGTTTCTTTCCCACCTCCTCACATTCAATATTTGTAAAAAAAAAGTTAATTCTGTCTTCACTTTTACATTTTACCAACACTTCTTTTGTCAGACTGGATTTGGATCTGGCAACCCAAATGAGATACTCATGTGAGACTCATTCTGCTTTCTGATTGGTGTTTTTAAGAACCAAAACACCAAATTATAACATAAACTTCATGTCCAGTGTTTCTGTGGTAAGTATAGATCACCGTTAAGCGTACCAGCACAGTAAGAGCTATATTTGATTTGAAGAATAACTGAAGATAGGTCATGTTTATGAAATTTAGAATCAAAATTGTACATGCGGGTGTTAGTTTCCAGCAAAACCTTTTTTTACATGAGTCATTTCTTGGACCACAACTTCGTACAGTAAATCCACTTGAGTATTTGTAGTTATTTTAAGCAATATACTCACACACACGCATTTAACATTTTCATCTGCAAAATACCCGAAAACATCTCTCACCCCTGCACACAGTCTGTACTTATATACGTAATGGCTAAGCAAGTAAAAGTTGTGAGCAGGCACATTGGAAGATTGCCAAAGTGACCAAGCCTTTTTCAAACAACTCTATGACATTTAAAGTGAGCAGAGACTTTTCAGATACTGTGTACAAGAGGCGCTCTTTGTCCCGGTGGGGAGTGGGACCGTGGCGTACAAGCACCTCACTGTTGTACCTCCAAACATATGTCACTAGAATTGATTAGTGTGTAAGGCTGGGACTTTAGGGCGGCACAGTATATCACAAAAGTATCAATATCACAATACTGACTGAGGCATTAATTGATATTGGAAGATACTCAATATATCGCAGTAACACCAAGGTTTTCATTCTTTTTGAGCTTTCTACCATGTTATAATGTTATTCCCTCATCAAAAACATGAGGTTTTAAATGTCATCTATGCATGTTTCAGTAATTTAGCGATCTTTCTCATTCCTATTCAGACCCTCCTTATGGTTTGTTGTAAGATTCTGTGCAGTGTTCAGCCCATAAGCCTTCAACATCCACGTTCCCACATGACAATTCTCCATAAATACACAAAAGCATGACACAAAACAATACGCTACAACTTGACAAATCTGATGCGATGTTCAGTTTCATTAGTGGGACGTATGATGTGTTGTATTGTGTTGTGATTGTGCTCTGAAGGGGGAGTGACTTGCAAAGAGAGGAAAGACTTTTGAGTTTAATGATTTTACTTCTTTAGTCTAAAACTGACCTTGATTTAGTTCTGGTTTTGTCTCTGTTTAATATTTATTTTGAGTTGCACTAGTAGTAAATTACATGTAATCTTTAGTTTTGTCATCACCAAAATTATTGAATCAAAAAGTATATTAAAATATATAAATATAATATTGATATCGCAGTTATTAACAGTCATATCATGTATCACAACATTTTCCAATATCATGCAGCCCTACTGTACTTGTACTGTCATCACTGCAATATTTGTATTACCCTGAAACAAGTACTTTTTTGTCATTTTGGTCTTCTCTTGCTCATATGCTGTTTTCGTCCTATCCTCTGAGCTTAACTGTGCAGTTGCTTGTTTTTCCAAATGTCCCTAGAGAGGACCCTGGCGAACCAATGTGAGGGAAATGTGATTTGGCTATTTGTAGCAGAGTAAAAAAAAAAAAAAAAAGTTAGTGAGAGACTAAAGGAACATGCAGCCTTTTTTTTATTACAGGTTAAAACATCCAAATAAGTAGCAAAATGTCAAAATGTGAAGCAATATATGACCTTTGCCGGTGTGAAAGAAGAGATTTGCATCATGGAAAGAAAAACTGCCAAATTAGCAGTGCGAATGATTTCTAAGTTAGGTCAGTCTCTTAATGATCAGAAGCTGCAGAAATAATAGAATATAAATGCAAGGATTCATAGAAATGTCTCGTTCTGTGCAGTCTTAAAGTCTTAAAGCACTATGGTTCTCAAATGTATCGGATGCTAAGCAATACTAAAAGTAGTACTGAAAGTAGATACTCATTTGAAAAGTATCAATACTAAAAAAGTCACATTCACCTTGAGAATAATGAGTAGAATAAACAGCTCTTCTCTGAGTTTTGGCCGTCTGCTTAAAAGCGCAAATCTTAATGTAATTATTTTATACAACGGAGCCTATTTTCTGATGATTTTTTGATCAAACATTTCCTCAAACTCTCTTCACTTCTGCTCCTCTCCACGAGTGTCGCCTTTTCCCCGTGTCTCCAGACTTTGTAGAGAGCAGACGTCAGGGTCCCAGCTGGCATAGAGACAGACAAAGTGCTGCACTTAGGAGTTTTATGTATCCCGCGTCTGGCGCAGAGGGTGCCTATGTGTAGTGCTTAACCAATCTTTGTAAATGAGGCCCTAGATCTGTGGAGCAAGGACCACTCACAGTAATGCTTTTTTTCTATGATTTTTTGAGAAATTAAAACAACGATCAAACTATATATTAAATAAATGCATGATAGATAAGTTTAATGCTGTACTCTCCATGTAGACAAGCTGTTAGTGGACCCCATCAGAAAAGTCACATAGTGCGCCTTTAAATGGTACTATATGTTTTCTCGTAAATTATTATTTTTTAACTTTACAACCATTATACTGACTTATCAATAAACTAATTGGACATGAACAACTCTAATCTTTACACATCATCACATGACCCTGGGAAAGGAGACCAGGCTTCGTCCAGTGTCCGCGATGTTGAAATAGCCTTTCTCTTGCCTTGTTACCAACTATATCTCACACCTCAGCTGCACCGCCCTCTGTGTGAACCAATGTGCTCCCTACACCACAGCCCACCCAGCCCCTCCCTCCCTTTGGTTCTTCCTTTTGCTCCCTATTTGAGCTCACATATTTTTGTCACTCTGTGTGTTGGTAAGTCACCTGTCCTGCCAGCCACGTGTAACCTCAGGTCAAATGCCGCTGCTGCTCTCCCATCCTCAGCTGACACAGTGAGATCAGCCATTTTGGATTGTGCCAAGTCAGAAAAAACCTGCAGGGCACATGTATCATATTTACATTGTATTAGATTACATGTATTTCACTTTATTTCGGCACGTAATAGATTATAATGGGGTATTTATGAAAACTGTCAAATTTAATTACATGTTAAGCCCTCACATGACACTGTAACAACAAAGGGTCAGGTTTCCTTGGAGACTTTTTGATCCCAAGACCCAAATAAATTCTATAAATGACAAGTTTTGATTTTCTTGGAAGGTTACTGGAACTAGACTACTAGTCTCTCTACTCTGAAAATTCTGAAACTGAGAATGCAAGGACTTTTTTCTTTTCCATGTTGACCTCGAGGTGTAGCAAAGATGCACTATGTAACTTTTCTGGTGGAGATGATATTGTGGTATGGCATTAAAAAGCAAATGACGTCATAGGGCAAAGTTACAGGGTTTTTTTTTGCTATAAAACACATAAGATAAATTCAAGATACATAAGTTTAATGTCATACTGTGGAACATTTCAGGCCGTATCTATCTTATCCTAGACATTATTTTATTTGTTTCCTTCACACATGTTTAACATACAAACCCTGCATATTTAGGTTGAGTTCATCTCTCAAATGGAAAATACTCTGTTCCACCTTGTGATGTCATTAGGTGGTAATACAAGAAGTGCTCCCATGTGCTTTTAAACTTCGTACACCTTCACTAGAATCATTTGGATAATTTCAGCCCTGGAATTGCTCATTTCTATTGAACTAAAGGTAAAAAGGAGCTGTAAACTTGAAAACTACCACTTCATGACATCACAAGGTGAAACAGAGCATTTTGACTAATAATAAAGGGTTACTCGAACATGTGTCACTGAAATAAAACAACTCCAAGTATGAGAGAGAGAGAGAGAGAGATAACAGTCCCTTATTACACAAGATGGTTTAAAGCTCACAAGAGTCAGTTTTGTGTAATAAGGGACCTTTAAGCATTATTGTACTGTCCATTAAAGATGCTTTTACTTTCTTCCTGTGGCCAGTAGATGGAGAAGCCCTCTCTAAACGGCGAGGAGCGGGCGTGGCTGGGGCAGAGCCAGTCTCAGGCTGAACTGACCAGTGCAGACGATGCAGACGGAGGGGAGACCAGCCCAGGAGACCGCCCCGCCTGGGACTCTAAGCTCCAGTACGTCCTGGCCCAAGTAGGCTTCAGCGTGGGCCTGGGCAATGTCTGGAGGTTCCCCTATCTCTGTCACCAAAACGGAGGAGGTGGGTGAGCAGGAATATTTTAAGGTTTGATAGTTTTACTGCACACTATATCTCAAAATTAGAATTGCCATATAATTAGCAGTGTTAAGACGTAATTAAATACATGCGCCGAAAATAGAGTTGTCAAAAGTATCAAAAATCAGATACCATGTCGTTACTAAAAGTAGTACTGAAACTAGATACTCAATTAATCTAATTAAGTTTTGATACTGAACAAAAAAATAATAATTTGACCTTCCCTGAACAGTTTCATCTTGAACTTTATCAGAACTAGTGTAAGACCACATGATATAATAAATAATACTACTATTTTGTACAATTTTGTTTAAAAATTATCATTTGGGTAGTAGTAGTAGTATTGAGTTATAAATGTTAGCATTGTGACAACACCAATACATATTTAGAATACTAATTTTAAGTAAGTGTATGCAGTATACAGGTACAGTTACTCTTTCATGTAGTGGTATTCAGAATACAGTTACTTTACTAAAATTAAAAGAATACATTGCAGTCATTTATTATGCAATGCAGGCTTATAACTACAACGTGTCATTGAGAAGAATAGAAAACACTGCTCTTGTGGTAGCGTCCGTGAGATCTCTTCTTTTCTACTAGTGCTAAATAAACGCAATACAAATACTGTAACCACATTAAACTGTTTTTAATCAGCTATATACTGTATAATGCAACTTAAAGTGAAACTGAAAGTATATGAAGTATTTAAAATACCGTACTCTGATTGGGCTATGCAACACTACAAAATACTAATATATAAATGTATTCAGGTCTTCAGTGTGCTGTAACTACATTTTCATTTTCAAGTATTCTTCCCAACACCGATAATCACCTAATATACCATGACCCATGAAGTGAATTCGTTTTGTACCCTGAGTACACTAAGTTTTTACATTCAATAGATTTATATAGTTTTTCTTTACAATCTCAAAATAAAAAGTCAGTTCTTATGGTTATAATCTGACCTAAATAATGTGGGTTTGTGTTGCAACTTTAATACAGATGTGTTTTATATAAAATGCATTGATACTCCTCTGCTATCATTTCCTGTATACTGCACCAACCAACTATTTAACCAACTATTTAAAAAAAAGGAAATAATAAATATTGATTTGGTGGATTCAAAGTATTCCAACGATTGCCATTTAAACATACAAAGATTATTTTTTATTTTATTCATTTATTATTTATTGCCTTTTTAAAAACTTCCTTTCAAATGAATTCCTCGTAAACAGTATTTGGGTTTCTGCCAGATTTCCTTTTGACAGTTTGCCAAGTAAATAGAGGGTCGTGTCTTCATCAAATTTAACTTACTGTGTCAATATTTAAATACTACAAAAATATTGGTGTTGCATCATTCAACATACAGTAGTTATTGAACATTACATTGTGCCTTTCTGCACTGCATGAGACAGGATACTACTACTAACAACAAAAATAATATGTTCATTTTGTCACATATTAACATACAAGTTTGAAAGAGTATGTTAGTAAAGCAAATAACCTAAGCCTTACACGTGTTACCCAGTTTTCTGTCTGTCCCTTAGGAGCCTTCATGCTGTTGTACGTTTTCCTTTTGCTCATCGTGGGGGTACCTCTGTTTTTCATGGAGCTAGCCGCGGGTCAGAGTATTCGGCAGGGCAGCATCGGCGTTTGGAAGCACATCTCGCCAAAACTCGTCGGCATTGGATATTCCAGTTGCATGGTAAGTCTGGGGGAGCGAGGAGGACCTGGAGAGCCTGGAGTCTCTGTTGACTTTTCGCATGGCTGGGTTCCATATGCATATCTGTAGGAGGACAGAAATGGTTTGTTTTAAAAAGGAAACCAGTGAAATGTGCTTGTGAGTAGAGGAGGAGGGTGATGTATTGTCTACAAGTTAATGTGGAAATTGTGGTTTTAGAGTTGTGCAGAATTAGAATGTCAAGTTCGTTGTTGTTGGTTTGTGGAATAAGTACCAAAACTTAGCTAGTATGACTAAAAAAATCTACTAAGAGAATTATGTATTATGCAAAATCAACTTTTTTGACCTTTCTACCATGTTGTAACAGTTCTCTCATCAAAACATGCCTGAAGTTTTATATGTAATCCATGCATGTTTGAGTAATCTAGCAAATAGAGCCCTATTTAAACCCTCTTTATGGTTAGCAGTTTGATCGTATATCCAAAGCTCAGCCCACAAGCCTACACCACGCTCCCGCACGGCCATTTTTCATAAATATACAAAAACATGATACAAAACAACACACTACAACTTCACAAACCAGATGCAGTATGCAGTAGTTTCATTAGCGGGATGCAGCTGATTGTGTTGTGATATCACTGTGAAGGGGGAGTGAGAGCAAAAGGAGAGGGGACTGAGGGCGTCAAAAACAAAACTGAACATGTTAATATATTGTTTTCAGCGAATATTGCATTTTCAAAACAATAAAAGAAAACATATTGGTCTAAATATGTTATGTGTTAGCAGTTATTACCCCACAGAAGTAAAGTACCCTCTCATTAAAGGGTAATTATTGCTCCTGGTGGTGTCTCCATGGAAATAGTTAAGTTTAAAGCCATACTGTTGAACTTTATAGGTAAAGTTCAACAGTATGAAGACAAACAGGTGAGATACCCTCCACCAGAAAAGAGACATAGTGCATCTTTAAGTAAAAAGGTGATATATGTAAGCTCGTTTGTGTTTCATTTTACAATATTCATATTTGTTAGGTACTTGTTTCTCAACCAAGACATTTACAAGCGTCACAGGCACATTTTGGCACTTTTTTGAAGCACTGCAAAAATATGGTCTGATAAAATTAAGGAGAATCTAAAAAGTATAGAGATATTTATTTTTGTTCGCATCGCCCACTCCCACTTGCGAATCTTTTGTTTTTCGACACCATATATCAGTGTTACTGGAGCTCAGAGAGAGTCAAAAGTTTAACGTGATCCAAAGTTGCACAGCTGCAGTGAGACAGGAGTGTGTGTATACATAGAGAGGGTGATGATGACATCCAAGCCGGCTGTGAGGGTCCGCTGGAGAGCTGGCAGCCTGTTGCATAACACTTTCTCCATGCAGCCAGCACCACCACTACTTCTACGCCTATTTTTCAGTGTGAAGCCCCTTGTTTTCAGGAAAAGATATTCCCCTGTGGAGCCAGTAGTGTTAGTTAGCTTCAGGGAAACTCCACACTTACGACATTAGTGATATAGGGAAAGTATATGTACACATGGGGCTGATATTTGCATTGGTTGGAATGGTTGACAATGGGCCTGTTCAGACACTCTCTACATGTGGGTTTCTGCTGGAACATTTCAAAGTGAGTCTTAAGGATTAACAGTGTAATGGGGGACAGTAAAAGAAAATGGGTGCCTCGATGACTGAGAAACTTTAAATAAAATTGATCCTATAGTGGGTTGGGTCCCAACTTTAGGGACTGGGAATCGCTGCCTATAGTGCTCTGACTCTCAGACTTTTGAAAACCCTCCTGCTGGACACAAGAAGTTAAGTGCTGGTGAGTTATGTGTTTTCAAAAGCGTAAGTTTAAAAAAATCTGTGCTAAAAAGACAGAAAAATATGGGTTTTAAGGGGGAATTAATATAAAGAATTGAATTAGTTCTAAGTGTTTGGCTTGGACTAGAAGAACAGTTTCGGGGCACCGCTCAACAAAAACCGAGAAACATTACCAATCCAGTGTAGTGAATTGTCTTAATTAATTAATAATCAATCAAACAATTCTCTGAAGGTTCATAAAAATTATTCTATCATATCATTGACCCATATCTGGAAAAAACATCACTATTCACCAAAGCAAATTGTAGTTTATGAATATTTATTGGCCAAGTTAAACAGACAGCGTTCGAATATGAAATATGCAAATGAGTGTGGCTCTAAACTGAGATCTAAAGACTAAAGATTAGATAAACTGCCCAAGAGTTATCTAAGGTTGCGTTACAACCTTAGATAACTCTTACAACTGGGAGCAGGATGTTTCTAGTCAGAATAGGTCCTGATGTTCTGGAGGTCAAGCTGCATGGGGCAGTCGCAGGTCAGCGGTTTGCAAAGTTTCAACTGTGTGGATCCATATATCTTACAATGAAATTTAGGTCTGGTGTAATCTTCTTGCAGCTAAAGAGTTAAACATTTCCTACTTAGAGGTGCTTATCACAGTTGCATAGATCAATCTGTAATACTAAAGAATAAAATGAATTCAAAATCGTGAAGCTGAAACTGCGACCTGAACCTCACAATGTATTTACTATATATTATGTCAAAATCTCATCTCGTCTTGTGGAAACTGTGTCACTTTTCATCTTTAATAACTAATATTTTTTGATAATTAAGCTGTGGGGAATAATCTGAAACAGCCATTTTGTGCCAACATCATCTCAGAACACCCCCAATTTAACATATAAACGTGTCTTGCCCAATGACGCTAAAACTTAGAGCTGGAAATGAATGATCAACATTTCTTTTATATAGCTCTCCCTCAGCCACTGTTGCCCCTTTAAACACAAATTAAAAATAATTTCACTTTCAGAATCAGCATGTTTGTTTAATGTAGTATCATTCCATGTCCTTGGCTTTAAGTAAATATTGATCATTCACAGTAGATTTCCCCTACAGGTTTGTTTCTATGTGGCTCTATATTACAACGTCATTATCGCCTGGAGCTTGTTCTACCTGGGTAATTCATTCCAGTATCCTCTGCCCTGGCACCAGTGTCCCATAGATGTCCACACCAATGAAACAGGTACATGCACATCGACAATAAAGTCCTCTGTATTCACTGTCAACACCTCACCATTGTCTCATTTGTGTCAACAGTTAAAGAATGTGCCAAAAGTTCACCCACGTCGTACTTCTGGTTTCGGAAAGCCCTAAACATCACAAATTCTATAGATGAGTCTGGAGAATTCAATCTGATCATGACGGGTTGTTTGCTCGCTGCCTGGGCTATCGTGTCACTGGCGATGATCAAGGGCATTAAGTCGTCTGCGAAAGGTATGTTTCTTTCACGTTTTGTTTGATATATTGTGTAAAATTCACTCTCATGAGTTTTAAAACATGTTATAACAGTGTCCCTCGTCATTAACTTATTCAAAGTATTTAGATTGATTCATGCATGTTTAAGTAATCCTGTATTCTGTCTGTCATTTTCATCTACCCTCCATCTCCAAGCACTGCTCTGTACTTACTGGGTCATACATATAGGGTCCAAAAAGGGCACACACCCATTTTTCAACAATTAAAAAAAATAAAATCTGCTACTTGCTATGGTGAAGGATGTCCGTGGACCTGTTATTATTATTTAGCTGTTTTCGATCAAAATTGCGGTTTATAAGGGACAAAAGATAAAATATGTATCTATGTGTGCTATAGTTTTAATATATTCTGCTAATTGCTTGTCCATGTTCCAGGTGATGTACTTTTCTTCCGTCTTCCCCTATGTGGTGCTCTTCATATTTCTGATCAGGGGGTTAATGCTGGATGGAGCCATGGATGGAATCACCTACATGTTTTATCCAAAAGTATGCACTCGGAATGAATGTCTCAGTGTGAAATTTTAGAGCTTAATGGTTCACTGTCTTAACTTTTCTTATGGTGGGCCTGCTACCTGCTACTAAGACTAAACACAAAAAGAATGTATGACTTAGGTTCATGCTTTTCAAAGTATTATTATTTTTGGTGAATAGAATAACTTTTCTCAGACCATGATGGAGATACTGTTTTGCCTCGAATGTTTGTATAGCATAAAATGTATGTCAGCGTGGAGACAAGCCGGTGGCCAAATTACGGGCCAGATCTGTGGAGAGGTGATCTTGCTCACTGAATGCATTTTTGACCAATGAAAAACATCCAATAATGAACAAAGCAGTAGATATGTTTAATGCTATACTGTGGAATATTCCTGGCAAACCAATAATATTTCCATGCAGGCGTGCTGTTGGCAGATCACATCCCGCAAAATGTGTGCACCTGTAGCCTCCTAGGACCTGGCGTCCACATATGTGGACAACACATTTTGGGTTGTCTAGGCCACAATGCAAATTTTTAGAAGAAGAATAACAGCAAACAAGAACAGCAACAAGGCAAATGTATTCAATTTAGACATTTTTAAGAGTTTAGAATGTTTACAATATTTATTTTTATTTTTATTTTTTTGTCTGTCTTCCTGTTCCTGTCAGCAGCACTTCACATGAGCCACATTGTTCCAAGAGGCACAACTGTTGTTTCTCATTTTGTTTTTACATTCAGGACAAATGTTGCTGTATTCAGGGTCTTAATAGTTTTTGCAAATCATTTTTCAAATGTTTTATCAAAATGATTAAAATGTCCACATATGAGGACATTAATTTTACATCATTTTTCTCAGAAACTACATAATGTAAAAAGATAATTCTTTGTATTTACACTCATCAGGTCTCAATCTGCCTAAATAATAAAGAGAAATTAATAAAGCATGTCACGCAAGAGCTCGGGTCTTAGGAGGTTAAATAAAGTTTTTGAAAATATTGTAACTAAGACTATGAATATTCTAAGCTGTTCCATATAATTTTCTAAACAATAAATATCTGTTAAATAATCCCAAAATTCAGGAAATATTGTTAATTTAAAAAAGAAAAAGTGGGTCCTAAACCTGCGCATAAATATTTCTGTACTTTTTTATTTACATTTAAATGAATACTTGTATACTGTACTCCCTTTCAGTTGGAGATCTGGGGGAGCGTGCAGGTTTGGCGTCAGGCTGCCACACAGGTGTTCTTTGCCCTCGGCCTGGGATACGGCTCCGTCATCGCTTACTCCTCCTACAACCCCGTCAACAACAACTGCCACAGGGACGCACTCATGGTCTCCGGCATCAACTTCATGACTTCAGTCCTGGCTTCGCTCGTGGTTTTCGTCGTACTTGGGTTCCGTGCCAAGACTATAGCGCAAAGCTGTGTGGCGAGGTAGGAAATGTTATGTTTGAACTTGAAGAGACATGTGAATTGCTTCAATGAAAAGGAGGGGTGGGACGAGACAACATTTCCACAAGATGAGACAAGATACGGTCCACAAGAATGAGATGAAAGTCAAAAACTGTGTGTACTGCTCTCAGTGGTCTCTGCAATTTCAAGTAGTTGGTGACGTCACGTAGCACTGCCCTGATTAAAGCCAGGTGTTTCTAATTGCATGCACCTGACTCTACGGGCTGAGCTTGAAGCATAGATACTTATTAGACCAATCACACTGTTCCTTATACCTCCAGACCCCTCCTCCTCCCTCATACACTCCTTTAGTCCTCCAGGTACTCCCAAGTTTAGTTTAGTTTTGAAATGTAAACACATTTTTGTCATGTGTGGACATTTGTCTTTGATCTTGTGGTACAAGATCTAGTAAAAAGTGTCATTTGTTTGTTCTTATTGTACTTCCTGCAGTAATCTTGGGCAGCTGAACATAATGGCGACAGAAAGCTCCACGCAGCACTGGTGGCCTTGGTTCAATATCACAGAGCCCAGCGCAGTGGCCATAGATGATTACAGGGAGTGGTACCGTCACTACAGCAGCATGGTGGGCCCCAACATCAGCGACTGCAGTCTGGAGGAGGAGATGAACAAGGTAACACTGCCAGTTATAGATGGGCTTTTATATTGGTGGTTTTCAGATTGTAGAATGTGATGATGTTGTCCTCTCAAATTCACAAATGTTGAACCTGATCATTTCTGTCTATTTCTAGACTCATTAACTTGTATTACAACAACAATCTATATTCTAACATTATTAATAGTAGCTGCTCCCCATCTGTATTAAAAATATTGGTGACGTCATTTGAAATCCATCAATAAAACTAACAAGCTAAGGCAAGGGGAATATTGCTCTTTTGATTTAATGCAATACTTTGTACTTCTCAAAAACTACAATATTTTGTGTCAGACTGGCATACAGTGTATTTTAGTGCTTTCACTGACCTTTGACAATGTTATAGAGGTAAATGTGGGTCAAAGTGTTTAACAGTTCTGCCAGGGCCATGGCAGGAGGGCAGCATGGCTCTTCTAAATTTAACTGTCATACAAGTAAAGGAGATATAAATACTGTGCTGTACTGTACTCTGGCCTGATAGGCTGTGTGCCAACTTCACTGTCTTGAGTTCAATTCCTTTTGTCAACAACTTTTGAATATTAATATTGCTTTACATTTGCAATGCATGTGTACACGACTGACCAGCTACTAGTCATTATTCACTCCACACTCCCCACACGTCACAGGGCTGTGCCTATCTGCTCCATAGACAGTTCCTGCCACACCAGTCACACACTCAACATTCACACCTGGGCAATAGTTTAGGGGAAAAAAAATCAGATCACAATCATATTGTAATAGGTAGACATTGTTATGACAAAAGCATCTGGGAACTTCATTTTATACTTTCATTCATGGAAAAGGATTTAACAACAACAAAGGGCTTTTTCTCAGTACCCCTGAGAAATACTGAAGTAATGGAAAGTAAGTACCCTGCAGATAGGAGTGTAAAAACACACAAGTAGTCAGATACAGTATAACAGTGGGCCCCTTTAAAAAGATGGCACCACGCTGAGACGCAGGAGTGGAGTGAACGCTCACCACAGAGTGAAGAACAAGATATGTCATGCAAATGTATGTGCTCAACTCTGCCTACAAGTGGCTTATGTGATGTTGTGTAAAAGAGTTGTGCCAACAAGATCCTGTTAGACTGATATGTAGGTATGTTTTTTTTGTTAATATATCAGTCTTCAGAAATTATAATTCTCCTGAATTAAAATGTCAGTGTAAATGTGCACTGTGAGATTAACCCTGATTAGAACATGTAAAATCACAATGTAATCGCAATACGTCAGAAACATTTTCCCACATTTGTGTAGCCCCACTTTTACTTCCTGCTACAAATAATACTGTCACATAGCTGTTCTCCAACATTGAAAACACATACCGTATCTTTGTGATTCCTCAGGTCTGGAGAAGTTCCATGATACAACTCAAGATCATTTTAAAGGAATGTTTAGGAAATGTTCATTTCTGTCTTGTGAATATGACTTTTTTCCTCTGCAGTTTTGAAAAGGAAGTACCTGTTTCTATTATTAAGCTGTTTTAAATCAATCATGGTTTGAAAGACAATGCAAAAAAATACTATATGTATGTTCACTAGTAAATAGCCCAACATAGTAAAATATGTAAGAGTGTGTATCAAGAATATGTTACAGTGACAATTTTCATCAGATTTCTCAGTGCTCTCTCTCTGACCCTCTTTGGTGTGTGCAGGGTGTGGAGGGCACTGGCTTGGCGTTCATTGCGTTTACTGAGGTCATGGCTCTTTTCCCGGGCAGTCCCTTCTGGTCCACCTTGTTCTTCCTCATGCTGCTAAACCTGGGCATGAGCACCATGTTTGGGACCATGCAGGGCATCCTCACCCCCCTCATGGACAACTTCAGCCTACTAGGGCGCCACCGCACTCTGCTCACAGGTACGCTGGTCAGCAGAGAGAGAGAGTGAGACCAGAGAGAGAGAAAGGACTCTTATCGTTTAACAAAACAACAACAAAAGAAAACAAAAGGTTCTACAATTGCAACTGAACCTGGGCTGCTTGACCTGCTTAACCAGAGGACACGCACAAGTTTTTCAGAGGCACTGATTAATGATTAGGTTTTGGGTAGTGAGGATTCAGACCAGAGAGTCCTTTTAGGTTTAAACCTAAAGGATTTCAGCATTGAAACTTGCAATCCAACTCATATGAGGCTCAATCTGCTTTCTTATTATCATTTAGAACCATAACACCACATTTTGAACCTAAATAACTTTCATCACATCCAAAGTTTTTTTTAAGAATAAATCTTCATTACAGTTGTTAGTAAAAGCTGTATTTGATTTGAACATGTCTGCCTCAAATCTGGGGACAGACTGCTTTGCTTGGAATATTCTACATTAGGACTATGGCATTAAACATCTCATGTCTGCTTTTAGATTTGGTTTTAAATACATTTTTTATAATTATTGTAATTTATTTAACGTCAATAGTGTAAGACAATGTAACCAAAAACTAAATAGGAGCCGCAGTTGAAGTGAAACTATTAGCGATTTGCTCTCATTGCAATTTTAAATGTAGTTATTTTTGCAGTGAAAAGTAAATTTGAATCTGCCAATTCATGACATCATTCCTTCTATTTGAAGTTAGTTTAACCTGTGGCGTTTGCTCAGGTGACTCTGAAGCTTTCTGTGTGTTTGTACTTCAGTGTCCAGCTGTGTTTTGGGCTTCGTGATTGGACTGCTCTTTACCCAGAGATCTGGAAACTACTTTGTCACCATGTTTGATGACTACTCTGCCACTCTTCCACTGATTATTGTGGTCATCTTTGAAACCATCAGTGTGTCCTGGGTTTATGGCACAGACCGGTATGAACTTGATTTTAATCATTTCCCAGTGAACATAGAACATATTGACATTTTGCTGTACCTTTTAGCTTTATGGATGACATTGAAGTTATGCTCAAATGGCGCCCTCCAGTGGTCTACAAGTATCTGTGGAAATATGTGTGTGTTCTGGCCATGGGAGGTCTTCTGGCTGCTAGTTTCCTGCGCATGGTCTTCAAAGGGCCCACATACACATCCTGGAATCAAGACACGGTGAGAAATAAACTCTGTACATGTGCAGATTATATATACATACACTGTATATACGGACCCATAGTTTTTGTGCAGGCCTCTGAGAAGACCCTGGAGTACCCGGGCTGGGGCATGGCTATGATCGTGATGCTCATAGTGTTTGCCAGTCTGCCAGTTCCCATTGCCTACATCCACTCTCTGATACAGAGCCGTAGAATTCGCAGCATAAACTCAGAGGAGAGGGACAGTCCGGACATGCAGAGGGAGCTGTACACCAAGTGTAACTCTGTGGAACAGCTCGACTTCAACCACCAAGGCCGTGCCCAAGAACCGGAAACCCCCAGAGTGGGCCCCATATTCTTACCAGGGGGTCATGAACTGTACCGGCTGCTGCCTCAGCAGGAGGACGATGAAGAACAAGACACAGGGGTGTGAGCCCTGCTTCACAGTGCACAATACTGTTTACTGCCATACAGTTGGACTGTACATTATGTATCATATCTCATTCTACCTCAGTTTTGTATTGCTTATTATACTCTGAAATGTGCAAAGGAAATGCAACACTGCAATCAAGGAAAAAGCACAAATTTTGGTTTAAAAGATTGCTCTCTCTGTGTAGTAGCAAGTGCCTGTGCCATTTAAATGCAGCTACCAAAGTCCATAAGCTTTACAGTGCCTATTTGAAGCTGAACATGTACAGTTTTGCATGAAACATTCTACCTGCAGTGAGGAGCGGCCTGTCCCACACTACAGTGGAGTCTTGTACACATGTTTTTGACTGTGTTTATTTGTAAATGTTTTGAAGATAAAGGTGACAAACACCTTTTTGTATCCTTACATTTGTATTAGTTTGCCTTACAGTGGCAAAACACAAAGTTGCAATAAAATAAACTTTAAATCAGTGTTCATCATTAATCGTGATGCAGACATTTCACAAAAAAATAGCACTCCAATAATAACCAGATTTGTCTCAAGGACAGACAACTCCATTTGACCTCATTATACACCCATACCAATAAAAGGTGTACTATGTAACTTCTCTGGTTGTCACCATGGAGACAGCTTTTTCTCCATTGTTCCGCAGTACGGATCTGTCATGCATTTATTTAATTACACGTGTTTTATTGCTAAAATGCCTTTAAAAATATACATTCTTACTGTTTTTACATACATTAGCTGGCTTGACTCCACAGAGCTGATGTGTAATTCAGTGTAACCTGCTCGTCTACATAAAAATATATATCATGCCATATTATGGAATATTTCAGGCAATAGAACTAATAAAGTAGTACTATTTCCTAATAGTATTAGTATTGGAGACAAGCAGGTGGAGGAACTCCACCTGAAGTTACATATACAGTAGTACCTTTAATGTAACCAATATTTCACTTTTTGACATTGTGTGACATTTTGACTTTTACTTCACAACCTCACAAACGGAATGAAAGGGTATCCAAAAAAAAAAGCACAAAAAAAATGTGCACCATGTGCCCCTCAGTCGTCCAGGTCTGATCCACAGAAAAAGACAAAGTCAAATCTGTCAACTGGACAAAAAGTTGTAGACTCCTACAACTTCTTGTCCAGTTAGTTTGATTTAGTCTCTGCACAAAGGCGCTTTTACGCGTCGCGTCCCTGGCACTACACTGTTTTTCTCCATGCGACGTTACCGCAGAAAATAAAATAATCTCATTTTATAATTCATACCTTCCGCGGTGTGAGTGGTCCACTGGGCCATGCGGTGATGCTGGGCCTGGGAGGGACGAGGGGAGGTGTGAGGAGGGGGCAGCCGGAGGAGAGAGAGGATGCGCGCGCGGCTCAGAGCGCAGCGGCCGGACCAGGAGCTGCAGCGATGGAGATCCGACCGGACAGGTTCAAGGCTTCTGCGGCCAAAACTCTGGGCAAAATTCACAGGTATGCACTTTTTACATCCACTTTTCATCACAATACTTACTTCGATGAGAATTTGGACACATCTGACCCACTGTTTTTGAGGCGCTTATTCTCTCTCCTGAATCCACTGCAAAGAGAAAAGTCGTGTTTAATGGAGTTTTAATAACGGGTGTGTCCTGTCAAACACTTGCATGAAATCAGTGATAAAAACCTTTTGTCTTTTGGATGCACGGAGTGATATGAGCAGTGCAAAAAAAAGTGTTTCTGCTGATTAAAAAAATATATCTAAACTAGAATTCATTGTTTCTAAATTGTACAGTTCCGTGTAGTTGTTTTGTCTTTTTCTGGTGGTTTTTGGCAGTTAATGGAGTGTTTTTTGGAGACGGGTGAGACCATAGTGCCATTACATAATACTGGTGTGAGATGTTGGCACAGCTTTGGTCCAGGAGCAGCTTGGGCTCGTGTGGGCAGCAGCTTAGATCTTATTTCAGCAGTGAGTAAAGTTGTAGTTTTGTATTTTATTAGACATTTTACAGCCAAGAGTAAAATTCATCTTAAACTTACAGAGAGCTATATCTTATTTTAAATTGTTAATCACTATGGCAACGGTTCTACTTGTCCATCATTCTCAAACCCATGGATTGACTACAGAATGTGCCACATAACATATTTCTAGCTTCTTGTCCATCTTATTTGAATACAGCCTATTACTACAAAACAGTTGCAAATTTAAATGCAGATATGATGCACACATTCATTGCAAAATCAACTTATATTTGATTTAATGTTTTCCGTGTAAAATCAGAGATAATATTCTTGATAGAGCCTTGTCCGATGACGCCCTCTTTAAGCTTTCTCTCATGATCTGAGGTAGAAACGAACGTTATAAATCCCGTCCTGAAATAGCCTGTTTTTCAGTCCAGCTGTCAGCCATGCAAATCCCCACTCTGTCTCCGCCCCTTGGTCCACCCAGCCCAGGGACTTCCTCCGGTCCCTCCACCCTCCATCGTCCACCCTGCACCTGCACCCTCCACCCTGCCCATAGGTGCCCGCTCCAGGGTGAGATTAACAGCACATCAGGAGAATCCATGGTCCAAAGAAGGCATGGGCAGATATGGATTTTTTTTTTTTTTTTTTTTTATACAGTCGATACTAGGGCTACTTCTAATGAATATTTTATATTTTTTATAGTGATAGTGAACTGATCAGCAATATTTTTTCAATTAGTCGACTCGTCAAACAATTATTTGGTGACTGGACTTGATTATTTGGAGACTTTTTAAATAAATTTGTCATTTTGCTTTAACGATGCCACTGTCTTTTTTCGTGCGTGTTTTACGATCAAAAAACAATTACAGTATTTCAATTCATCATTTTGTCCTGGTTGATACCGATACTTTACATGTCTGGTTTGAATTCTCTAGCAAGCCCCACAAATTCATACATTCATGTGTCACTTATAAACAACGGTGGAATATGACGATATGATCTTTAGTATTTTTACGATGATTGTGTAAACATATATAAAGCCATAGTTTCTAGTTCCATTAACTTTCACTTTCAAAAAGACAAACTGGGAATGAAATGGGCAAAAAGGCAAACGCTGATTCTTAATATCAAGGAAATTTACTTTATTTATACATATATGACTCATCCCTTGTTCCAATCCATATTTCTATATTTCTTCTGAGGTTGTCAAAGCTAGTGAAAATCATTTGAGCAGGTATCAATACTAAAAAAGTCAAATTCAATGCATAGGACAGAAATGAACGTTTCCAAAATAGTTTTATAATGAGCTTGAGCTGTATCAGACCAAGACTATAAACCCATGGACCATTGTGGTACCTTCCTGGATGACTGAGGGATTACACAAAGACCACATGGTAATATAAAAGAAAGTACTATGATTTAACTCTAAAAATCACATTGTGTTGTCTAAATAAAGACTGTCATAGTGGTATCAGCATTAAGTATCGAGTCTACTCCTTAATATTGAAATCCAGAAATGTTTGTATCGTGACAGCACTAGTTTCTTCATCTTAACGTCTACTATCTTCCAGGTGTATCAAATGTACTGGAGTCTGGAATAGAAAGGGCATCCCTGTGTGGTGTGAATATGTTAGCGTGTGTAGCCTCTCTTGCGCAGACAAACTGTGATCCCCCGTGATGAGAGCAGCCAAGAGCTTATATATTATTTAGGCATTACTCCATCAGAATGCATGCCCTCCTGTTTCTAATTTCAACCTCTCAAAGTAAGCACAAACTTCTGTGCCGCAAGGTTCAACCGGCACTTGCACTCTTTTGCACTTTTTATCGGTAGACCTGCAGTGGACAATCAATCACAAGAAGTCATTCATTATACTTAGCTCGGATGAAAACTTTGGTACTTTTAGATACTGCAGATGAGTTCCTCTTGCTTTCTGTTTGAACCAGGAGAGTCTGGTTCAACAACATAAAACACATCTAACAATCATGTAATTTTGGGTGGGGTCCAATCACAGCCCCTAATGTTTATAGTTTGTGTCTTTCAAAATGCAGAAGACAACTCATTCACCCTCATGTTGGTGGCGACATGTACAGGCCATGCGTATATCTCACTGGTTAATCCACGTGTCGGTCCTCGCCATCTCAACTGGGTTTTACATCCCATCTGATGATCTTTAATTATCAATTCAAAGCAAAATATTATATCTTTTGAATAGATGTCTGAAAAACTGTACTCTTTATTGAAAAAAACAGATTTTACTCATTGTTTAAATTTGAAAACACCTTTGTTTATATTTCTGGAGCAGGATAAAATCGATGAAATGTCAAAATGAGGCAAGAATTTCGTTAGACACAGATGTAGCTAAAGTAATAATAATAATACTATACTCTTTATAAAGTGCAGAAAAAGTCTGTAGTCTTGGCTGTCCAGAAAAGATACTGACATGGATTTGGGCATAGATGATATTCTTTGGTTTGACAAATACACAAGGGGAAAATTCACACTTTTTAGACAATATAATGTAATTTCCAACACAGAATAGTTGTGTTTTCTCATATATGTCCATGAGGCCTTATACAAGTCTGACATAGATTAAGATCATCCTAAACCTAATCAAGAAAGTCAGCATTTTCCATTTTTGTCCTATTTAAAAAAAAAATATTTCCTATTCGATATTTGTTCAAATCTGGTTTCGATATTCCTTTTCATACTAGTATCAATTAGTATCTGGGTTTCGATACTTTTGACAACCCTAATAGAGGGAAAAAATGTATAAATGATAATACTGAATACCACTTTTTATCACTGGCATCTGCTATTTCTCTGAACTAAAGCATGACAGTCCCAGTTTGACAAAAACCACGAACAAAAAGATTCAGTAAATACAACAATGAAACACTCTTAGTTAGTTCCTAGTCATGGATGTTAATCATTGAACACATCCAATGGCAACAAAAATAAGAAAAAGTTCTCCAAGCAATCTATTGAAAGTTAATAGTTCCTGCTAATCATGAATGACTTGAATTGATATTGCGTCTGTTGTGTGAAGGTCGCATGTGTGCACGGGACAGGGCCAGAGCACGCTTCGTGACTGGATGGGGAGGTGGGGGTCTCCCTGGGTGACACCGTCCCACTGAGACCCAATCTGTTCACTTCAGGGAGAGGACAGAGGAAAGTGGAGAGTGGAGGAGAGAGGCTGGAGGAAGGGGAATCACCGCTGTACAGACCAGGGTGTTAAAATATTAAAGCACTTACTATGCTGTGGTATTTCATAAAAAAATAAAATAAAATGTAGGCCTGATATTTAAAGTAATGTTTGTTATGCTATAGGTTCAAAAATAAATATTCAAATGTTATAGTACAGATCATGTTATTGAGAATGAAGATGAAAATGTCTGTGTTTATTAATAAGGCTTGATTGTGGTTAGGGTCAATATCAAGATACTAACTCATACCAATTCATGAATAAAATCTTTCAGAATTAGATGTTATTGCTTTACCTGGAATGTTCCACAGTATGGCATTACATCTACCTTGCATTTATTGAATTACACACTTGCCAAATATACCCTGAAAAAAGATTCATTCTCACTGTGAGCGAGGTTGTCTCTGCACTGATCTGATTTGTAATTTGGCCTGGTAGAATGCTTGTCTCCATGGCGATGTATTTTAGTTTAATGCTATACTGCTGAACATTCCATGCAACGCAATAACATCTCCAAGGAGACAAGTAGGTGGCAGACCCTCCACAAAAATCAGTTTCAAGTTGCAGAAATCCTCTTGAAATCCTAGTGTCATGCTCTGCCAGGATCTAGAACATGCAAACCTGTGTATTCCACCCAAGAAACACTGAAATTAGTACAAAAGTCTTGTACTGACCAGGGTGTCTATGGTTACATAATATTTGAGCGACCTCAGCCTCCATACACTGTCTCTCCATCATCCTCTTATGAGCGGATTAGACTGAGCGCACGATGAATTGGTAAATTTAATATAGCGGCCAGGCTAACAGTCACAGGTCATCAGAGACAGCAGAGGTGTGAGGGGTGACCCGGAGCCTTTTTGAAATACAGTATGTTAAAGGTGCACTGTGTCACTTTTTTGGGGATGGTCCACTAACTGTGACTGTGGAGATGTTAATGCTTTGGGTCAGATATTCCATAGTATATTAAAGACTTTGAACCATGAGCTAGGAACACGTTTTAGCCCCACCCACTCGGTCGTTTCTGTCATCGTGATATTACACCATGGCAGAAACAACTGTCTGGGATAGTGTCACGTGATTGTCTGCATATAGTTCCCTGATCTCTGCTCACTGTAAGTTTTTTTGTGACTTTTGAAAATGCACCATGACAGAGAAGCGTGTGTCTGGGAGAGTGTCTGTTGGTTTCCCATGTTTCAATTTTGTCTTGCTTTTGCTGTATGATGCATGATGTAAAGAGCATTTATCCTGACTGGAGTGCATTAAAATTTGTTGTGGATAAATGTATCAAGCTTAAAGACAAGTAATTAATGTCAGTGCACCAAGGTAGAGTCAGATCTGTGGAGTGGTGAGACACACTCATAGTAAGAATGCATGTTTGTTAGCAATAAAATCACTGATCATCTGAATAAATGCAAGCTAGAGATAGTTTAGTGCGGTAATGGGGAACATTGCAGGAAAAGCATTAACATCTCCATGGAAACAAGCAGATAGCATGCCCTCTCTCAAATATGTTACATAGCCCACCTTTAAAGTAATCAAAGTAGTAAAGTTTATTGAGATGGCAGTAAGTTAAATGTTTGTTGTTAATACATAGATTTTTGTCTGGTAAAGGTAGCATAATGTAACAAGCATATTCGACTTTTTAAAAATTATTCTACTAAAATACTTGAATACTAGCTCCTACTCCCCATCCAAGACTGATTCATTACAACAACAGATGACTACAATCTGAAAACAACCATCCACATAATAAATTATCTTTAAATTATTCATCATGCTTTAAATATCACAGTGTCATTGTGTGTTGCTGAGATACACTGTAAACAGCCAATGATTTGCGTGAACATTTTCTAGTATTCTGCTGTGTGTGTTTAATAATACATGTTTTGTGTGGGAGGGAGGTGGGGCCCTGCATAAATGTACAGATGCCTCATGTCGTGGTTATAGAAGCTTAAGCTATATACTCTGAGTCATATGAGCTCTCAGTTTTCTGACTTTTTTCATAAGCTGTAGCCCACTACTTTATTGATCCCTGTGTCCTCTGCATTTGACCCATGCTGCTGAGACAGACGTCAGGAGCATTGGGAGAGTAGAAATATTGTATATATTCTATAGTATAAACAAAATAAAAGGCTACAAAATGAGAACTTTCAAAAAACTTGCAGTATCCTTTATAATGGGATGAAGTGATTTGTAGCCTGAACTCTTACTGTTTTAAAAAGGTACTACAATCACAACTGAACCTGGGTTGCCAGCGCCTCAAACTACATTACATCATTAATGATCGGCTGCAGCTGCTGAAGTTTAGGTAGCGAGGATTCAGGTCATCAGAGAAAGACATTTTAGGTTTAAACAAACTGAATTTCACCATTGAAACTGGAAACCCAAGTGTGATGTCGCCATGGAAACAAGCTAAATCTTGAATTGGCACATTGTAGTCTAGCTCTGATGGATTATCATAGGTTGCATTCATTTTTCAGAATTTAATGTGTTATAATGTCAGATGCTACATTAACCTGGTCATTCCTTAAGCCTGCACAGCTTTTGACCGCTCCTCATTTCTGTTCTCTACAGCAAGTGACTGGAACAACCTACAACAGACTTTACAATGTAGTTAGTTTTTACGGCTGTCGAAAAACTCAATCCAGAGTGTTTTACAGGATCAGTGTACATGCTTTTATATCTTTAACGTGCAAATGTTTTACTGTTTCATGTTATGATTCACTGTTTCACATTATGATTGATGAGTGAGTGTGAGTGTATTCTGTGCTGTATTATGCTGCCTCATGGCCAGATCATCACTGCAAATGAGAAGATGTTCTCACTTGACTTACCTGGTAAAATATTGAATATATAAAATGAATAAAAGATGTAAATGCTGATTCCCCATGTTTAGTCCTGGTTTAGTCCTCAGAGTGTGAGGTGGTTCATGTGGCTCTAACATGTGGGGAATGTACTTTGGTGCTGGTCCATGGAGAGACTTGTTCACAACCAGAGCTGCTTTAAAGTCTATTCTATGAGCCACCAGAGCCAGTGCCGAGACCTGAGCACAGGACACATACATGAAGTGCTTCCTGGTTCCAGTCAACAATTCTGCAGTCTGACAGTTGAACAGTAAATTCCACCATAGAATTGTGATTCGAGAATGTCACGTGAATGCGACCTATAGGCTGATCCTCAAGATTATCCTCAAGGTCCTCAAGATTATCCTAGAAAATATTAAATGAGATGTTAAGGAGAGATTGCCAGTGTTGCTAGAATTGGTCTGTCTTGCTCGAGGATTCTGCCTTTACTGTGCATGTTTGGAGCTGTTTTATGATAAAGCTGGGGTCACTTTGCTTGTCATTCTCTCCTCAGGTCAATCAGAAGAGAAGTTCAGAGCTTTACAGGGAAGGGCCTACTGTCCAGGGTCAACTGTATTAAAATGTACCAGCAAAATAGCAAATAGCAAAAATGGGGGCCAAAACAACCCTAGGAATTATGGCAAAATTAAAAGTACACTTTGTAACCTTATTGGATGGGGGTCTGCTACCTGCTTGTGACTGTCTCATGGAGATGTTATGGTTTTGTCTGAAATGTTCTAAAGTAAGACATACACTTATTGAATTACATGTATTTTATTGGTCAAATATAGAATAATTATTACAGTGTATGTGGTCACATCAACACAGATCTGACCTTTAACTTGAGCTAGATGAGATTAATACCAGGCAATAGCCTTAAGACAAGTAGGTTGTGTATCAAAAAAGTTTCATAATGGACCTTTAAACTTGTTTTAAAATCAACAAACTGTTCATTCACATTTGTAGTTTTTAATCTCTGTAAGGAGAAAACTGTAAACCTCTGTCTGATGGAATGCCAAATATTTTATATGAATAGGCCAAACGACTACTTTAGTATAACAATTGGTTGTGTTGACCTAGTAGCAATTAGAGTTGTCAAGAGTTTCAAAAATCAAATCAAATTACACTAAAATTGGTGTTGAAACTAGATACTCATTTGAGCAGGTATAAATAACCTATTTAAAAAGTCACATTTCCAGGACAGAAATGGACCTTTCCTGAATAGCTTTAAAAAAGAGTGACCAGATTTTGAAAATTCACAACTGGGACACACCCAGGTTGAGATGGTTCATATAAATAAAATTGTGTAAAGAGTATACAACATTATTCATTTTCTACTCCCTGGTCAGTAGTGTATATAATCTGAGGGACTTCTGTTGATGCAACAGAGTACATTTTTTTTGCTTTATGGTCATTTTCAAGCACAGTTTTCTGCATTTTGGCTAAACAAAAGAAAATGTAAAATGTATTCCCCTCTTTGCGGTTGGCAGGGATCAAATTGGTCAAAAACAGCGACACCTGGGACATTTCTTATATAAAATTCTGCTGGGACGGGGACACAGGGCTCAAAACTGGAACTGTCCAGGGTAAAAAGGGACATCTGGTCACCATACTTTAGACTGATTTTGAGCTGTATCAGAAGTATAAGATCACATATAATATATGTCCATGAACCACTAAGGAACGTACCTGGACAAATGAGAGATGATGTGATATAACGCCACATGGGAATAGAAAAGAAATGTTGAAAATGACATTCTATGGTCTAAATAAAGAGCGTTTGTTAATTATCATTGTGGTATCAGATTGGGTTTTGAGTATATTGCTTAGTAGCCTATTGAAATGGAGATTGAAGTTTTATTTCTCTGACAATTCTAGTACCAATAGCATTTTCAGTAGATATAGGTTTTGAATAGTCCTGACCAAAGACCATTTAATACCATCTTATAGTACTTACACTGGCTTTACTTGTTTCTAAAAGAATGCTAAGCAGGAGATATCTTCATGACTTGTCCGTTTTGCTTTAGGCTAGCCTCGTTAGCTGGTAGCATATGTGTAGGTGTCAGGCTGCAATCTGTTTCCTGGTCTAATGAGGATCTTGCGGCTTTTTGTGTTAGCTACCAGTTATGTTTACCGATTTAGCATCACGAGATAGCACATTCATCACAGCTCTGAAATTTTAAAAGTGACACAAAACCATAGAATTTGAATGATTTGCGGGTCTAAAACGTGTCATGCCACGCCCTTCCATATTCATTTCCGGAAGTAAATCATTTTTGTAATCCTAATCTGAGTGTTGTGACAGATTAAGAGAGAGAGGGAGAGATGCGCATCAGCCTCTAATCTCCAGCAAACGTCAGACCGTGGCTTTGTAAAGTCCTTCCGCTGCTTGGGTTAAACATAAAGGCTGTAAAGTTACATCTACATACACTTTTGATGTTAGATTTGATCGTAAAAGGGCAATTAGGGTTGCATAATATTTAGCAAAATAATTTATTTAGGCTAAACAAGTGGTTCTCAAAGTAGCACCAGATCTAAACCTTGATTAATTGGGCCTAAATAAGGGATGCGCCGATCCAGCTTTTTCAGCTCCTATACCGATTTCGATACTAGAGCTTTAAATACACGATATCAACCGATACTAGTGCAGAGACAACAGCGACATTTATTTCCTTTAGACAAAAAAAAAGATCCATGTAGCTGTATTTATCCCTCAAATTACAGAACATTTTTCTAAATAAAAGTCTGAACATTGTGAGGCTGTCTGGGCAAAGTGCAGCCAGCCTAGTCTTATGGAAGCTGATATCCCATCCAGCTCATTTTTCAGTATCAGCGCAAATATACGATACTCGTAGCCGGATCGGATCGGTGCATCTCTATCTGAAAACAGACTATACCAGCTCTAAAGCTAGACTAAACAATGGACAAAGTAGTAAATGATAATTAGCGTAAAGAAGGACAAAAATATTACCTAGATTTGTGTTGGAAAACAAATTAAATATAAAATCTGAGTATTTTCAACATTACCTACTATCTTCTTCAACATTAGCATGAGGACTTAACTGTTAAACCCAGTAGTCCTATATCATTCTCAAACTATTCGAAAAGGTCAAATTTTTAAGTGATTTTTTTTTCACATGGCTATACAAATACTTGCTAAAATAAGTACCTGGTTTCAATACTATTTTTAGTATTAGTTATCTAGGTACAATCCTATCTTGAATTGTGGAAAAATGGCATAAAAAATCACTATTATTTTAATATCTAGCATATAGTTTATATCTTTTTTATGATATTTTGGACTCCTAATAGATTTTATTTTCTGTGATTCCATCGTATAGTGGGTTGATATAGCACAAATAGCTGCCTGTAAGACCGCATATATAGACAGTGCCACAATATAGAGCAAAAGCTAATGTAAATAATTCATTTTCACCCAAAAACGCATTAATAATAGACCAGTGTCAGCATCTCTCGTGCTAGAATGCATGAGGAAGGTCTTAAGGCCAGAAAGCCCAAGAAAACAAAATTTGGTTGTGTTTGCTTGCAGACTTGTGTTGGCCAGAGCTTTGAAAAATCCAACCCGGTCGACGCTTATGCCTGTAATTCTCCAGCTCACTGAGTAACTGGATCACAACTGACACGCACATCGGCTATCGGAATGTTAGCACAAGTCACTGGAAAGTAACTGTGCCATCCATACCTGAAAAATCTGTTGTTGTCAATAATATATTATGATCTCTACTTGACTTGTCAAAAGTATCAAAAATCAAATATTAATAAATACTAAAACTAGTAGCGAAACTAGATGCACATTTAAGCAGGTATCGATACTAAAAGTCACATTCAGGACAGAAATGAACCTTTCCTGAAGCTTCAGAATGATCTTGAGCTGTATCAGAACAAGTATAAGACACATAGTATACACCCATGGACCACTATGAACCTACCTGGACCACAGAGGGATTACACAGATATAAGGTCACAGGGTAAAAGAAAGTACATCATTTAAAGTTGGAAATTACATTCTGTTGTCTAAATAAAGATGTATTATTATTATTATTATTATTATTATTATTATTATTATTATTATTATGATTATGATTATGATTATGATTATGATTATGATTATGATTATGATTATGATTATTATTATTATTATTATTATTATTATTATTATTATTATTATTATTATTATTATTTATTATTATTATTATTATTACTACTAATATGTGTTAAACATTTCAAATCAGTACTTAATTTTGAGTTTACTGAAAAAATGTGTCTTGGTTCACATGTGGTTCTGTGTTTGATTTTGAGGTGCATTTTATAACAGTCCACATTATTTCCACTGTCAGTGTTGGTACAGACACAGAGTGGTGACAATTAACAAAATTAACAGATTAAGAAATCTTGACAAATAACCTTAAAGGTGCATTATGTAACTTCACTGAGGGAAGATGCGCCACCAGCTTGTTTCCATGGAGATGTTATTGCTTTGCCTGGAATGTTCCACAGAATGGCATTAAACTTATCTAGCTTCCTTTTGTTTTATTATGGATTTTTTAAATTGCTCAGACATACCTTGAAAAACAGGAATTATTTTTTACTAATGGAGTTGCCTCTCCACAGATATGACTTGTAAGTAGTAGTGTATTACCCTCTAGACAATGCTATTATGTGTGAAAAGTTACAGCAATAGCAGCAGATGTTTATCAAATTCTAATATGATTTTTTTAATGTACAGTAATTTCTTAAAATAATATTTACTTCTCATCATTGCTTTTGTAACATTTGACCATAGCTTTATATATCATTATATATTATACATATAATTGAATATATACATTGCTCACAAAGCTTTGCTCTGTAGATACTAAAACTATATGATATTTGTTTGCGATACAACAGTACTTAATGTTACATTACGTTATAGTTGGTATGACTGTATGTTGTATGACTAGTATTTACTGATGCCTGTGTATTGTGCAGTGTGGTGGGGCTGCTATTTTCAGCCATAACACACAGATGGCTGCTCCTCCGACTTCACTGTTGGGCTCCTGTGGAAAAAGTGACTCGAAACACTCTCTGCCCATTAAACAACAAGATGAATAGGCTAATATTTAGGTCAGAATAGCTATTTTAATACTCTGCTATTTTTAATTTTCTGTTATCTTTTTGTCTTTGTTCAAATGACACATAAAAGTGAATGCTACAAATCTCTAGGGAGCACTGGAAGATCTGGAAAATCAGATACCTACAGCAAGACAAGTAAAAAGAGTCTCCTGGGGTTTTTTTGTTTTGTTTGTTTGTTTTTTTGTTTGTTTTTTTTTTTCATAGCAAATGCTGAAACTGATTGCTTGGAACCAAGATAAAAGCATTGGCTGATGAGCTCTCCATATTATTGGACCAACATGTAGGGTCAGTTTGGATTATTTTCCCCAAACTGTATAATTCAAATTTACTATAAACTCTTCCACAAACTGATTTTTACTTCAAGCTGAATAAGAAAGCTGTGTAGTCATATTTTGTTTCTTTGTTTCTTAGTTTCTTTAAACAGCTGGTCAGCCCATACCAGATATTGGCATCTTTCCTAGTTTTGTTACATTTTTTAACTGATTTTAAGTTAATAATTTTACTTCCTGGTTGGACATGGGCGGCAGATGTGACATACGGTTGAGGTAATTTCATAACTGTTAACTAGCAACCAGAATGTTAACTTGGGCCAAAACTCGTCTAGATTACACAATAGTTATGAAATACACAACATCTGTTACATGGAGGTTTAAACTGTCAGAAAAATGCCTTCCTTGTGCATAAATTGTCCCTGCTTTTCAGATGGACATTTTTTGTGCTGATGATAAATATTTACCACAGGTACTATCCCACCAAGCCAAGTTATAATTAGGAAAGCATGAAAGCCTGTTATATGCACTTTAAGTTATTGTGAGTGCAGAAAAAATGTATTGTAATATATTGTTTGCTCACAGAATAATCGAGAAGAGGCAGCCCAATGGCGAGACGATCGAGCTGTCCGCAGAGGGTCGTCCTGAGCTGGTGGAGGAGAAGGAGATGCCCGTTGTGGACTGTACGTGCTTTGGTCTTCCACGCCGTTACATCATCGCCATCCTGTCCGGCCTGGGCTTCTGTATCTCCTTTGGCATCCGCTGTAACCTCGGTGTGGCCATCGTCAGCATGGTGAATGACCACACTGTGTACAAAGGCAACAAGGAAGTACTGGTGGTGAGTTTTACAAGCTTTTTGTACTATATGTGAGATGTCAGACAGGCCTCTACTCTGACAATGTTCAAATCCAGGCTCAAAGTGATTCTGTTTAGCTGTGCATATGACTGAAAGGTGTTTAGTCTGCACTCTTTTTTTTTAAAGGGCCCATATTACATTGTTTTCTGATCTATGTTATAATGTTTCCTCATCAATAACATACCAGGAGTTGTGTTTTGTTTTATTTCCACATGTTTAACACACACATACTGCATATTTAGGCCATTTTAACAATAAAGACAAGTAAATAAAAATGCCATTATGAAGAGATGGGTCTTCCCAGTTCTGCAGTTATGACCAGAAAGTCAATTAACCTGTTTCTATTAGCATTTCAGATTGGTGTTATAGTATATAGTTTATAGTAATACTAAATACTTTATCAAAAACAAATAATATGTCTTCTTTAATGCCGAGATGTTGTTGTCTTGTTCCAGGCTGCACAGTTCACATGGGACCCAGAGACAGTAGGAATGATTCACGGCTCCTTCTTCTGGGGCTACATAGTGACTCAGATCCCAGGAGGGTTTATATGTCAGAAGTTTGCAGCTAACAGGTGAAATATTGATTTTGTAATGACAATATTTTTGATTAGATTATATTTAGACAAAGTAAAAAAGAATACAATCCAAATGTAACAAAGACTAAACCAGAACCAAGATAATGCTAAATCAGGACTGAACTGATAATGACACAAATCTCTTTGAATCACATAAATGTTTATGGGACCTTAGCATTTGTGTGCCTGTGTGTGTAGATTTACTAGATTGAGTAAAGTGTGCATTTAACATACAATACTAATCAATGATTGGCTTTGAACATGAAAAAATTTTTTATACTATATTCTAACCATTATGCATTTGATTTAACATGGCAATCTATCTCCTAATTTTGCTCCTCAGAGTGTTTGGCTTTGCGATAGTGGCCACATCGGTGCTGAACATGCTGATTCCCACTGCTGCTCGCTGCCATTACAGCTGTGTCATACTGGTCAGGATATGTCAGGGACTGGTGGAGGTATGGGACAGCTCATTCTTCAATTCTTCATCTATTCAACATAGAGAAGAATGTTCAGAACCAGCTTTTCCCAACACATATTATATTAGAATGCTGCTGCATTTTTTAGTTCTTTTTATGGTTTTATATTTACTGTGTACAATACAGTCTATATAATACATACTTTTATCACTTTTCATTGGCTATGCATACATGTCAGCCAAATATATTCATCTCTTCATCTATTCTGCTGGTCTTAGGGCGTCTCATACCCAGCCTGCCATGGCATCTGGGCAAAGTGGGCTCCTCCGCTGGAGAGAAGTCGTTTAGCCACAACTGCCTTTTGTGGTAAATGAAAAACAATGTCTTTAGCTCTCATTTGTGAATTAGTGCTTTATAATTCTGTAATGTGGACATGTCTGGTGTCTCTTAGGGTCCTATGCAGGGGCGGTAGTCGCCATGCCTTTAGCAGGAATACTGGTCCAATACAGTGGCTGGCCTTCTGTCTTCTATGTTTATGGTCAGTTTACTTTCATATTTTGTGTGACATTTTTGTAACATATTATATACTAGTTATAATACTTTCTAGATCAATGTTTTACAGTGAAAGACTATAATTACTGTCCTCCACAGGCAGCTTTGGTATCTTCTGGTACTTGTTTTGGATTCTGGTCTCATACGAGAGCCCTGCAGCCCACCCCACCATTACCCCAGAGGAACGCAAGTACATTGAAGATGCTATTGGAGAATCTGCATCATTTCTTAATCCTCTTCACGTATGTCTCTACATGCAAATCTTTTGGTTTAGATATTCAAACTACAGACATTATTCCAGTGTTTCTAAAATATCAGATTTTATTTTATTTTATTTTTTTAACAGAAATTTAAAACTCCTTGGAGACATTTTTTCACCTCTATGCCAGTCTATGCCATAATTGTGGCAAACTTCTGCAGGAGCTGGACCTTCTACCTGCTGCTCATCAGCCAGCCCGCCTACTTTGAGGAAGTGTTTGGGTTTGAGATTAGCAAGGTAAACTTTTATTTGTAGATATGTTGCTAGTCTCTGTTAAAAGTTTGAGTTATTATTATTATGTAATACACTTCTTATAGACACTCACCCACTAACATGAAGGATGGTAATTTGATCACTGCTTTCTGAATGGAAAACTCATTCTGTGATTGTGTCATTGCACAAGACACATCACCAACCTTTACTGTGTGACTGTAGTGTCATTGTTTCCTCAACATAAACAAGAATTTTAATTGGTGCTGATTAAGACAAACAAACACATTTATTCCTCCAAAACCTGTTCCAGTGCTTTACTGATAAATGATGACTTTTCAACTGAAAAGCTTCAAGCAGATCACTGATCATTGTAAAAGTGCATTTTATGTTCCTTCACTGTGACATTCCTAGTGAAGGGTTTTTCCACCAACTTGTCTCCATGGAGATGTTGATGGTTTATATGAAATGTTCCACAATACAGAATGTGAAGAGGTGAGACCACTCATTATAATTCAGCAACCCATATAACTGAATACATAAGCTAGAGAAGTTTAATGTCTTGATGTGGAACATTCCAGGCAAAGCAGACCACCCGCTATAAAAGTTGCATAATGCGCCAAAATCGACCTTTTGGAGCGTTCTACCACGTTAGAATGTTTGCTCATCAAAAACACGCCTGAAGAGGTTTTATGATTTTTTCTGGACAAGCATACATTACCCATGGCCCCATACAAAAATTTTCCATAAACATACAGGAGCAGGATACAAAATAACACACTACAACTTCACAAATCTGATGCAATGTGCAGTAGTTTCACAAGCAGAATGCATGCTGATTGTATTGTGATAGCACTGTGAAGGGGGAGGGACAAATGGGGATTAAGAGCATCAAAAGCGAAAGTGAATACAATAAAAGGTAACATGGCGATCTAAATATGTTTTGTATTCACAATTAATATATGTGTAAGTGTAATACCTCTCTTTAAATGCTTGGATCTTGATTACCATAGTAAACGCATAAATTAGCACCTCTACCATCTGAGCTCGCTCATGCTGTCTCTTATTGTTGCATTGTAGCAGTGACATAACAGCCTCCTCCTGTTTGACAAACTCCATGCTGGCCTCTTTGCCTTCCCTTTAGGTGGGAATAGTGTCTGCGCTGCCCCATCTGGTCATGACCATCATCGTGCCGCTCGGAGGCCAGTTGGCGGACTACCTGAGGACACACAACCTGATGACCACCACCAACGTCCGCAAGCTCATGAACTGTGGAGGTCAGTGTCACAGACAAATGGTACACAGATGAAGGCTTTGCCTCAGAAGTTTGACAAAGTGACTATTGTGTGTTCGTGCTGTTGCGTTTCTCACTCCTTGCTTGTTTGGTTTGGACGTGTTAGGTTTTGGGATGGAAGCCACACTCCTACTTGTGGTGGGATACTCGCACACCAAAGGCATCGCCATTTCTTTCTTGGTCCTTGCCGTGGGGTTTAGTGGCTTTGCAATCTCAGGTAGGTGGTGTGAAATAATTATGGAACATATTTATTGTTCATGATAACAAATTTTAGGGTTTTGATTATTGTGAATATGACTATTTTACAATTATTCACGCATACATTATTTTAGTACATGGAGCTGACAGCGCCCTCTAGTCTCTAATATTTAGTTACAAGATCATATATAAATACATTTTATACTTGCAGTACTCCTCTCATAAGCTGATAATTCTAATTTGGTGCCTTATTTATGCCCATTCTCATACGTTCATTGATTGATTGTCAGTGCTCAATTAAATTTGTGGAGCAAAGCATGCTGGGAGCTAGAGGAAATTAAATTTATATTTATACTTGCTGTGTTTATTTATGTATTTTTTCATTAGAAACTTATAATTCTTTTAAAAGGCTATAGACCCCATCTCTAGCATATAACTTGTTATGACACTTATTAATGTGACATAGTTATGATCCAAAAGCAAATCAAAGCATATTTAATAAAGACACAGGAAAACAAAGATAAGGGGTTTTCATAACTTTTTAAAACTTTCTGGTTCCTCTTAATTTTTAAAATGTTGGGGAAAAAACCCTTAACCAAAGCCCGTGGCCATAAAAAAACAAAGTAACAGAGGAAAAAGACCATTCCAGTGTAAAATAAGGATGCTACCCCAACCCTAACAAAAAAACCCATAAACTATCCTTACACAAAATATATATTTATTTTTTTTCCCTTTTTAAACAGGATTTAACGTCAACCACTTGGACATTGCCCCTCGATACGCTAGCATTCTGATGGGCATTTCAAACGGCGTGGGGACTTTGTCAGGCATGGTGTGTCCTCTCATCGTTGGAGCCATGACCAAACATAAGGTACCTCTGGGTCCATGTACAGCTACCGTCCTGGATCTTTGAGTCTAACAAGTCTAACTGCAGGTTCTTTTATCTTATTTCAGACACGAGAGGAATGGCAAGGAGTGTTCCTGATCGCCTCTCTTGTCCATTATGGAGGAGTGGTGTTTTATGGTATTTTTACTTTGATTATAAAAGAAACAAAAACATTATATATAAAATTTCATTTGGACAGTCGCAGATTTTTATTATGTTATTTAATAGTTTATTTTATTTATTTATTAGGTCTCACTATATAATAACTGCACTATTTACAGCCTTAATAGAGCATGAAGAATGATTTAAAGTCACAGTGCGTTTTTTGGTTTTTTTTCCAAAAACACTTTAAACATGCACTTACTATGAGTGGGCTTGCATCACCACAAACCTGACTATTACTTAGCCTGGATCCTGCTTGTTTCCATGGACATGTTTGTTCTTTGGCTATAATCTTCCATAGTCTGGCATCTATCTCCATGACACATGCCACCTCTAGGAAGTTGTTGTCTTAATTTTTGTGTATTTATTTATTTTTTGGATTTGACCCACAGTACTTTTTAATCAAACTGTCATGTGTGAGTGATTATATTGGGACATCTATAATTACATTTAATTATAAGCTAATAAACTTACCTCACTAACAGACCTCCCATAACTAACATGCATCTTTTCCTTAGGGATCTTTGCTTCGGGCGAGAAGCAGCCGTGGGCCGACATAGAGGACACCAGCGAAGAGAAGTGCGGCATTATCGATGAGGACGAACTGGCCAATGAGACAGAAGAGATGTACCGCGGGGGTGGGCAGTACGGGGCCATGAGCCAGGTGGTTGGTTCAAACGGAGGGGGCGGAGCTGGCAGCGGCTGGGTGTCGGACTGGGACAAGTCTGAGGAGTATGTACAGCCACCTGGATACAACTCTTACAAGTACGAGGGGAGGGAGGAGGGGAGTGAAACCACCTAGACCAATGACTCTATGCAGTAAACAGAGTAAACAGTGGGAAAGAAGACAGATTCTGAACAATCAAGACACTGCGACATGCTCAATGGATTGGACAGTCCTTTAGATAGTATTTCTATTTGCACATAGTCAGTGTGTGCATTCACTGGATGGGTGTGCTCTGGGTTATGTGTGACACAATAGTTCTAAGTTTTTATTTAAATATATGTGTATTTTGGATGTCATGAGCGAGCAGCACAGTAAGAGAAATATTACAATTACAGCCAGACAATCCATATAACAGTCCATAGGCTCTAATGGAGCTAAAAATTTGTCAGAAATAGGGCTATAACTACTAGTAATGTTTCTTTTATTTGTAGTGTGTTTTACAAGCTTTTCAGTTTTATTCATTCACTGTGGTGGTGGTGGTGGTGGTGGTGGTAAGATATTTCTATAGCCCCAGCAGCCCTGGGACATATTGACAGAAGCCAGGCTGTTAATCTGCAGCGGTGGCGTCTTGGCTCACTCACTGAGTTATTCAGTTCCTCTCTGGCTTGTCTTATGGGCTTTTCCACGTCTGTATAGTTATAAAATGACTCAAATTGGTCCTTACCATAAGCAGAAGTGGATATAGTAACCAAAATTTGTACTCAAGTATAAATATAATTTCTTCAGAATTATTTTATTCAAAGGTGCACTATGTAACTTTTCTGGTGGGGCGTCCGCCACCTGCTTATATCACTTCAGATCATTGCTTTGCCTGGATTGTTCCACAGCATGGCATTAAATCTATTTATCTTGCATTTATTTATATGCAGGTGTTTTTATTGCTCAAACCTGGGGCAAACCTGCTTTGGAAATATGGAAATTAATGCCAAAAAGTACATGGTGCAGCTTTAAGAAGTAAAGAGTAGTGGTCAAAGAAATTACTTGTTTTTAATTGTAACTGTCAGGACATAACATTTGAAGTTAATGTAATTTGAAGTGCAAAATGTTAAATAATGCATAAAATCTGGTGTTTTCAAAGAACTGACCATAAAATGAGAAAAACTAAATCATATCTGAAGGAGCAGTGCAACACACAAATGTTCACATCAACACTCAAGTAAGAGTATTGTTACTTCATATTAAATATTACTCAAGTTAGTAGAAGTAAAATTATCCAGCCCAAAAAGTACTTAGAAAAGTACTATTTAATTTAAACTTTCTCAAGTATATGTCACTTGTAGACTTACTCACAGTGGGAAGAGTAACCACAACTTTTCTCAAATAAGAGTACTGTTGCTTAAAAAACAAAATATTAGTCAAGTAGGAATAAAATATGCAACCTGAAAAGTTCTCTTAGAAGCACTATTTAAGATAAAGTTACTCAAGTATATGTCATAATGGGAAGAGTTACCACATTTTTACAAGAGAAGAGTAGAGTATTGTTATTTACAAAATATTACTCAAGTAGGAGCAAAAAGTAAAAAGATGCAGTCTGAAAACTACTTGATATAAAGTTTTTGAGTAACTATAACCAAGTACTAGCCACCTCTGGCCATCCATTTCCATGTCATTTTCTAATGGGATGTTGTAACTTGTACTGCTTTTATTGGGTGGCTCTCTCAGACTAAGCAGGTGCTGTAGATCAGAGTGCAGTAGTGGGAGCACGTGAACCATATATGAATGTGCACAGGTCCGTGGTGGAGTGGAGCACTTGTGCTGGGAGAGAGAGGGGCTGTCTAGTGCTAGCTCACCTGTGTCTGACCTAACGAAGCCATGCGGGTCATAATGTGCACGCGACAAATCATCTGCCACACTGATCTTTGGTTAAATATACACTGTTGTTATCCACTGTACATTTACATTGGTGGTTTTCGGATTTGAGAATGTGATGATGTTATACTTTCATTTGGAGTGCAAGAGTCATGTTTCCCTATTGGTGTTTACATGAAAACCAAAAATCTGATCATAATCTGATTTATGGAGTTATCAGATTATGTACACAGTATCTGCGGTTACATGGACACCAAAATCTGATTATTGTCTGATTTTTGGACCTTTAAGATTATTTAAATTACATACAAACAGCGAATCTGAAGTGTGTATTCAGAGGAACCATGATCTGAAAGAAATTAGATGACTTTGCTGTTTAAGTGTCATTTCATTTAATCTTTGTGAGTAATTTAAGTTATTTTTAAATTCTTTGTCTTCCCAATATATATACAACAGTGACTTTTGTGCATGTTAACATCTCGAGTGCACATGTACCATAATTGCTCATAAAGGTTGAACCTGATATTATCGATTAGACAGAAGAACTCACTATATTACAACAAAAATTCAATAGGTCAGGTTCATGTGACATCGCAATTTTTTTAAGTCAGTAGTTCAAATTGATCTGCTGTGAACCTTATAATTTTTTGTCAGGGATTGGCTCAACCAATTTAAGTCCCTTCAACTGACAACAATCACATGGTTTTGGCTTTGGTTTTGAATAATGGCACAATTTGTTTTTATTATTTCTTTGTCCATCTTGGTTTCATGTGGATAATTACAGAGATATTAACCATAAACCAAGTTAACAAATCAGCAATCTGACAGTTAAACAGCTAGAGAAATCTGCCTGGAATTCAGAATACACACTTCAATACTTTACAAAGATGTGAGTCACCGGTGAATCTCCCCATTTTCAAACCTGCGTGATTCACAGGTGGATTAACCAATCAGCATGCAGGTCCATCCATATCAGAAAAAATATAGCAAAAAAATATCACAGGGGGCTGAAAAATATTGCGGCTTCCTGCAGAATGAACGAGCAGAGCACTGAACTCTATTAAACTGAGGTGAAATACATTTTTTGGGAAATCATAGGTGACCAATGAGCTCCTTTGTTTCACATGTGTCACAGAAAAAATTAATCTGATTGCACAATCACATTTGACCGAGCTTCAGAGGCAACGGACGGCGTGAGGACCAGACTGATATCAAATAATTCTGGCCTGTCCTCCAGATCAATTTTAATATATAGAAATGTTGTGATGTCACGTGAACGCAACCTATCACTGGACCTATTCACATGAAACAAAAACGGGCAAAAATATCTATGTCTTCTCTATGAACACAACCTAGTTACAAGATTTCTAAGCATGTGTGGAGTATCCGTTTGTGCATTTTTTTTTCTCTGTACTCATCAAATTTTCATCAGTATTTTTTTTTTTCTTTCTTGCCATTTCTGAGTTGGTGCTGTCTTAATGTTGTGCAACTTTTGAGCTGGTGGGACTTTTTGGTGGAGCTTTTTATTTATTTATTTTTCTTTTTTTGTATGTATTGTTGGGTGCAGGTGCAGAACATTGTGCAGTGAGCATGCTTAAATGAGTTTAGCAGTGCCGTACCCCACAATCTCTTATTTTTTTCTCCGTTTTCAACATGCATTTGCAAATTTATGAGACAAAGTTGACACAGGTTGACACAAACTGTTCATTTATGTATGAACAAGTATTTAGTTAAAGGTGCACAATGTAACTTTTCTGGTTACAAGCTGGGTACAAAACCTGTTTGTGTCCATGGAGATGTTATTGCTTTGTCTGAATGTTCCAAATTTAAGTCAGATCTGTGATAGTACAGATTACAGGTCAGATCTGTGGAGAAGCCACTCGCAGTACGAATGTATGTTTTTCAATGCATTTTTGATCAGTTAAAACAACCATAATTAAATAAATGGTAGATACTTTTGTGTTGAATATTAAGGGTGAAGCCCAAACATCTCCATGGTGATAAGCAGAAAAGTTAAATAGTCCGCCTTTAAATACAGTAATACAATAATGTCCAGTTTCAAATGTTTGCTTCTATTTTTTGTGGATGCAGGATTTGTCACTTTTTAGCATTATTGAGAGGTTGAGTTTCTTTGCTGACTCACAAAAAGTATTATTTACGATACTGGCAAATACAAAATAGCCAAAGCACCACCCACATACACCCACACAGAGTACATAAACAGAAATAACCACGTTTTTACACCAACTTTTCAACAAAAATATTACTGGACCATAACGCTGGTGTGAATGTTTGATGCTATATTTTGCTCTATGGATAAAGTATATGAGAGGCATACTGCCATTAAGTCAATGTTATGAAAATGCAAGTATTTTATTTTAAGTGTTGTTATAGTGTTTGTCTTGCCAATGTTGTCCTCCTTCATAGAAAATGTGGTCCTTTTGCGAGGAGACAAAAAGAACAATATCTCCATGGAAACAGGTGGTGTTCACTTGTACAATAGACATGTATATGTGATAAATTCTTCCTATGTAAAATAAAAATGTATGGTCAATCGCTTATGTAAGAAGTCTGGGGGTTATTATGGCAAATTAAAGGAGCATTGTTTTGTACACGGTGGTGGTTGCATTGTCACTTGTCCGTCTCTACCGCATAGGACAGATGGATGGAGGATTATCGGTGTGATTTTAGGCAAAGATTAGATGGAAAGAGCAGATGCACTCAGTGGGAGAATGAGAGAGAGAAACGTGAGAGAGGGAGGGATATCGGAGGGAGGCGCAAGGGAGGGACGGGTATTGTGTGGATGTGTGTGTGATCATGGTTAATGTGTGAGTGTGTCCTGTGGCGTTGTGTCAAATCAAATCTGTGTAAAACTTGCTCACCTGTATAATAAGCATTACAAAATTTGGTTTAGAATTGTACAGTTTAAAACTCATTAAAGGTGCACTATGTAACTTTCAGGAGGGTCTGTCACTGGCTTGTCTCCAGAAGATGTTGCCTTGGCTGGAATTTTCTACAGTATGGCATTAAACCCATCTGATCTCTATGGAGACTAGCAGGTGATGTCACCAGGCAGATTTACAGATCAGATCTGTGAATAGGCGACACTGCTAACATAAATGCATGTTTAAATATATTTTTGACACTTGCAATTGAAAAAAACAAAGCAAGATGTAGGACTTTGATGCTATAATACTGTGGAACATTCCTTGTAAAGCCATATTATGGATATTATGGTACAATTAAGGTAGAGGACTTATCTATGTTTTTGGTGGTTGAATAACGATTATAAGGAAGAAAAAAAACAATTTATTTAATGGACGCTAGAGGTCAGAAATGTATGACAAAATGCCTCCTGTGATGTGCTTTTTCAATTGAATCGTCTCAATTAAGGCCTATTTGTAGTTATTTATGTATTTATTTATTTTCAATTTCAACTAAATTAGTTTATTTACTTCCAATTAGAGCGTCAACCTAAAAATAGGCTATTATAATACTACTAAAACATTTAATTTGTGGTTGCAACTAACTCTTTATCACTGTAAAATGCGCTGCATTGCTATTAGTCATAGTCAAAGCAGTGGTCAAAGTAAATGTTTTGGTCTTATAAAGTCCTTTAACCAAACATAAATGGGTTTGGTCACTGAGAAATAAGGAGTCTACATTCTTTTGATTGTGATTGGACACTTTTCAGAAAGTAGGCGGGGTTATTTTTTTTACTGCAAAATTATTGGACACAAACCTTGTCAGTCTCATATACTTCATTCCCATTGGCTGAGGCAGAGATTATGTCAGCGTTTACCTCAATGAACTACGGCAGAGCGAAGTTGCTCGATTTTATATTATATATTTATGACAAACTTTTATATTGAGTATTTTTGTCAATTATAATTCCAACTGAACAAGGAATTGCCCGATCTTGCTCTTGGAAAGATAATTTTAGCCTCTCTACGAGCATCAACCAACAAGGAAATCGTTTCATGCTAACGTTATGTAGCGGCTAGTCTCATTTCTTCATCTTTTTTTTTTTGCTCATTTTAACTAAACTTGCTTGAAGGTATGAATAACGTGCATTTAAAAAAAAATCTCAGCATTTTTTATTTACCAATGCGTAGATTTTGTGCAAATGGTCATGTTAAAGGATCAGGGGGTTGCTGTAAATCTAGGTCACTGTCTGAGCCATTCATTGCATTGGTGTCTTTGGATCACTTAACTCCAGTTTTACCTTTAAACTCGGGCTTAATGCAGTAGTATTTGTGAATTGATGACTTAATTGTGCAGTTGCAGGTATGACTGAGTACAAGCTCGTGGTGGTGGGTGCAGGAGGTGTTGGGAAAAGTGCCCTGACCATACAACTTATCCAGAATCACTTTGTGGATGAGTATGATCCAACCATCGAGGTGAGACTGTACATATAACATTGCTTCTTTTCAATGTAAACACGTCTAATTAAAGGTGCACTATGCAGCTTTTCTGGTGTCTCCATGGAGATGTTATTCCTTTGCCTGAACTAAGATATGAGAACTTTTTTATTTGTTGCAATGCAAAGTGTAAGATCAGGAGGAAAAAAAGAGTGCAATCAAAACTTAAGATAAGTACTATGTAGATAAATGTAATAATTTAACTAGAATATTAGACAATATTTGAATGGAGTTAAGATGCAAAAATGTATGTAAAGATAATAAAATGCCCTGTGGTATTGCATTATATGTATATGTTTAAGGTAAGGTTTGAGCAATAAATACATGTTATTGACCACATGCAAGATAGATAACTTTTAACACCAGTCACATCTTCATGGAGATGAGCAGGATCAGAAAAGTTGCATAGTTTACCTTTTATACAACTGATTTAACAGCATTTCTTTAGCTAATCTACATGTTCTAAAATGTATTTCAGGACTCATACAGAAAGCAGGTGGTGATTGATGGAGAGACGTGCCTGCTGGACATTCTGGACACTGCAGGTCAAGAGGAGTACAGCGCTATGAGGGACCAGTATATGAGAACAGGGGAGGGCTTCCTCTGTGTGTTTGCCATCAACAACACCAAGTCATTTGAAGATGTTCACCTCTACAGGTACTACATCTGGGAAAAAATAAGGCTTCTATATAAATCTAAAGTTACAATAAAAATACCACATTTTAAGTATTCATAGCATAAACACTGCACATACTTACTCCAGTTTATGTACTTGTCGTAAACAACATCAACCCTCTTGATATTGGTCAGACATGTACAATGGATCTTGCAGTTAGGAGTAAGTATGCAGGCTTATTTTTATATACTATGTTCACTGCAGTACCCTAGCATTTAGTATTATGTTTTCTACAGAGAAAGAGAAAACTGCTTGTGCTTGGTGTCATTGCAATGGTCAAAAAATAAGACAGATAGCAATCATTTGCATTGTAGAAGTCTTCTGCAAAACAAAATGCAGACTTCATTTCCTATCTTTAGTCTATGCAACTTTAGGCATTTACAGCTCTACAAAAATCTTGACTAAGATCTAATCACAATTGTAAGGGGAAAATGTATATTTTGTTTAAACTGTTAAAGCTTAATGTTTAACAGTATGACACTCAAATTATCCATCTTGCACTTTTTTTATTGCAGAAAATACAAAATATTGAATAATTTTCAAATAAACTAAATCTTTCAAAAATTTTGTTTGGCTTCAGAGAGCAGATCAACAGAGTGAAAGACAGCGACAGTGTGCCCATGGTGCTGGTGGGCAATAAGAGTGACCTAAACTCCCGCACAGTGGAGACCAGACAGGCTCAGGAGCTCGCCCGGAGCTACGGCGTCCCATTTGTGGAGACTTCTGCCAAGACCAGACAGGTGAGCAGAGCAATCATGTCACCCATACTTAAGCCACTTTATACTTACATCATTATCTCGTGTGTTGCAGGGTGTTGAGGAAGCTTTCTATTCACTTGTGCGTGAGATAAGAAAATATAAAGAAACCAACCGCAGCAGCAAGAAGAGCAAGAAGAACAGCCAAAGACGTTGCATAATCCTATAGCACCACACACAGATCACAAACCTGTTTTATGCCGGAAACACTGCACCAACTTTTACTACCAATTTTGCACATTTAATTTCAGCTCTGGAGCAGACATAGCTGACCAAATCCACTTTAGATATATTTTTTTTTCTTTTTGAAAGTGCCCGTTGACTGGATATACTGTATTTAACTGTTAATTTTACCATGTTGTAGCCATGCCATACATGTTGGCCTTTCTAGAGATGTTAAAATCTTTATAAAGCTGAGAATATTAAATGTATTTTTAACTACACTTAGCCTCCCCTTCCTGAAGATTGTGTACTAGATTTATGCTTTAATGTTTTTATTTTGTTTACATTAATTTTCAGAGGATAAGAAAGAAGATCAGAAAATAAGGGACATAATGGAGTCAATGTAGCCATAATGCATAATTTGTCGTTAAAAGTACACTTACTATTTTGTTTTGAGTCTATTTTCCCCTGACCAAGTATTATTTTTTTTTTTAGATTATTTCCATAAGTTTATTTTTATTACTGTAAATGTACACTTTTGTAGCCCACAGATCAACAAAGCGCTAGTGTTTTTTGAACTGTAAACTTGCTCAGTGAAATGCTTTTGATGCACTCTGTACCACGTTCACTTTTGGTGTTTACATTCTTTGATAATTAAAAGCATTTTTGAAGTTTTGTGTGAATTTATGAAAAATTCAGTTTCACTTAGTTTATTTTACAAAATCTTTATTTTGACCTTGTGTTCAACAAATATGAGGTATCATTATTACAAAACATACACCACAGTAAAAGGAAAATGGGCAAATGGGGACAAACCAGCTCAGTCTCACCAGCCAAAACGTGACACCAGTTTGCTCTGGTCGTCCAAGTCAAACTGAACTTTTTTACGCATATAAAAAATGGGACAGTCCCGACTGAAAACAAAAAAACATTCAGGCTGAAAAACAACTGTATGGACATGAGTGAGGACTCAAAATAATTCATGCGACATACCTGGTACACAGCACATCCTCATGAAGGGACCCTTGACATCTCTGGCACTGAGTCCACAGGCGGGAAAAGCGCTCCTCCAGAGCATTTTGGTGGAAAATCTAAATTTAAATTATAATATGTTAAATGGTAAAATTAAGTAAAATTGCTTCTTGATTTCCATACATTCAAATGTCACATAGCAATTTTCAAATCTAAAATAAATTAAAATCCGCTGTTGGTGAGACGCTATGAGGCCCATCACTTGTGCAGTTTTGAAAGTTGTGGAAGTTTTGGAACAGGAAGTCCATGGACCCAATGTTATTGCAGTTTACAATGAACAAAATGTAAAATAATGATAAACTCATGTTATTGAATTAAACTATATACCATCCAAAAACATACGTCCTCTTTAAACAATAAAGCAGTGATGGACATGCATCAGACAACAATTCAGCTGCTTATGTCTCACCTCCTTCTGGTAAAGTTCAGATTCTTTCTTCTTACAGAAGTCACACACAGCCGCTGCAATGACACAGAATGTTTGTACAGCATAACACCCAGTGTTTGAGAAGTCTACAAATACAAGCCCAAACTGAGAACCATCCAATACACACCGTCTGTTTTGAGCACAGCTTTGCAGCCGATGCAGGTACTTCTCTTTTGGGCAAACGCCATGAGGCCTCCCACCTTTGAGGTTAGCACCGTTTTACAGCGGGTATGGTCGCCCTCTGCAAAACAAAATGCAAAGTTTTAGTTTTTAATCAAGAATTTCCTTTTTTTAAATTAAAAAAGGACATACTGTGCAAAGTAGACTAACACACTTTTAACCATGTTATATTGGTGTTCCCTTATCACTAACTCAACTCAATATTCGAATGCAACAGTACAGTACAGGATTACTCAAACATGCATGACTCAACTTAAATACAATTTTGAGTCCTCAGAAAATATCCGTTTTCCCCTACCTCTTATACCCACCTATCTTTCTAGATTTTGTTGTAATTAGTTAACAAGTTAATTCAAGCTAATTAAAAAGAAAAACGGTACTAAAATATAGGGGTCTAAAATGTCACATAGCTATTTTTCAACAATATCAAACTGAAAATCTGCTGCTTGCTACGAAGAAATGCCACTATGAAGAGGTGGGGTCAAGAAGTTTTGAACAGGAAGTCAATGGACTTGTTTCTATCATTACGGACTTTTAAATCAATATTGTGGCTTACAATGAACAAAATATTAAATACATTACCTATGTTGTATGTATGCCAAATACTAAATACAAGAAACAAGCACAACACATTTTTAATATGATTCAATTATTACTCACTAAGCAGGACACTCTCAGCTTTGGTCTCCCCCAAAATAGGCTCAAATATTCTCAGTAGGGGCTTGGATAGCTGCTGATCCAGGTAGTACTGAGTGTCGATGGGAATGTTGTTCTCCAGCACATAGATGGGATCCTGGAGTGGGTGAACAAAAATACTTCAGTACTGTACAATACTATAGTAAGTAAAAAAGTAATAGTACTAACAACAGTACTAACCTCTGACTTCATGTACGCTGCTGCTCCTTTTGCCGCTTTAATGATGACGTACGGAACTCGGTCTCCCAAATTAGGGGCGCTACCTGCATCTCGTTTTCTCATTCTGCAGAAAATATAAAAACTATTCAATAGAGTTGTGCACTTAATCAAAAAGTTCTGAATTGTTTGCAAAGTGCAATGATGAGATGTTTTTGGTCTATCAGTGAGTAAAGAGGAGTTCAGATGTTGGTGGAAAACACAGAATTTTTTATTTGTTCATGGTGTACCAGGTAACTTTTTCACCTGGTTGTCTCCATTAAAGTGTTATGCTTTGCCTGGACTAGGTCACAGTATGACATTGCCATTGAGATATCCATCTCCCTGAGACAAAGTAGAAGACGGCATATGTGTGGAGAGGTGACCTTGCTCACAGCAACAAAATATCCATGATGACAAGTGCACCTTTAAATGGCACTGAAAAAATGTGTATTATCTATGCTTGATTTAAATGAATCTTGATTTAAAGCTATTTTAATTTAATGAGAAAAATAAACAGAAATTGTGATTGATAAAAAAAAAAAATAAATAAATAAATAAAATGTTGTCCTGCCCTTAAGTTGAACAAAAATGTAATATTATTTTTCTGAAACAAAACCTTATAAAAATATTACACCGCACCTCTCTGCCAGCTCCACGTGAGCCTGTTTGCCAGCGTACTCCTGAGCTGTGCGTGTTAACTCTTTGGTGATCACCAACTGGCTGATGTCTATGCGATTGCACAACAAGTCTGAGATGACTTCTTTGGCATGGTCTACAGCTCCTTGCGGGTCTCTGTTGGAGAGGGTACAGCACATTCAACTCTCGGTCATATAAAACAGAGCATAGTACTTGAGTCCCTTTACTCAAACAAATTTACTTGAGTAACACATACCATACTACATACTACTACATTTTACAACAGTTCTCTTACTTGAGTAAAAGTTTCGATTACTCTTCTCATGGTATTTAATGGTCTATTCTTCAGATTTAGGGCATTTAATTTTTATTTACACTGACTTCAATACAATTTTGGCTACTCTACCAGCCTCTGATGAAAAAAAAAAAAAAAAATAGAGTTGCTAGAGCTTGCACTTACCTGTCTATCAAGATTTTCTGGAGACATGTGTTGATGAGATTAGCCACTAGAGGGCAGTTGTCCCTCCGCACAGTCTCTATTCCTTTACAGTCCATCTTGTCGTGAGTATCAGCACTGGAGGAGAAGTATAGCCCTGCATAGCGCTTCTTGTTGATCAGCAGATATGGATAATACACCTTCAGGGAAACACACATACTCCATTAGTTGTAGTGCTCCTCTGATACAATATTTCACAGGTGAACTCTGAATTTCTCAAGTGGAGGATATTCAATATGCTTGTCTTGAAGATGTCCTTGCTTTGCCTGGAATGTTTCACAGGCAAAGCAAGGACACATTAAACTTGTCTGTCTTCATGGAGACAAGCAAGTGATGAAACCAGGTCAAATTACAGGAATGGCATGTTTTTTCCAAAGAATTTTTAAGCTATAAAAATACCATTCCAGGCAAAACGATAACATTGACATGGAGGCAATGTGGTGGACAGAAAAGTTACGCAGTGCACCTTTGAAATACTATGTTCATGACATTCTAGAGTTTGACGTCATAATTTCAGATGAAGGGCAGGGGTCTTAAACTCTATGAGCAATAGACTGATTTTGAAAGAAATCTCCAAAACAGATGCACTGTTGAACCTAAAAGACGGAGTCCAAAAATGTGCCATATTCATCTTGTAGCTTTTAGTCCTTTCAGTTGTCAATAATTGTGCATTTGCAATTGAAAAAATACAACTTTTTGAAATACTAGTGAACAAATATACATTCCTTAATTAATTTGTGCTTATTAGATTAATGCCTGTTCATGTTTAATATAGATAGGCTCAGCAATTGGATATTAAACCTAAATAAACCAGGACTAAACTTTTTGACATTTGAAAAGCGAACACACCATACAATTTCAACCTGTTCTCAATCTCAATTTTAAAATATGGACGCTATTATGGATGCTATTAAACAGAATGCTGTTATATGATCCATTACCTTTTCAAATTCTAGTTTGATTGGCTGCGTAAAATGCGACGACACCCATTCGGCTGCCTCCTTTCCGATATCCATGGCTTCTCTCACCGTGGCAACGCCAAGCTTAACCATAACAGAATCTGTATCTCCATAAATGACCTGTACATGAATGAAAACAGTCAATGCAGAAATCTGTTTTGTTTTGTTCATATCTGCCATGGCATCATAGCAACCAAAAGTTTACCTTGGCATCAGCTTCGTACCCGTTAGCGATGGTGTACTTGGACTCAACAAGCTGTTTAGTCTTCTCTATCATTTGTCTCCCGAATCCAGTCACACTCTGTTAAAATAGTATATATTTAGGACTTACAAAGATTTTTTTAAATAATTAATATTTCCTGCAGCAGATTGATTTTTTTAATCACCTGGGAGATTTCTAGACATGGGAGTTTGCCGACTTGAGCCCCGGTGAAGCCATACACAGAGTTGGCACTGATTTTAAGAGCCAGCTGTCGACCATCCAGCACTTGTTTCTTGAAAGGGTCAGTTTCCTTCTTCAGTTCGGCCTTTGCTCTGCGGACACACAATGTAAATCATTTAGGTGATAATATTGTGGTAAATTATAGTTTGTTTTTCCTGGCGACTTCTGATACCTTTTTCTGGCAGACAGCAGGTTCTCCAAGATTTCAGGAAGTAGACCTTTCCTCACAGAGCTCTTCACAAACATGTCCCCAGTTGGGGTCTTGATGAAATCGTCAGATGAAAGCCTGCAAAACATTATCAAATATTAGCCTAGATGGGTACTAATACTCTGTTAAATAAAAAAATAAATAACTCTAGTAAATGTAACTGCTCCGAGTAGTTTTCAGACACCATACTTTTACTCTAACCAACACTTTTACTCAAGTAAGAGTACTGTTACACTTTCAAATATATTATTCAAGTAACTCTTCTCAATGTTGACAACTTTAAAAAGATTTGAATATTTATGTTTCTTGCATCTCTCCTTAGGATATAATTTAATATCTAATTTTGTGGTTTGTGTCATGTTTTATGCTTTCAGTTTTGTACTTCAAATTACAGATCTGATTTTACATGCAGACAGTAACTCTTACAATTAATTTTACACAAGCGGAAGTACAATGTAGTTGTCCAAAGAATTATTTGAGTAATATTATTTTGAAGCAACATTTCTCTTATTTGAAAACAATCTTTTGTTATTCTATCCACCTCTGAATATTAGCATTATTAGTTAGTTGCCATAATACTTTACCCCAGTTTCTCCACAGCGCCTCTTTGTAGCAGTGTCGTGTAGCATAAGTTGTGAGCCATCATGATAGACGGGTACAGGGAGGAAAAATCCAACGTGGCAATGGGAAGGCTGTAATATCTTGAAAAAGATCAAAACGTGTGCTGTTCATAAATCATTTGTGTTCTGTAAATTAGAGGCATTCTGCATGTAATTCCAACGCATGCTGTTATTCTGCCCAAGTAAAACATCAATTTAGTACTTTAGTACTTCTGAGATAGTTTTTTTTAGGAATATACATATAGCAAGATTCATATTGTTCCCACTCTGTACAATATTTACTACAGCTATTTTGGCAAGAATACTCAATTGTTATTATTAAATGCATCTTTGCTTTACTAATATTGTGTTTTGTTTGAGAATAATGGTTCTTTATAAAGTCATATTATCATAGAGAGTTCCCAAAACTATTCTCTCATGGCACAGTTAGAATGCTTCCCCTCTGGGCAGTGTTATAAAGTTCCAGGTAATGGATATCTCAATGGACAAACTGGTTTGGAACTACATTTAATCCAACATCTTAATGGCATTTAGCACTTTGAGCCTACTGTTGCTCTTATATAGCATATTTGCACTGTGTGTGATTGTTGTTTTGGTACATAGTCCCCCTGACTCCCTTTTTCCCCTCTTATCTTCTGTATATTATTTGTGTTCATATGCTTGCTTTCTATATGTTGAGTGCTGCAGAAAAACAACACAAATATAACATTTCAAAATTAGATAAAGACAAGAATACAGACCCTTTTTCTGGCTCAATAACAGTGGCTCCTGTATAATCCTCGCCTCCCTCAGTCTTCACTACAGGCATGACCAGGTCCTGTTTCATTGCCTGTCAATACAAAAAACCTTTTCAGACCCAATCCATTTAAGTAAAAAAAAAAAAAAAAACCCCAAATCAGAATAAAGTTTGACTATCAATTTACCTGTCTGAGTAGCTGAGACACAACTTTGATCTGCTGCCCTCTAGAGAGCAGGTAAGTCAATGGCACTCCGGTCACCCTCGCCATTTCCATATAGTTTATGACGCACATCAACTTCTGTAGCAGTCGCAGTGGCAGATACGCATCTTTTAGACAGTACACAGCTAAACGCCGACGGGTCTGCTCATTACCGTTCTGGAAAAGATTTCAAGTATTTTCAGAGTACATTTTATATTTGTACTGGCTTTTTTCTTTTAGTTACCTGTAAGTCAGTGATGATAGAATGTTGGACGTCCTCTTTTTGTTCTTGTAAAAAGTGGTAGCTGACAGCATTGAGAGTGTACGAGCGAAGTTTGTAGTCCCTGAGAAGAACCTAAGGAGACAGACAATATCAGTATTAGGAAACGTATGTGTGGGGTAGATGTAGTAAATATTCTTTTTGAATTTATTCCAGCAGGAGATCAAATTTATTCCAGCAGGAGCATGCCTCTAAAAGTATCCTTGCAAAGCTGGATGTGATTTATCATTCTGCTATTCGTTTTGTCACAAATGCCTCCTACAGGACACACCACTGTCTACTGTATTCTCAAGTAAACTGGCCCTCACTGCAGTCCCGTCGTCAAATACACTGGCTCACGTTCATATATAAAACCATGTTAGGACTCACACCCACTTATCTTAGTCAGCTGTTGCGACAGGAGTCTTGCTCTAGATACAACACTCGCTCCTCACAGCTCATCAGACTGAAAACTCACAAATCCAGCTCTTCTTTTGGCCTCATGTCATTTCGATGTGCTGCTGCTAATGATTGGAATTTGGCTCAGAATTCTCTTAAACTGGACTCTAGAATTTCTCTTTCTGCTTTTAAATGTAAAGTGAAGGAAATTTTTAAACACTCATGTGAATGTTTTAGCAACTGAAGGTCATTTTATGTATTTATATTTCTGATTGTTTTACTATTAATTGTTTTTTGTGTGTGTGTGTTTTGTTTCACTCCCTCTCCCTTTCCCTTGGGTGCTTTTGCACACCAGGCCAACATTGTAAATAAGAATTTGTTCTTAATGTTTTGCCTGGCAAAATAAAGGTTATAAACAAAATAAAGGTTATAAATAAAGATCAAATTTATTCCAGCAGGAGATCAAATTTATTCCAGCAGATCAAATTTATTCCAGTAGGAGATCAAACTGGCTAGGCAAACCCGGCTAGGATGACCCCTATCCTACCCTGGATAAGCCCCCCTCTGACCCTTAGTCTTGAGTGGGCTCTGGCTCTACAGACTTGAACTTTATCTGCAAATGGATGCGCATTAGTCCTGGACACATCTGCAGCCTGCCCATCCATGGAAGTGGAAAAGGAGGGTCTAAGGACAGAGGATGTTCTGGGACAGTTATCCATTTGCTGGGTTTCTGTTTGGTTAATGAGCTTGTCTGTTATTGACCAACGTCTGTTTCACTGTTGATTTTCTGCTGGTTAAATCAATTTACATGTTATTGCTAGTGATTGCGGTTCTAAGAGTAAATGTATCGATGTACGTTCACCAGATCATACTTAATCCAGTGGTTGTAGTACTAATAGCAGGAGAAGTAGTTGTGGTAATGTCAAGTAAAGAATATATGTGGAGCCGTAGCAGTGGTAATAAAAAATGTTGGTATTAGTAATTTGTAGTAGTCAGTAGTTGGTAATAGTAGTGGTGAAAGTAGTTAGTAGATGTAGTTGTGTATTGGTAGTAATTAGCAGGAGTAGTAGTGCCGTGGTAGCAGTCAATAAAAGTAGTAGTTGTTGGTAGTAAATTTATATACCTGCAGCAGATCAAACTGAACACGTCCCTCCATGTTTATGGTTTTGTTTTCACGCCTTCCCATCTGTTTACTCTGAAAGTTTAGATCTTTCAAAACAGACTTGATCCCTCGCACTCGACCCAGGTAAGGGAACAGGTTGACCTACACCATTTTAGTACAAAATGATTATAGAACACAATTAATCTTGGAAAACTTTATCACACATTATAGCATACCTTCAAAGCAGCTGCTCTGTTCAACAAATATGGAAAGTCAAAGTTCTGAATGTTGTATCCGGTGATGATGTCTGGATCCACTGTACGCAAAAACTCGGCCCAGCTCTACAGACACAAACCAAACAGATATGATATGTATATAATTATATAAAACCAGTATATAAGCAGTGATCATAAAATACCTGAAGAAGCTGTCTTTCTTGTGTAAAACAGAGTATTTGGGAGCCCACAATGCTAGCACAGGACTGCAGGGTGAACACTGTACGAATGAATGGCTCAGTCTCTCCCTGTCGTTGGACCATGGATGCAATCTGAATGACAGGATCCTTGTCTGCTTCTGGGAAGATTCCTACAAGCAAAGATAAAAAATTGGATAGCCATCATTTTAATTAATTAAATAGTAACAAGTGCTAAGTAACTACTATAGACAAAAATGTCCTGGGCTGGCTAATGAAGTATGGATGCCAATGTGCCAATAGCTCCTCCACATCCATTTATCAGTTCTATGAAGGATGGGTAAAGTGTACTGCCCAAAGACACAACATTATGCAAAACCAACAGTGGGGATAGAACTGCAAAAACTGATCCAGTGCCATTCCAAGTTAAAGCGGAAAATTCCAGGCAAAACAGTAACATTTCTATGGACACAAGCAGGTAACAAGCCCTTCACCAGAAAAGTTACATAGTGCACTTTAAAAGGTGCGATCAGACTTGAGTAATATTTTGGTCCTAAATTAAGCTCATTTTAGTCCTGATGTGGACTACATTGTTTAGTTTTGGTCTAGTCCAGGTTTAGTTTCGGGTTTAGTCGAAATTTTGATGTGGTGAATGTGCAAGTGTGAGCCCATCCTTAATATTTGAAATGCACAATGTGAAGTTATGTTGTACCCTTTCTTCCTGCACACTCAATATCAAAGCTTAGGACTCTGAGTGGTGCAATCCGCTGCCAGTCCCCCTCCGCCGGGTGACTTATCATATCATTCCAGGCCACATCCACTTCATATTGACACAAGGAGACCTAAACAATAACACCAAAGTCAGAGAAGAAAAGGGAATATGGCCAACTGAGAGTACAAATGGAAGACCAGAATGGATGGAATAACCAGACCAACCTTGCCCGGGTACTGAGATGTGTCTCCAGGGCTCTTCTCCTTTCGAACTCTGAATGTGTTTTTGGGGAGTTCAATCCAACAGCAACCCACAACGTCGCAATCTACCATGAATCTGTAACAGAACACAGGTAGAATTTATGTTTGGCCTTCATGTAAAACTAAGAAATACGAAAATGTATTCTAGGGATGGGTGATATATCAGTTTCCAATACTAGTATCTGTGATAGAGTTTTTTTCAGATCGTATTGATATTTGGTATCGATACTTTTTGAACAGATTGAGTAAAAATGGAAATAAAAGAGCAATTCAGCTAAAATATGACTATAGGTTTACACAATACACAAGACCACAATACCTGATTTCAAAATCAATGTTGGCCTCATAGGACTGGTAACTCTGAAGGGGAAAAGGTCCAAACTTAAAGCCCTGCTCCAGGAGTCTCTTGGCTGGAGCAATCAGGCGAGGCATTGCCATGGTGATCTTTAGGAAATCGAGAATGCGTTTCCCATGGTAACCATACATACCTAGGACAACAGACACACAGTCAATTATTTCAATAAATGCATGTTTTCTATGAATGTTCCCTTCTACTCACTCTCTTTCCGGGTGATGTCCACAGCCAGCACAGTGACAGAAATGTTATCCTTATTGGAGCGCATATCTTTTAGCACCACAGAGTTCAATTCTCTTTGAAATTCTCCCAAATAATCAGATTTGAAGCCTTTAGACAAATAATACACAATTAACACAGCTTAAAATAATCAATGTCTTATTAGTACTGAGCACTGGGCATGCCAAAGCATTTCTCATCACAAGACTGTTAAATTAACTATAATGATATCATATGTTCCCTCATCATTAGCTTACTCAGTGTTGTATTTTGAATAATTCATGCATGTTTCATGAGTAGTTCTGTATTGTCCTGCATTTTAAGTTTCAGTAGGCAGGTTTATACCTAGCCCCCATCCCACCTACATACATGTTTTAGTTGGAAACTATTTGAAAAAAATATATAATGTACATAACCACTGTAAAAAAACAAAAAATAAAAAAAAAAAACATAAATAACATAAATGAGAATCTATTGCTTACTACTTTGAAATGCCACTATGAGGTAGTAGTTTTCAACAAGAAGTCAATGGACCTGTTTCTATTATTACATAAAAAGGTCAATACTGCTGTTTAAGGGAGCAATATATAAACTGGTTATCAACTTCTTATCAACAAATATTTCATCTTCTTTAGCATCTTCTTTAATGTTATAAAACAAATACTAACCTACTGGAGCTGGCACATAAAAGTAAGGAGCAAATCCATGGATGTGACAGCACACACTATTGCCACTGTCTGTCACACCAAACATCCGGATGATGGGCACTTTTCCTTGTGTCTGACCTGGCATGCCTGCAACTGCTGTGCCTGTACAACATGAGTGTAATAGACCTAGTTTTAATACACATTTTGAACATGAAACATTTAAAAGAGATACTAAATAATCACCTAAATAATAGTCCAGGTCTATCTGCTGGAAAACCAAAGTGTCCGTAGCAGGGTTTAAAGTGGGATCATGAGGTCGTCGCCAGCGAGGATTCAGGTCAGTGGAGAACAAGTCACCTGACAAAGTGACAAAAGATGAGCTTATACAACTGTCAATTTGTCTATCAGGAACAGGAGCCATCACAATACAATACACATTACAGAGCTTACGATAACAACAATATAGTAGGCAGTGGTCTAAAAACTAGTGAAAATTTGTACTCAAGTAAAAGGACAGTTACACTGCTAGAATTATACTTAATTAGCACGCGTATTGCTGCCAAATTTGTGCTAGTAAAAGTATAAAGTATTCATGAAAAATACTTTTAGTAGCATTTTAGTCTTAGTTTTTTATGCAAGACTTAACTTGATTTACTAAGCCAGTTTAAACCTCAATCTGTATATTATTTGAGCTATGACCAATACAGAAAGTAATACAGTGCTGTTGAGTGTGTTTGCAGATATATGTGTGATTTCAAATGTAGCCAATTATATTCCATGGCTAGTAGTATACTTCATTATGCGAAATAGAGGTTTATAAATACGGTTCTATTCTAAAGTATAATTTCTCCCAAAAATGAACCCAATTACAGTAATGTAATATTTGTAATTAATTACTACAGCAATATTACAAAACTATATTCTCAACAAAACATATACAAATGTACAATTAAATGAAGCGGTGTCATATTGCAAGGCTAAATGGTTAACAATGATGGCTATACTGTGCATATATTGCAATATATAAATATTCGAGTGATGGTTTTCAATACAATAGTGCATCAACTTACCCACAGGAATGACATCATGTCCAGCCTGTCCCTCCATATCCTCCACATCCATCTCTGCATCGTCAAACATGGACAGCTCCTCTTCAAACTGTGATGGACTGTCTTCCCATTCTCCACCTGTCTTACCCCTTTTGGCCTGGGATCCACCACCAGGAAAACCCCCATTACGCCTTTTAAAATCCATACCTGCAAGTAGATATTTATTTTATATTATTGCACAATTACTGGACATATTTATATTTACAATTATGTTGGGACGTTCAGCATAGGTAGAAGTTCACAAGATTGATATTAAAGCAATCTATATCCATGTCAATAGTGATCAAACTAACAAAAACAGTAGAAACCTTCCTGATTCCTGAGAGATGAGAAAATTGTGTTTTAATTTAAGATCAAGCACAGACAGCGGCATAACCAAAAGAGCAGCTGGAGTTGTCGAAAATGTAAACCAGGTAAACCACATTTCTGCGCATCTGATCGAGACAAAAGTGCTAAAAGTATGAACACTGATGAGCTACACTAAGCAGCTACAGCAACAAGCTAACATGCACATGAAAACATTGAACAACCAAGAGGTCCTTACTCTTTTATGACAGCCCCGAAAACTTTACAAAATCTGCCAAGTGTGTGCGTTGGTGTCCGCCTGTAAACATGTAATTAAGGTCCAAAGAGATCACTTCAGACAAAGCACAAGAGCCCAGATGACAAACGCTCCCGCCACTCTTCAATCTGGGCACTTCGACCACAAGAGCGGAGAAGACTTCCGGTTTTGTTTTGCCGACCAATGAGAACAACGAAAACCTCAGAAGGGCGGGACTTTTAGAAGCTGCAGCAAATCTGATTGGTCAAAATACTTTTATCAAGAGCAGCTTGTTCCCGGCAAAATTACTAGGGGTCTTAAAGAAACATCATGCGGAGCAGAGCCATTCAAGGAAGACAGCAACATTGGTGCTTTCTGCAGGCCCGTGCGCAGCTGTAAGGGTCATAATGTGCTGTTTCAAAGGCATCGTTTTGTACTGAAATTCTCAAGGTCAAATATTACAAAAGAACGAAATTATGTCAGTCCCGTCGCATATACATGTGAAACCATACATAGCATACAGCAATGCTTTTAGAGAACACTTTTTGTGTAGTGACAACTGTTAATTAATTGACTCCATTACAAACTGTTTTATGATCCAGCAGCGCAGGATTTAATCCAAAAACTGCCCAGTTACCTCATGGGTACATGGGTGGAAAGGTTAGCCTTGTGGCCAATGGTTGTGTTGAGATCGTGAATAAAACAGTTTCTCTGGTGAATAATATGGATGTGCATGGCGCAGCAGTGCTCTTCCTGTATTCGTCATGACGCAGAACGCTGCACGCCAACGTGTGTTGCTGCTGCCTTTTAACCGAAGCCGCCGCCCCCTTTCCGCTCTGCTGTTTTGCTTTTTTGGACTGACTGCGACAGCCGCTTATCTAATGTGTTTACTGCCCCTGTGAGGTTTAAGACTCAAGAGCAGGGTGAGTGATCATCTGCATTTTAATACATTTTTAACAGTTGTTGAAAAGGCACGGAAAGCGCTGTACGACGCGCTGTCGCGCGCGTTTCCGCGGCTGTGCCTGGAGTCACGTCCACTCCTCGGCTCACTGTCTCTCTGTCTCTGTCTCACTCTCACACTCACAGAGCGGACTGTGACTGTGGCAGTGGAATGCATTTTTAAAAAGTGGCTCAGTTAACGGTTTTGCTGTGTAATGCTCGTGTTTGTCTTGGAGTAGCTCCTGTCCAGCTTTCAGGTAATGTCCATCTTTTGGCCTGCTGACTGTAGCCTGTAGCATCACTTAACTACTGTCACAGAATGAATGAAGTCAGATTAATTGTACTTGTCAGTTTGTCAGTTGATAGTTGCACGCCAAGACATGAGTGTGAAATTTTGGTTTGTATTAGGCAACTTTCTACAACACGTTTGTAGTGGAGGGCTAACGCTTTCCATACAGGCCTATGCAAATTGGTCTTCTTTTATTTTCTTATTATTTTTTCTTTGCTTTTCTTCCAACCTTTGGCTTCTGTTCAACAAGTGTGTACACAGTGGGGCCTCTGCCTCATAAGACATATGTCCTTATCTGCCCTTACTCCTCACCTGGATTTGTTCTCATGTATTTATAGTCTCTAATACTTTACTAAATAGTTGATCCTAACATACTATTGAAAATGTCACGTGGTTAATGTCACTGTATGGTGAATATAGTTCTAAAAAAGTAAAAGTGAGTTGTATGCAAGTGTGCTGAAAGACTTCAGTGCTTGCATCATAACTTGCAATCTACCAGAGATTATGAAATCAGGTGTGCAATCAGGGTCTTTTTCTTTTGACTGTCAACCATTCGTGTGTTGTGGTTCATAGCTCCAGCTTGAATGATCGCTGTCTGAATGCAAGATCTCTTTTATTAGTTGTTTAATTAGGAACAGGACAAGACCAGACATGACACAAGATTTGGTCCACAAGAATGAGACAAGATTTTAATTCTGTGATAAGGATTTTGTGCGATTCAGTTCACAATTTTGGATTTATTTTGATTTTATATATTGGCTCTCATTGTACCACTTCTTTTTGGGAGTACAGATTCTCAAGAGGCTTAACTCCGCAAAGTTAACCCTTTTTTTTGTCTGTACCAAATGTAAACCCATAGTGGAAAAATCTTATAAGATAATTTTCCACATGTGTGCACAATTTTGCCTTGTGGCATGAGATCTTGTCATATCTCAACTTTTAATTTGTTTAGCTAAAACCTTGCATACCTTACGAAAAAATTTATGATATTAACGTTTAATTATGTTTTGTTCACCCAGCATGCCGCTCCCTCGTAGCCTGTCCGTCACGTCCCTCCCAGGGATGGAGGAGTGGGATGAAGACTTTGATTTGGAGGATGCTGTGCTTTTTGAAATTGCCTGGGAGGTTGCTAACAAAGGTATAAGCTCTTACTACCATTCTCTCCATGTCTGTCTGGGTTTAAATGACAACTTTGACATTCATTGCAAGTTTTGTGACTTTTTTTTTGCTGCCTGTGCAAAGTTGGAGGCATCTATACAGTGATCCAGACCAAAGCCCGCCTAACCGCAGAGGAATGGGGAGAGAACTATTTCCTGGTGGGACCCTATGTGGAGAGCAATGTGCGCACACAGGTGGAGCTAATCGAGCCCACCAACCCGGTACTGAAGAGGACCATTGACCAAATGAACTCCAGTGGATGTAAGGTACTATTGTATACCCCTCTGACACACTCAAGGACTACAGGGGTTTTCAAACTGTTGGAATCTTTTGCAGTAGTATCAACTAGGGCACATTTTGGTAAAAAAAAAAAAAAATCCAATTGGGATATTTCTGATGAATTGGGATTGTGGTACATGTTTAAAAAGTTGGAGTGCATTGTAATAGACTCCAAGAGCTAGGATGTTGTCAAAAGTATTGGGAATCAGATACTAATCAATACTGCAAGTAATTTCACAGGTATCACAAAAAATCACATTAACAGGATAAAATTTTTGCTTGCTTGTTTTAGTATGAATTTCAGTTTTATCAGAACAGGTAGACCTCATGGTAACAAAGGCAGTACAATTATTTTGTGTTGAAAATTACATTACTTAAAAAGTAACATTTTTCATCTAATCAATTCCTTAGCTCAAAATTGAGTTTGAAATCTTAGTATTATGACAATTGGACCAGGAGCATTAACATCTGAGAGGAGACTAAAGGAATACCATGAATTTCAGAACATGTTTCTAGAGGTCTAAACTAGAGATGGACATATTGGGCTGATCTTTGCGCTTCTTAGCATATCGGTTATCGGTTATTGACCTTAACAAAATATCAGCCTCTGCTAGAGATTTGAGGCCAACCAGCTGTGAAAATAATATGCAACAAGATTTATTTGAATGCTTAAGTACAATGAGGGTACTGCACAACATTTAAATACACTGTTCTCTTATCCAGTTTGTAGTAGATAGGGCTGTGCATGAGTTTGTAATAAATTCAAATTATTAAATTATATAATCTGGGGGAAATAATCAAAATCGGCTTTATAAATGGGCCCCAAAATATTGGTAGCGCTCTCTCTGTTCAAAGGAGTTACTGGGGACTGGGTACGCTATTATGCAGACTTTTTTAGCTGCTGCTGGCACTTTCCAGTCAGACTCAAGGACCTTTTTGGTGACATGGTTTCAAAATAAAATAAGACTGCATTTTTGATGTATTTTTGTCACACTTCTATTTTTTCATTCATGTTTATGCACATTAAGCTAAACAAAAAAGTCAAAATATGTAAAGTAGTAGTGACATCCTTGATATCTATAATCTTTCTAAAATCACAGTACATTTGTAGTGAGTTAAACATTCTCCTGGCGCCTCCCCTCTGGGACACACCTCTCCGTCCCTGATCTCGGCTTTAGAACTCGTGACATTTTCCAACAAAGTTCAGAGGTCACATCAGTCTCTGTGTGTCTCTCACCATAAATAGATGGCATACTGGCTGTGCAATACTTCTCATGCTTTGTGCCGCGTCATTCCTCCGTCCTCTAGTGTTTTTAAGGTCATACCAGCAAAGCACCCATATTGGTTTCACTTAAAATATCAAGTTTGTTTCAATGAATGGTGATCATCAGATTCTTCCTAATAATAAATGGCTATAATTAAATTTGCCTTTCACAGCTCTACTTTGGTCGCTGGCTGATAGAGGGCAGTCCTTATGTAATTCTGATTGATGTTGCATACACCGCCTGGTCTCTGGACAGCTGGAAGAGCGAGTTGTGGGAGCTCTGTTCTATTGGAGTGCCGTGGTTCGACCGAGAGGCCAACGATGCGGTGCTTTTTGGCTTCCTCACAGCATGGTTTCTTGGGGAGGTGAGATATCATGCTTACAATAATTCATAATGATATACGGGCTGTTATTGCAAATTATATTGTGTCCGTTATTTTAGTATGCAGCCCAGTCGGATGAGCCTCCTCATATTGTGGCCCATTTCCATGAGTGGTTGGCAGGATTGGGGTTAGTGTTAACTCGACAGAGGCAGCTCCCCGTAGCAACCATCTTCACTACTCACGCCACGCTGCTGGGAAGATACCTGTGTGCCGGAAATGTGGACTTTTACAACAATCTGTCACAGGTGAGCACTAGTATAATCCATAAACATGACCTATCTGTGTCCCCGGATACAGGGTAAACATATTCTAATCAAATGGTGTTTACTGATTGCAGCTGTAATGCTGATTTATTCTAAATGACAAAAACATTGGTCATCATGGCCAAGTTTCCTGTCTTGAGAATTAAAACACCAAATTATAATAATTATCCAATCAGAATGCGGAATGAGTGTCAAATGGGCTTTGGGTTGTCAGTTTCAATGCTGAAATTCAGTTGGTTTAAACCTAAAGGACTCTTTGATCTCACTTGCCACTACCTAAACCCCAGCACTTGCAGCCAATCATAATCAGTGCTAGTGCAGCCTCTGGAGCTCAGTGAGTGAATTCTGGAGGTTCTGAGCTTTCATATGACTTGTCCATATACTGAGGATGAGCAGGTTAATGAACTGGCAACCCAGGTTGAGTTGTGTGCAAGTTGCATACATTTCCTTTAATCCCTATTTTCTATAAAAAGAAAATCAATTTATGGCACCTTCTTCCTTAGTTCAATCTGGACAAAGAGGCAGGTGACAGACAGATATATCACCGGTACTGCATCGAGAGAGCGGCTGCACATTGTGCTCACGTTTTCACCACCGTGTCCAAGATCACTGCTATAGAGGCTGAGCACTTACTCAAGAGGAAGCCAGGTGATAAATGACAAGCATAAAACCCAAACATATCCAATCTACATTTGTCTATTATTAACAATGTTTACCTGTTATTTTTACTTTTCAGACATCGTCACTCCAAATGGACTCAATGTTAAGAAGTTTTCTGCTGTGCATGAGTTTCAGAACCTGCACGCCATGAACAAGAATCGTATACAGGAGTTTGTCAGAGGACACTTCTATGGGTACAGCTCCTTTATAGATCAACAGAATGTCATTTAAACAATACACAATGACAAGAAATTTCTTAAATTTTTTTGTAGGCATCTTGACTTTAACCTGGACAAGTGCTTGTTCCTTTTCATTGCTGGAAGGTACGAGTTTTCCAATAAGGGAGCGGACCTGTTTCTGGAGGCATTAGCTCGACTCAACTACCTCCTCAGAGTAAGAATGACCCTGTGGGCTTAAAAACCCATTGTATTTGTAATTCAATACTTAAACTTAACTTCACTTTTCGTAGGTGAACAACAGTGATGTGACAGTCATAGCTTTTTTCATTATGCCAGCTCGAACAAATAACTTTAATGTGGAGACTTTGAAGGGCCAAGCCGTCCGGAAGCAGCTTTGGTGAGATTTACATATCAAAATAGGCAAAATATAGACAATGAGCACACTTCTTCTGTGGAATTATGATGTATTCATTTTTATTTTATAGGGACACAGCTCAGACTGTGAAAGAACGCTTTGGGAAGAAACTGTATGACTCACTTTTAGTGTACGTAAGTGGTTTTCAAGGAGTAGTAGATTTGTTAAAAAAATACATTTTTTGTGTTCCTGTGTAATTTTTTCTTCAGCAGCAAATTCTATATGTAGAGCAAAAAAGAAAATATTATTAAGTGAATGTAAAATTGTGAAAGTGTAATTGTGTGTGCAGGTAAATATTTTTGGTTTACAAAGCCGTTATGTATGTTAGATACAGGCAAAAAGTAACTTGCCAAATTTTAAAGTAAAAATTTTGCTAGCCTAATTGTACTTTTTAGTAAATTTGTACTTTTGAGTGCAATTTAAGCCATGTAATAACTGGCTACATTTAAAATCATAGTTTTGTAGAAAAGACTGATCTAAAATGTCTATATTAAAAGTAACTAATGAGTAGTACTTTGAATAGTTATTTTTAAAAATAAAAGTACTTATAATTTTGTACACTTTATGCCATGTAACTGTCCTTTTACCAGAGTGCAAATTTACAGTACTCTTTCCTGGTTAGATCATTGTTTTATAGTATTACTAATTGCACTATTTTTAGTTTCAGTAGTTTTTCTAAATGTGTTATGGATTTTCTACTTGAACAGGCCTTGTTTGAAAAGATTTTTCTTTTTATGCAATTTTAACAGACTTTTTATTCTCATTTCTATCTAGTGGGCAGCTTCCAGATGTGGCCAAAATGCTAGACAAAGAAGATTTCACAATCATGAAGCGTGCCATCTTTGCCACGCAGCGCCAGTCCCAGCCTCCGGTCTGCACGCACAACATGTTAGAGGACAGCAGTGACCCCATTCTCAACTGTGTGCGCCGCATCGGCCTTTTTAACAGCTCCTCTGATCGCGTTAAGGTGTGATGAGTGTGACTTTTAGAGCTTAAATGCTCCATATTATACTACATTGGCTTTTTTCCAGTTTTTAGCCATGATATAATGTTCTTATTTCCACCATTTCAATGTCAGCATTTCAGTTCCCAAAATATTGCAAAGCATCACTCTCGAATCACCAACTTTTAAACTAGTAGTTTTTTTTTGCCTCAGTTATGGCTGCATTACCCATTAAGTTAGATAATGCATGTGGGTAAGAATTTGTTGATGAAATAAGACTTTTGTGACAATTTCTCACTTTGTGCTGTCCATGTAAAACATTTTGTCATACACAAACTTGTAAGAAAGAGCTGGGTACATTTCTATATGATACATGGGGATGAGAGCTGAGCTGAGTTCACCTTGCTTTACTTCTCCATATGAAAAAGCTGTTCTAAAGTTATTAAAATCAAAGTGTGGTTTCTCAAAACCTGTACATGCACCAAAAATTGCATTTATGTGAATACTAGGTTTGGGAGAGCAAGGAACTAGTTAGATAGATAAATAAATATCTACTTTCTCCTTTCTTGATTTGAAAATGAGATACCTCAGCTAAAGTAATTCAGCCATTATTATATTGTTTTTCATACATAAAATACACATCATGTACTGCCATGCAAATTCTATCAACTTTCTAAAAAAAAACTGAATAAAAGATGTGAGTGATCTTTATTGTAGCTTTGTATTATCTATCAGCATTTTCCTGTTGTTTTAACATTTTTACATTATTCTTCTCTAGATAATCTTTCATCCAGAGTTCCTGTCATCCACTTCCCCTCTACTTCCAATGGATTATGAGGATTTTGTGAGAGGCTGCCACTTAGGGGTCTTTCCTTCTTACTACGAACCGTGGGGCTACACACCAGGCATGAGATTTAACATAGACTTAAATGGTCTGCTTTCTGTTTTGGTCATTTATTTTAACATATTCTTCCATCTTCAGCTGAGTGCACAGTCATGGGAATCCCATCAGTGTCCACAAATCTCTCTGGGTTTGGCTGCTTCATGGAGGAACATATAGCAGATCCCTCAGCCTATGGTATGTCCCTCTACCTGCATCATCTACTAGTTGAAATACATTTTAAGTTTAAGAACACATGTCATATTATTAGTTTGTGTTTCAAAATAATATCTGGAGTGGATTCTCTTTTGAGCAATTGTAAACAGTCTTGTTGTGTTAATTTGTTATCTTAAATAATCATATAGCAGATGGTGACTGCTGCAATCTCAAATGTTGCTGGAACCAAAGATAATATCCAAGCATTCTCAGTGAAAGTGTTATATAATGTGTGTGTATGAAACAAATCTTTTATAAGATATTTAATTATTTATATAAGATGAGAGGTTTTCCAAAGTATTTCTAAAAAGTGAGAGAAATGTTATATATTCTCTTTTGAAAAGGCATATTAATATTAAAATTTTATTACTTTATTGGATCCACATTAAGCAGGTTGTTGCGATATAAATGTATGATGTGGACCACTATAGAATAGCAACTTTTCTAGTGGAGGATTTGCCACCAGCTTGTCTCCATGGTGATCTTATTACTTTACCTGAAATGTTTCACAGTACAGCATTAAACTCAGCTACCTCCATGGAGACAAGCAGGTGACGCCATAAGGTCGAGCAAGTCGGATCTTTGGGATAAAAACACCTGTAATTGAAAATGAATAAGTTAAATCTTTCAACTTGACAAAAAGTTGCAGGACGGAAGACGTTTCGCTGCTCATCCAAGCCGCTTCTTCAGTTCTGATCAGATTGCTGGTGGACATGTGACAATAAATGTTTAATGCCATACTGTAGAACATTCTAGGCAGAATAACTGCCTCAGACTGTCAGACTGCTACCAGAAAAGCTGTAGGGCACCTTTTAATAAACATACATTTTTAAATAGAATGTGAATGTGCTGCTAAAACTGTTTGTGGTGCACAGGTATTTACATCCTGGATCGGCGCTTCAGGGGAGTGGATGAGTCGTGTAACCAGCTCACGTCCTTCCTCTTCCAGTTCTGTAAGCAGAGCCGGCGCCAGAGGATCATCCAGAGGAACCGCACCGAGCGCCTCAGTGACCTGCTGGACTGGAGATACCTGGGACGGGTGAGGGGGCCCACTACCACTTTGGTCAAACTTATCACAGTACTGAAATTTTCAACTCTTTTTTCATACTAAGAAATCGACAGATTTCGATTCCAAAATAATTTTTAAAAAGTTGTTGGGTTTTTTTTTAAGACCTTATTTTTTTTATCTTGCTATGTGATCTTACACTAGCTCTGATGAGCTCAAGATCAAATCAGATTTTGTCCTATGTTTTTTTTTTTTTTTTCTTTTGTATTGATATTTTAAATTATAATTTAGTTTTGATACTATTTTTAGTATCTGATTTTCAGTTATTCACTAATACAAATACTAGATTTTGCCACTTTTGACCAGATTTTCCATTTTTCTACATGGAGATAAATAAGTTCAGTGCCATACTGTGGAACATTGTAGGCAAACCAATGCAGTAACATCACCATGGAGATTGTAGTAAAGTTGACTTTAAAAAAGATGCCGACAATCTCAGTGACTGTCTGTTTTTCTTTCCCTCCTTCTCCAGTATTATGTCGCAGCTCGTCACATGGCACTGGCCAAAGCCTTTCCTGACACCTTCTTTTATGAAACTCATGAGCCCACGTCGGTGAGTCTATTTATTTATAGGAACTAGTCTAGGGATGTAACAATATCCCTGTGTCACAGTACATAATCTGCATGCTACTCTCCAACAGTAGATATAAGCTTGTTGGCTGGCTCAGAGATTTGTAAGAATGATAATGCCCATGAGAACATTTTGTTTCAAAAGCTTGCTAGCTTACAGCAAGTTCTATACAGATAGGTTTTATACAACACGGCTAGTTACAGAGATATGGTTACATATAACTACATATGTAATTACATTCTAGTTACATTCTAGTTGCATTCTAAACCTTTCCATACACTCCATGCTGACTTCTCTCTCTCACATCAGGCCTCCGGTTTCCGATACTGTACTGATCAAAAAAAAACATCTTGTATGTTTTTGGAGGAACAAAGCAACATGTGGTAGCCTGAAAACTTTTGGCATTTGTTACCAACTTGATCCAGATTAATTTAAAATAAATAGTGTTTGATAAATGATTTTTTTTGTTTTTGCTTTATTGAGAATTGAAAATATTTGTGACAGTAATGCAGGCAAACATGCAAGTTCAGTCTTTGTTTTTCGGGTGTTGGCTTCAGCACAGTTAAACCGTAACCTACTTTTAAACGTACACTACCAGTGTGGACACACTTTTTTATTTAATTGTTACACGTAACTACATATGTAATTACATTCTAGTTGCATTCTAAACCTTTCCATACACTGTGCTGACTTCTCTCTCTCACATCAGACCTCCGGATTCCGATACCCGCGGCCAGCCTCCGTGCCCCCTTCCCCAGCGCTGTCCCGCCACTCTTCCCCCCATCACAGCGAGGCGGAGGACAACGAGGACGATGATGAGCGCTACGATGAAGATCTGGAAGCAGAAAAGGATCGGGTGAACATCCGGCAGCCCTACAACTACCCCTTCAAAAACAAAGTCCCCACTGCACAGGCGACCAACAGCATCAGAGACAGTTACATGAACGATAAGAGCGATAGGAGCAGCGAAATGAGCAGCGAAATGAGCAGCGAAATGAGCAGCGAAATGAGCAGCGACAAGGGCAGCGACAAGGGCAGCGACAAGGGCAGCGACAAGGGCAGCGACAAGGGCAGCGACAAGGGCAGCGACAAGGGCAGTGACAAAGGCAGTGACAAGGAGAGCGACAAGGCGGGCGACAAGGGGTTTGACAAGGCGTTCGACAAGGGTTTTGACAAGACGTTTGACAAGGCGTTTGACAAGGGTTTTGACAAAGTGGGCGACAAGGGGTTTGACAAGGCGGGTGACAAGGGGTTTGACAAGGGTTTTGACAAGGCGGTGACAAGGGTTTTGACAAGGGTTTTGACAAGGCGTTTGACAAGGGTTTTGACAGGGCGGGCGACAAGGGTTTTGACAAGGCGTTTGACAAGGGTTTTGACAAGGCGGGCGACAAGGCGGGCGACAAGGCGGAAAACTAGCAGCTTAAATAGTTTTTAAAAATCACGAGCAATGGCTTGTGAAAGCGTGGTAGTTAGTCTTCCTAAACTGTGCAAACCTTAAAAACCTTAATAAAAAGTTCTCCAAAAAGAATAGGATTTCTCAGTTACCAGTACCAGTGATGCAATCAGTGGTTATTTAAAGGCGCACTACGTAACTTTTCTGGCGGAGGGTCGGTCCATTATCTGCTTGTCTCCATGGAAATGTTATTGCTTTACCTGAAATGTTCCAATGTACAGCATTACATCTGTAGCATTTATTTCATATTTCATTCCTACTGTACGCTGGGTTGCCTCTCCCCAGATTTGACCTGTAACTTGGCTCAGTGGCACCACCTGCTTGTCTCCATGGAGATGGATCGGTTTAATGCCATTCTGTGGAACATTCCATGCAACACAATAATATATCACTGGAGATGGCAGACCACCAGAAAATGTCTAGTGTGTCTTTAAGTGGTTATGTTGAGCTGCAAGATGGCTTAACAGGGAACAATCAATCACAAGTGCATTTAACATTACAATATTGTGGGATTGTTTTATGTAAAATAGAAATGTGTATAATATGTAGATTGACAATTAGATATTACATTTCAAGCAATTATTTATTTGAACTGTGACAACCCATAATATGTAGCAAGAATAATAACAGCAACTGTCATTTGGCTTTATAGGTGCACTATGTAGCTTTTCTGATGGAGGGCTGTCACTTTGCTGATCTCCATGAAATGTTATTGCTTTGCTCGGGAATACTCCATAGTATAGCATTAAACTTATCTAGCTTGTATTTATTAAATAACAGGTGTTTTTATTGGTTAAAAAAAAAAAAAAAAACTTTTAAAAAAAAACAAACACAAACATGCATTCTTGGTGTGAGCAGGGTTGGCTCTCCACAGATGTGACCAGTAACTTTACCTGATTACCTCACCAGCTTTGAGATGGATAAGTTTAATGCCATTGTGAGGAACATTCCAGACAAAGTATCAACTTCTCCATTGAAACAAGCAGATAGTGAACCTCTCCACCAGAAATGTTGCGCAGTGTACCTTTAAATATCTGCATTGAGATGGGCATACCTGATAATAATGTGACCATATATAGGCTGTATTCATTGTACGCATTTCCCTTGTTGAACTACTGATATTACCACTGTTGTAATTTTGAATGCGCTTGTTTGGTAGAGCTGTTTCGGAGAACTCTAGTTACTATTAATGTGAAAAGTTACTAGAATCACTTCATAGCTTTATCATGTTTGTCCTTGCTGTATTTTAGACATTTCATATCACTCCAAAAAGCACTTCCTACATGTATTTCTACTTTTGCCGTGGTGGAAAATATGCTGCTGTAGCACTAATGTATTCGATAATTTATGAGATACTTTGCAACACTAGTTTGACGGTTTTTGCCCCTTACGTTTCAAAACTTGAACAAATTCGCACTCGATTGTCTGTGTGAAAGTTGGATAATAGAAAGCTAGCCCGAATTTAGCCCGCAAAGTTATTCACACGTAAACGGAGGCGATCATGATCTAAAAATTCAAGATTGTTCAGTGAAAACATCTTGTATGTTTTTGGAGGAACTAAGCAAGATGTGGCAGCCTGAAAAGTTTTAGCATTTGTTACCAACTTGATCCAGATTAATTTAAAATAAATAGTGTTTGATAAATGTGTTTTTGTTTTTGCTTTATTGAAAATTGAAAATATTTGTAACAGTAATACAGGCAAACATGCAAGTTCAGTCTTTGCTTTTTGGGTGTTGACTTCAGCACAGGAAAACACGACCTCCGTGACCTTTACAAACTGTAAGGAAAAAAACATGGGTTACTTTTAAACGTACATACCAGTCAAAAGTTTGGACACACTTTCTCATTTAATGGTCTTTATTTTTGAGATTATTTACGTTGTACATTCTCACCAAAGGCATCAATACTATGACACGTATGGAATGTACCACCCTTTGCTTTGCACTCTTGGCATTTCTTGAACTTGACGAGGCACTCACTGAGAGAAGGCCGAAGGTTTGCACTGTTGACAAAGGGGGGCTACTTTGAGCATTTGAATATAAAATATAATAATTTGAGTTATTTAACTATTTATTTTTCTACATAATTCCATACATTTTGCTCCATATATTTGATTTATTCTGTATGTATTCAAAATGCAGGAAGTAGCAAACAAAGAAACACTGAATGAGAAAGGGTGTCCAAACTTTTGACTAGTAGTGTATTTGTGTCTATATAAAACGATGTACATGAATATTTAGTGTATACCGAGTAAACTGTTCCAGAAAGACTTGTATGTAGCGCTGCCTGTCACAGCTCCGAGTTTGGCAGGGTTTCTTCTCACTGTGTGCACGGTGAAGCCATCAAGCCCGGTGACTTCTACCTCCACCACATGATAGTCGCTCAACCTTTTAAAACATTACTTTTATTCATATTCACTTAGAAACCTTTTTATTTGACAGAACATCAATGATTTTAAAGTGTATTGCATCTTATACTAATATTAACAATTTGATCCATCTTGATCATGAATAACAAAAACCAAACTCTAAGCCTACCATTTGCAGTGTTGAATGAAAGAGGAAATGTGTTTTCAATAATTAGCCATCATTGGTAAGTATTTATTCCCTAACATGCAGTGTGGATTTATTTCATTATGGATTTTGAATTGATTGTTTAAAGCTGAATAGTACCAGTTTCTCTTTACAAAGATATTGAAACTTAAAGGGAACACTTTGTAACTTTCTTGGTGGGGGGTCCATTGCCTGTTTGCTGAGATGGTACTGGAATATTCAGAGCAATTACATTTAACTTTAGTATAACACCACTCTACACTAGACCAAGTTAGTGGTCAGATCTGTTGAGAGGCATGTCCTCATAGTAAGTGTGTTTTTGAGGTATTGTTTTAGAAATGAAAACACCTATAATTGAATAAACACAAGATAGATGTGTTTCATACGATAATGTGGAAAATTCCAAGCAAAGTAAAAACCTGTCCATAGAGACGAGCAGCATAGCAGGTGGAGGACCCCCAACCACAAAAGTTACATGTTGCTCTTATTGAATCTTTAGTTTTTGGCAGATCTTGTGACTATTGTACTGCTTTTAAAAGAAAAAAAAATCATAAAAATGATAAACAAGCAAATATTATAAAGAAATGGCAGAAAATGGTTGTACCCTGTCCCTGACAGTAACTCACTGTGTATCTGACACGATTTCTCCCTGCACTCCATTGAAGCCCAGAGCTCCCGCTGCCACCGCTGCAGCTGCCATCGTGTTCACGTTGTTGGGGGCAACTGGACACAGCTCTGCCACTGAGCCTCTGAATAGGACCCGCCTCCCCTCGCCCTCCGACCAATCAGAGAGCACGTCTTTGGTCAGTCGGAAACAGGACGGGTGCTTGGACATTCGGATGAACAAGCTCTATAAGTAACAAGAGCAAGCATTTCATCTGAATGGAGTTTTGCAAAAAAAAAAAAAAAAAAAAAATATATATAAATAAAAAAAATATATATATATATATATATATTGAATAGTAAGTCACAAAAAAAGAAATTAAGCACTTGTTCATTCAGTACATAATTTTAATATGAAAACTCAGATATTGGAGGCAAACTTGGTGGAGTGTCTTGCCCAAAGATACAACTACAGTTTACACATTTGGGGAATGGGGACTGAACCACCAACGTTTACGTAAGTGGGCATCTGAGCTACTGCTGCCCTTATGTTTGATGAAAAGCTTTTGATGTTTTCTGACAATATTTTTTAATCTTTTTTTTCATCCTTGTTTATTTTACAAACTATTTTAGCAAGACTTCCAATGGCTTCAACAAGAATAGACATGTTACATGTCAGATCTGTGGAGAGGTGATGCCTCTTACAGTTAAAACACATTTAATTGGATGAATGTAAGATACAGAAATTCAAAGCAGTAAAGTGAAAAACATGGAAAACAGAACTAGTTTATTTTAAACAGTTTGCAGTGGGTGTTCCACTGAAAGGGGGTTCCCCAAGGTTTAATCCTTGGCCCATTACTTTTTACTTTATGTATTAATATTTTCCCCTCATCTTCCTTTCCAAATTATGGTCCCATCTGTACTTTAAACCTCATTGAACAAGTCCCTCGTTATGAATACCTCACTATTTGGTTGGATAGGAGGTTATCTTTTAAAACACACTTTGACAACCTTTCACAAAAACTTAAAATTCAAATAGGTTTGCTTTACATCCTAACTAGTTACATGGATGAGTTTATAAACTCGTTCAACAACTTTCAGAGACCAGAATGGAGTTTTTCCGTGATGGTAAATCTATCAACAACTAGCATGCTAACGCACACTTCGAGATTATCAGACAATAATGCTCTTCATAATTAGATGCAGACAGCACGCAGCATTCTTATTTTGACCTCAAGGGCTGCTTATACAATATATCGATCCAACGCCCCCTAACCCTGCTCAGATCAATTGGGCACAGAGCATTTAAGGTTTTTCCATAGAATGAACGACCTGACACATTTAAACCCATAGTTCACTTATACTATTTATTGTGTTACCGTCAAGGCCCCGCTGTCGCTGAGCCTCTGGATGTCCTGCCCCCCCCACAGAGCACCACTGGGCACATACAGAGTCCTGCTGTACCGCTGTGCTGCCTGCCGGAGGTTCTGGTTCAGTGCTGAGTCTGACAGGGCAGAGGGAGAGCCCACCTGCAGGTGAAAGTTATTACAAATATTTTTGATTTGATTATAAATCAAATCACACAAAAAATGGATGCTGACCATAAAATGAGACTTGGACAAAAAGCGTACTCCAAACTCCTCGACAATGTGAGGATGGCAAACTTCCACAATTACATCACACCGTCTGTAACAGAAACACAACTATTACAACTACTACTACTACTCCTCCTACTACTACTACTACCTACTCCTATTACTGCTGCTACTCCTCCTCCTTCTGCTATTACTACTACTACTACTATTACTAAATACTAATATTCCAATTTTACCATTCCACTGACAATAATGCGGTTGCTATCGTGTGCCATCAACCTCTCCAGCACAAGTGACACCACCTACTGACTCTATCCTAAAGGCAACCATGGAGAAGTGTCTTGCCTAAAGACACAGCGGCATAGTATACTGTTTACAACCACAACAAAATGACGTACTTGGAATGGTTTCACAATTAAAAAGTAAAATATGCTCCTTAAGAATGTTTTTATAAGATCATTTGGATACCAACATCATAAAAAATAAAAGAGAGCTATTGGCTTACTACATGATATTTGTACCTCTCTGCAAAGCATGACAAGTCCTGTAGTACAAATTCTTTCGCGACCACGCCTTTGAATTTGTCTGGATTTCTGTTCCAGACAAAAGCCAGCTCCAGACCCACTTCTGACCCCTCAGACAGAATCTTCTCCACCAAGAACTGCCCTGGGACACCAGCACAAGTCTTAATACTAACAGAGCAGAGGTGGGTAGAGGAGCTAAAAATGTAGTCAAGTAAGGTCAAGTGTGTGTGTGTTTGAATTAAAAAAAAAAATACTAAAGTAAGATGAGTAATTATCTGTTTATGGCATAGAATTTGAGAATTACAATGAATCAGTGTAATGAATGGAATTTTCTGGTATTTAAAAAGCATATGTTTTTGAAATAACTACATCATAAGCATGGGAAAGTTCAAGAAATCTTCAGTACTCAAATATTAAATTTAAGATGCACTGTGAAACATTCCTGGTGGAGCGTTTGGCACTGACCTCACCTACCTGTCTCCATGGAGATGTTTGCTTCGCTTGTAATGTCTCTCATTTTGTCATTAAACTTCACTATCTCCAGGTCAAATTACAGGTCAAATCTGTGGATTTTTTTTTTTTTTTTTGCAATAAAACATAAATAAATGCAAGATAGATTAGCTGATGCTATACTGTGGAACATTCAAGGTAAGGCAAAAATATCTCCATGGCGACAAGCAGGTGATGTACATTCCACCAGAAAAGTTACAGTGCACCTGTTCATATTGTTAACATGCTTTTTTGTCTATGATACGTTTACTCACAGTGGAAAGGGTAACCACATCAAAACTTAATTTATATTTCTTCAAAATAGTAGTGAGAAAATAAGTAAAAGTACAATTCACTCAAGTAAATGTAAGTATGACTAAACTCTGTATACTTGTTAATAGCTAATATGTCTGCTTACGTACCTAGATGTCCATATCCTACCACTCCAATCCGCAACAGGGGAGTGCTGCCGGCCATAGTCTGAACAGAAAAACACTTTGTCATATCATAATAAAAGTGTTAATTGTTTTTGATTGTTTTAATAACTTACCGTGTTATGGGACAACCCTGGCGTGTCCCCCCTACACAAACTGAAGCTGTGCACAGTTCAAAGTTTGTCTGAGAGTAACCAAAGTCAATCATTGATCAGGCTGCTTCAGTGCGACTCAGTAAATTACAATTACTTTCATTTTAACATTGTTTTGTGATTAATTTGAAGGCAATTCTCGAGAAATAAAAACACTAAATATTATTTGCCATACCATTATCAGAGTGTAGTGTAGCTTACAGTTTACTCAATTAAATCAGATTTTAACTAAAAATTTGTAATGAAAAATTTAATATGATAATTGAATTTATTTAAAGAGCATAAAATGTAATTGGATACAAGATAGATTGGCGTAATGTTATACTGAGGAACATTACAAGCAAAGAACATATCCAAGAAGACTGTTATATACTTTTAAAAAAAGTTGATTGGTGACACTGACAACCATAATTTAAATCAAAATAAAAACAAAAAGATACGAGATCAGATTTTTTTAGGCAATTACAAACTCCAAACTTCCCTTGTATTTTTTATATCGCCTGTGTGACTCTAACGAGGCTCGGGTCAAAGTTGAGGAACAAATAGATCCAAAGCGGGAGAACGTTGATCAGTATTATCAGAGTGGTCCAAAGTGCATTGAGCATGTCTGACACTGCAGGCGAGCATTTGTGATAGAGTGACAAGGCTTGGCAACGCAGTCAGATATTAGATTTCATAAGCAATTAAAAGAATTTAAATAGGTAGGTTTATTTAAATTATTGAATATTGAAGATGGATATCCTGGAGACTGATGCTTATGATCGCAGACAGAGGAGAAACATGGTATGACAAACTCAGAATTGAATTGTAATTTTGAAATTTGTATTATTCTTGTTAGAAATTTGTTGAATGTTTTTGTTTTTGTTTCAGTCTTGTGCATTGTTCCTCTACCTGATCCCGTTCTTCCTGGCCACCTGCGCCTACTTCTACCTGTGGACCCCAGAATCGGTTGGGTCTAGCGTCGCAGCCGGGGTGAAATCTGCTCCCGCGCTCCTATTGGCTGCGGTGGTCCTGAGCTGGAACGGGCCCCACAGCGTTCTGGGTGTGGCCGGGGGATTGGTCTTCTCCGCTGTGGGGGACTTCTGCCTCGTCTGGCCCGACCAGATGTTCATACACGGTGAGAAGGTTCATTTGATAGGTTAAAGGTGCCCTATGTAACTTTTTTTATTGGAGGGTCTGCTACCTGGTTGTCTCCATGGAGGTGTCATTGCTTTGCCTGGAATGTTCCACAGTATGACAGTATTAAACTTATATATCATACATTAATTACAGGCATTTTATTGCAAAAAAATTTGTTCTTACTGTGAGTGGGGTCGCCTTTCCACAGATCCAACATGTAACTTGGCCTGATGGTGTCAGCTTATTTCCATGGAGAAGTTTTATACTTGTTTAATAGAAAGGATAAAGTCTGGATGATCCTTGGCAGGTAGCGGTGGTGGGAAATGGTGGATTTGTTACAGAGTTGTCCCCGGTCCAGATTGATGAAAAACTACGACTGTTGCCATAGCGATTAGCAATTTAAGACATAATATTATATCTTTTGAAACGTAAAAAGTCCTCAAAATGCCATCTATAACAGGAAGGCTGCAAACACAGTAGATAGAAAGGCGGCTGAGGGGGAGAGTGGTTCTGCTGCAGCGGAGCAATTGGCTCATTTAAAGGAACTCCATGTAACTTTTCCAGGGGAGATTGGCCACCTGCTTGTCCCGTAGAGATGTTATTGAATTGCCTGGAATGTTCAATTACACTTGACTTGGCCTGGTAGCATTACTTGTGTACATAGAGCCAGAGAAGTTTTGTGCCAGACTGTGGAACATTTCAAGCAAAGAAATAGCAAATTGATAGTAAACCTTTAAGACATCATCATATTCTGACTGTCTGTGTAACCCCTCAGTTGTCCAGGTTGCTTCCACTGCAAAAGGAAATTTTATTCTGTCAATTGAACTGAAGAAGTCGCTTAGATGAGTAGAAAACACCTTCACTCTAAAATGTTTGTCCAGTTGACAGAATTAACTTTTCTTTGGCAAAAATTCTGACTATAATCTTAAAATTCAACTATCTAAAGATGGTTTTAATTACATAAATATCAAAGTTATGAATTCCTTGAGGTTGTAATAGGACTGGGCACAAAACTGAGTAAATCAATTCATCAAATTTGAAGTTCAAATCGATTTGTTTGGAAGAAATTTTTTATTTCCCCACTTTCTTGCATTGGAAAAGCAAGAAAGGCTGTTCTGAGTTTTAAAAGTGATGTGCTCTTGCTTCACGTAGCCTCACAGAGAAGACAAAAGCAGGAGTTTACACAGGCCAGCGCTGACGACTCTGAAATCACCCATGTCAGATTCAGTCTCAACGCTGTTTCATCTCATTCATAAAAGATTTCCCCAATTGTCAATGAAACATGATTATTTCTGAATACAGTCTTTTTAGTTTTGCAGAACATTTTTTTTTGTGGAGAAGGGAGAGAAAATAGAAAATTGAATAGAAAATCAAATTTTATCTGAACAGAGTAAAGTCTAGGGCTGTGGGAGGAATACATCAGGGAAAGTACTTATCTAGTCCCACATGGATTTTTGACAAGAGAAAGGAACCACTGCACCATTTTTCCCCATTAAGCCAATACTTACATGTCTTTAGAAGTTAAGAAGAGAGTAGTCCATGATGAGACAGGGCCTTCCAACTATAGACAGTGTATAAAAACTGCTAATATGTGTTGTGCTCAATTTTTTTATGAACAATGTAAAAAGAAAGATCAGTACTTTCAGATTGTATTTGTCTAAATTTGTCACCACAGTAGCTCTGTTCACTTCCAAACCAAGATCATTATCTGATTTCTAGAGTTTTATTGAAGTGCCATATAACTCATGTGAGTAATGATTTATTTCTGATTGTTCACACCTGTGCAGATTTTAACAAAAAGTACGAATGTGGCAAAGACAAAAGAATGTTAAAGACTGAAAGAGTATGGATTGTACTTTGTCTTCCAAATACAACACTTTGATTTGCTGACAAATCAGATTTCTTCAGTGCATCTAACCAAACACCAAAAATCAAATCTAATTGCTGCATTATTTGATTATTCCAGATATTTGATTTTCACTATCCATGTAAATATATCCATTGTCACAGTTTCCTCTGTGTTTCAGGTATGGCTGCATTCGCTGTGGCGCACCTCTTCTACTCCCTCACCTTCCTCTCCTCGCGTTACAGCTCTGAATCCTTCTCCAAATGGCCCCGCCTCTTTTACCCCATCTTGTTCCTGATTGGAGGAGGCTTCTACGTCTATCTGTACCCATACCTCCAGAAGGCCCCCAATCCAGACCTGCTCGTACCGGGAGTGGGGGTTTACGTCCTGCTGATCACTCTGATGGGTAGCCTGGCTATCCGGACACGCAGGCTGACCACAGTGCTGGGTAGTCTGGTCTTCATGGTGTCCGACTTGACTCTAGCCATACAGGTTTTTAAGGTGGCTATGATAGAACATGGGACCATTATCGTTATGGTGACATATTATTTAGCTCAGCTATTGATCGCTGTAGGAGATGTGAATGTGGTTGAGGGCAAAGACGACTTTTCAAAATGGAAGAGAGCCTAAAAATATCTTTAGTGTATATTTTTTTTAATACCATGTACGTGTGTAAAATATACTGAGATATTTAAATAAAAACACTCCTTTTCATTGATTTGTCAAAATATTTTATTCTTCGACAACACTGAACGGGATTCAGTGTACCGTAATTTCACAACCATAAGGCGCGGGTAAAAGTTGTGAATATTGTGGGACCGATGGATGACAGACGGCGAACACAGCTTTACAAAGACCGGGAGGCAGTGCCGGGCGAGTTACGCCAAGATTTGTGAATGAATTGTGGATGCTTGGGCTCACGTATCTGCTTGCACTGTTCTTTGAGCTTTCGCAAAAGTCGGCATCGTTCACGCGGAGCGGTACAGCAACAAAACTGACTCTGATAGTGACAAGAGGGAACCTGGTGTATTTTTATAGAAATCTAGCGCAGCTGTTCATTTCAGATACAGAGGATGAAGACTTTGATGGATTTGTGAATTAATTAAAAAAATGATGTGAGCACTTTGCTAAATACTTGAATAAACCACAACCAAACACAGTATGTGCTCTAAAAAAGGAAGCAAAACTAACATGCATGTTTTACCGCGCCTGCGCCCTAAGGCCCAGTGCGCCTTTTGTATGTGTTAAATGCAGAAAAAGCACCCGTAACTGAACTGCGCCTTATAATCCGGTGTGCCTTATGGCTGTGAAATTACGGTAATTATTTATCCGTTTATAAAGTAAAAACTATCATTTCCAATAAATAAATATGTACAACATGAAAGATGCTGCATTATTTCAACAAATGGTTTAAATGGACTGAAAAGTAACCACAAAAAAAGTGAAAAATGTCTAAATACATAGTATATTTCCACTTGAAAATGTGTGAAAAACATAAAATAAAACTCTTGTTTTTACATTTGAGGTATTTAAAAGTTTAAAAGAGTGTATATTTAGCTAGTGATTAGCGGTCCATTCCGTCTTCAGACTGATGTCCAGTAAAACACATGGTCCTCAAACGCTCACAGAAGGCCAGCTCCTCCTGTCAAAACAATACAAACTATTTTTACACAATTCATTTTATTATTGTTTTTTGTGTGTGGAATATTTTGTTCAAGTTTCTATTACTAAGCTGTTGCAGTTTGCAATGACTCCCTGTTCAAAACTGCAGAACTGATAGGTCCAGCCCTCATTATAGTGACATTACATTGTAGCAAGCAGCAGATTTTCATCTATGGTGCTTTATTTTTAATGACTATGTAATAAAAGAAAAATACATAAAATTTGTGAACTGAACAAAAAGTTGTAGGAGTGAAGACGTTTCGCTGCTCATCCAAGCCGCTTCTTCAGTTCTGGTCAGATTACTGGTGGACGCTGTCTTATATCTATCTGAAGGGAGGAGCTAACAACACTGAAACTGGAACCAGCTTTTGTTTACAGCTTCTGTTTGTGGGCTAGGTCTACTGAGCCACACTAAGTGTGCACGGTGCCCAAGTCCTACTTAGCATAATCATTCAAGCTGCTAATGACTGATTTCACACCTATTACCATCCTGCCCCTATTGTTTCCTTTGTTTTTTTTGTTTTGGGTCAGAGGATGGAGTTATAGATGGGGGAGAGTTGGTGTCTAACGCCCGCATTCCTGGTCAAGGAAGGATTGTCTTTCCTACTAAAAATTGCTTCTTTAACTCCCCTCTCAAACAATTTCTTTTCTCTGGTTAAGATCTGTACGTCACCATTTTCAAATAAATACTTTTCAAATGTACGGCAGACTCGTGAGAGCTCCTTCAAAAAAATCATTCTGCCATTCACACACACCAGTGTACACAGACACTGGGGGCGAGGCGAATTAAGTGTCTTGCCCAAGGACACAACAAGAGCAGTCATCTGTAGGGGCTGGAATCACACTGACAAGCTGTGGGTTAGTGGATCTGATCGCTCAACCAGACATTTTAAGTTGAGACTGTGATTTTAACTGCTAACCCTCAGATCAGTGGATCAGACCAACTGAGCTACTGTCGCCCATGTCTCCTTTAATAGAAGTTTGATTTACCTCACACTCCTCTTTCCCCTGCAGCTCTGCAGATCTGTGCTTTAGTAACTCGTCCAGACCCAAAGCAGGGTCCCGGCAGTCTCTGAGCCCTGGCGGACAGTCCTCTACCAGACTGGAAAGAAAGGAAATCACAAAATTCACATTACATTTACTCATTTTTTTTAAGTTAATAACATATCTTTATTAAACTACTTACCAGCAAAGAGCACCAAGCACATGTTCATGGAAAGGTGAATGTGGCATTCGCAAGACAGACACCAGCTGTTGGACCATTCCCATAGAGACAACTGTCGCTATAGAGACAAAAAATGCACAAGACTTTAGATGCTTTTGCCAAATCAAAATACTGTCAATACTGTCTCCTCTTTACTCAAGGTATCCATTTTAAAACGGTGCATTATGTAACATTTCTGATGTAGGGTTTGCCACCTACTTGTCTCCATGGAGCAGGGCCGGCCAGCCTATAAGCAAACTAAGCAGATGCTAAGGGGTCATAGGCTCCAGAGGGCCCCCAAAAGCCCCTAAATTTGTATCTAAAAATAATATAATATGTAAAGTTTTATTGGAAACAGGACTCCTGTGTTTACAGCAGCCTAAATATCCCTCAAAAAAACCAAAAACAAAAACAAGAACCCCTTCCCACGAGGTGCGCTGAGGCACATTTAAATGGCTGTTTTACAGGTTTTACACATTAAAATCCACCAAAAAACAGAAAAAAGTGTCTAGAATTTCAAAAAACATATGGGGGAAGGCCCCCAAATCCCCCCTACATGTTTATCTGCTGTTCTTGTGGCTTTAGTACTTGTAACATTCTGAATATTTTCAGTCTGATGCTGGTTATATAAATACAAACAAAATTGGTAGAGGTGTTGAGAGCATAATAATGTTGTCAAATATTAAACACCAATAGCTGAGCCAGGCCCCAGAGACAAATTCAGCTTAGGGCCCCTTGAAAGCTGGGCTGGCCCTGCCGTGGGGATGTGGCCCAGATTGTTCCAAAGTATGTCATTGGATGTATCATCTCTATGGAGACAAGCCAACCTGATCCATGTAGAGTAAGGTATCAAAGCAATAACATCTCCACAGAAACAACCAATGACAAGCAAGTGAAGGAAAGTTACACAATGCACCTTTAAAAAAGGAGAAAGTTGCATAATTCCTGTACCTCTGTACTCTGGGTGTGATGTGAGCAGGTTAAGCAGGAGGAATGCTGATTTGATACAAAGTTTCTCATTTTCCGACTGCATGCCTCTCATCAGCACAGAGAAGCCGTCCAGGGACAAAAACACCTTCAGTCCTGCGTCCTGCTCTCGAACTAAACCTACACAAGGATTAAAAATGGTAAATGTCAGTCGAGAATAGAAAAAACAAAAATGCTAACTGTTGTGATGTTCTGAGATTCTAGAGTAGACCAAAATGTAATGCGTCCAAACTCGGGACTAACACTGGACTACACCATGACGAAACCAGGACTAGACCAGGGCCAAAGCATGTCTATGCCAGGACTAATCCAGGAGCAAAGTAACCACCTAAAAGTGATGTGAAGGACAGGCAGGAATGCTAGTGTTAAAAGATTCCAAATGCAGATATTTTTTTGTATTTCTGTAATTACTGGGCCTACAGGGAGACTGTAGTAGAATTCCTTCATCAGCACAAACAAATATAAATCAAAATCAAAATCATTACCAACAAATAGAGTAGACAGAATTATTAAGCCATAATCCGGTTCAATATTTGATAATGGTTAGTAGAAAAAAATATCTGAAAAAGCATGACCATAAAATTAAACTAAACTATTATTACTTTGTATTGAAAATTAAATTGGATTGTATGCAGTTTTCATTGCAATTCTGAGATGGTAACAAGCCAAAGCCAGTATTTCTATTGGCTTTGTTATTTATAAAATGTGGTATCAATACTGTAACTGTGGAATTGTTTTCTTTAAACATTAATAGTTCACCTCAGAGTACTATCAACCCTCCATCTTAATCGTCTAATTCTAATGGAATAAAGTAATTACTTTTGTGTCTACTCACATGAGACGGCGTAAAGGGCTTTGACGCGCACTGTGGGGTGTGGGTCGGTGTCGGTCATCTCTAACAGTTTGGGCAGTGTTTCAATATCCAAGAGGTAGAGCTGCACCTGGGGCATGTTCTGTGCGCAAGAGGCAACAAGTTCAGCCGCTCTCCACCTCAGCCCTCCCTGCTCATGGCTCAGATACCGAGACACGCACAACTCCAGCCCACCCAGGGTCATCAAGTCTGTGGTATAAGAAAAAAAGATGGACACTTAGTGAGCCATAAACTACATGTATTGCTTATAAGTGTCGAGCCTCAGAAAGTTCTATAGAGCTGTAATTGGCAAGGATGTAAGATGACATTAGAATGACGTTTTAAATTGCATTTAGTGAAAGGTGATAATAAGGTGGTGTGAATTAGCCTTGGTTAATGTGACATCACATCCAAAGGAATTCTCAGTTAGCCAAATACTAAAAACTAATGATGGAATAATAGAATTAGTCTGATTGGAAGAATACAGAGTAATGGCAGAGCTTGGGAAAAAAAAACAAAAAAACATGCTGGCTCCTACCTCCATTTAAGAAAGAAGCATCATTCAACAAAACAACCCATTAAGGAACAGTGAAATGCAACTAAGTAAAATGTAGCAACATGTTGTACTTGAGTAAAAGATTTAGGTATGTGTACTTCAGTAGATTTTAAAGTGGATACTTTTTACTTTTTCTTCCCTACATTTGTGACAAAGAGAAGTATTTTATATTCTTGTTTGAGAGCTGATGAAAAGTCTGAGGGTTTATTTTTAACACATTCCTGGCTTGAGCAAATACAAATATACAAAAATAAATAAATAAATAAATAAATAAAAGTTTAAATTCAGTTCAATAGTTTTTGTTGATCAAAATCCAGCACAAATCTTTACCAAAATTACTACATTTGAAGCTTCATTAGATCTCAGAATCTGTTTAAATTAAATACTTATTTGATGAAATTATATCTTGCAACAATTAATAAACCATATATAATATTTCTACTCACACATACTGTATATCAGGTATTTGTAATAATATTTGAGTTGCGCTCTAGATTTGAAATTACCAAAGCATTAAAGTATGTTTATCCTTAATAAAACGACAGAATCTCAGGTATTTGAAATATTACTATCTTGTTTCTCTTCTCATCTTTAGCTTTTAGATCAATCTGCAGGGTCAGTTTGGAATGACATCAATGGGGCTGATGCCGGCCAACATTTTTAGTATTCTACAAAGTACCTACCTCTTGCATTGTCAAGATTCTCACACAGCTCCGTCAGTGTTTCAAATGCAGATTCCCGGTAATCTTCCTCCTCCTCATCTTCTCTCTCCTGGGTTTTTGGTTCTTCTGTGCGTAAAAGCTCCAAGCATCGTTTCATCTGCTCCACCTCGTCCATTTGGCCTTTACAGATGTCAGACAACGCTTCCCTCAGCCATGCTTTCCTCTGAAACATAATAATTCACTTTTGATCACTTCATATCTTAATATTTGCGTCTGAAACGTGTCATTTCCACTTACCTCCTCTGACATGGGCTCCAATGCGGCTGGCTCCTGTCCCTCCGCCGCCGAACCAGCTTCCACGGCCAGTTGCAGCACTCCTTGAAGGTTTTGTGGATATCTTCTACCAGGTCTTTCTCCAGCCATGTCTTTAATAATAGACATAACAACATAAACACTGCAGTAACACCATAATTCCAAAGTATAGCACAAAAAGTAAAAGTGTAGCAGTATAGCCATGTCTAACACCAAAGACCAAACCCGTAAACTTACCTTAAGGATAGTAGTGTTGAATCTAAAAGTCTGAAGTTGTGACTGGGTCTCGTTTGGCTTTATAACAGTGTAACCCGCCCCGTAAAAAAGCACACTTGAATGCTCTGGAACAGTCTAGAAGAGCGCGTGAGTAGCTGCTATGGAAGCTGCCATACTTTACCGTAAAGCCTGGAATAATCAACAATAATCTAGCCACTTCCGCTTCCTTCTTCTTCGTCTTTTTGTTGCTTAACGGCGGTTAGCAACTCTCTTAAAGGGACCATTACCGCCACCTACTGGATCCCATTTCCCTCTTCCATTACTTCACTGTAATAATGATTCAGCGAATAAAAAAATACTCAATAATCTATCTAATTATTGTCAGCATCCAATACTATCATATTCCAGTCAGATTCCTTTTTATTTTGTTTATTTATTTATTATTCATTCATTCATTTATTATATCACCTTTGACACAGTCTTTCTGAATCATGAATCTGAAATCATCTTTTCACATCTCGTTGATTCACTTGATAGTATCTTAATATTTCTTAAATCAGCCACCAACTGACTATTTCATTTTCCACTTTACAAACATCAGCACAATCCTCATTTACTTTAACTAGTAGACTGTACTGAACGAATGTTTGCTTGTTGAGTGCGGGGGAACTACTGGTATTCATAATTCAGTAAATTATCTAGGTTGTATTTTAACCATATTTACGGTAAGGGAAATGACAGCTATAGAGTCCAGAGAGTGTCAGTAAAAACAAGATATATAAATAAATGATCTTGAGTTTATCCAGGTGGAAAATTTATTAAATCAAGGCACAATTAGAAGAAACTCGCACGCATAAATCCACAATCATTATTATGCATACTTATTTAATGAAATTATATCTTGTAATAATTGCAAATCATATATAATATTTTAATTCTGCATATCATGTATTTGCCATAATAATGTTATGAGTTGCGCTCTAGATTTGAAATGACCAAAGCATTAAAGTATGTTTATCCTTAATAAAACAACAGAATCTCAGGTATTTGAAACTTTACTATCTTGTTTCTCTTCTCATCTTTGGCTTTTCTAATGATCCAAGATGGCGGCGCTGGTAGGACTGCGTGCATGTTTCTCCGGTAAAATGATGAAATTTTATTATCTACAAAATATTATTTGTACTTTTGACAGTTTCCCATTTAAGCGTGTTGTAATGTATCATGAGAAGTGTGACTTACATGTCTTTGTAAACTCTTAAGTGAAATAGAAGATGCTTCCTTCTGTGAGCAAGGTCACGTTATGGCTGTATTAGCTGCAGTAGATGCGGATGAGACTGTACTCTGAATCAAACGCTAAAATTTACTGAAGAAATAAGATGAAAGTCGCTCGTTCTGCGTAAGACAAAGGCAGTGCAGTGTTTGGTAAAGCAATCATTAGCATACATAGACCCCGTGAATGCAGCATAATGTACTAAACTCTTGTGCCTGTATCTGGTGTCAATGTTTTTTGACCAACCACCTGAAAGCTTTTGTGATCATCTCTGTTTAGCACTTCAGCTTACTTCGCCAAGCCTTCTGCACAGCACTTACAGATTGGTGGGTATATTTGTCTGATCTAATACATTCCTTTATTTAGTCTCAGAATAAATAAAACTTGCTTTGTGTTTCTTTCAGTGTGCGGTGCCTTTGAGCCGGCGGTCTTTTGCTGCTGAAGCCAAGAAAGTCTACACTCGAGACAAGCCTCATGTCAACATTGGAACTATTGGACACGTTGATCACGGCAAAACCACCCTCACAGCTGCAATCACAAAAGGTATCTATAATGGAGACGAGAACCTCTGTCTCTTGTGTTTTGATATGCTGTTAAATCCTTACACATTGGTCTGTAATTCTCTCTTCTTTTCTCAGTTCTTTCAGATGCAGGTGGTGCTAATTACAAAAAGTATGAGGATATTGATAATGCCCCTGAGGAAAAAGCCAGAGGAATCACCATCAATGCGTCTCATGTAGAATACACCACATCCAACAGACACTATGCCCACACAGACTGCCCCGGCCATGCTGATTATGTCAAGGTACTTTTTTTTGTTTTTAACCATACTTCAAGATGAGAGAGAGAGAGGTTCTGGTATTTGTATTATTCTAAACTGTGCATCAATAAATCTAAGGCAATTTTGGGTTGTGTGTTAATGTTTGACAGCTTATATTTCAGTAACTTTTAGGTCTGTTGACATGAAACAGAACTGGAAAAAGACTATAAATCACCTCTTATAATGGGAATGTGCCTCTCAAGAGCAAGCCTAAAAACACAACCCACAACTGTCAAAATGTGTGGCTTTTTTCAAAAAAAGAAGCCCACAGAATATAAAGAAGTATACTTGGCAATGACCACCAATGACGCCTTCTTCCACCTCTGCTTAAAAATACTATGATGCCATTTCTTTTGAAAGACAATTTTATGTAAATTTATAAACAACTACACCTCTTATACCTTGTCATCCCCAGAACATGATCACAGGCACGGCACAGATGGACGGCTGTATTCTGGTGGTGGCAGCTACAGACGGACAGATGCCACAGACTCGTGAGCACCTCTTGCTGGCCCGGCAGATCGGTGTGGAGCATGTGGTGGTGTTTATAAACAAAGCTGACGCTGTGGAGGACAAGGAGATGCTGGAGCTGGTGGAGATTGAGATTCGAGAGCTGCTCACGGAGTTCGGATATGATGGAGATAACACACCTGTTGTGATTGGCTCAGCCCTCTGTGCCCTGGAGGTAATTTCCCTATTGAGTTTGTGGTTATTATAGGGTTAATGCTTTTACTATGGTCGCATTTTGCTTTTCATAAACATGTATCTGATATATGTTTATGTTATGATATAAGCTACAACTTGTCCCCTTACTGGTGCAGTCACAGCTGAACCTGGCATACATTTGCATACAAATAACCAGACACACAACAACTGAGCATTGAATGTGTGTAAAGGGCTATACCGGATACTGGGTGCATTTATGTGGCCAGTAAAGCTCCAATAACTACAGTAATCAGATAACCCAATAACTAGATCTGATTTTTGGTGCATATCTACATGCAAGAGAAACCTGATCATCAGAATTACCTAGTGACATGTGTCAGTTAATCGATGGCATTTTAGAGTAACTGAATTTTGTCTCTTTCAATCATTAACACTTTTTTTCATTTTTTGTCTTTAGCACATTAGTTAGCCATTTATTGCATAATTTTCTTGTCAAAACCTGCGCAGGTATGAAGAATAAATCATATTACTCACATTGGCGTAACTGTTTACACGATATTTCAATAATTACTCCAGAAAAGAAATCAATTAATGATCAGATTTTTTGGTGTGCATCTAAACATAGCCAATATCATTTTAAAGTGTTGCATCCAATCAAACATCATTCTGTTTACAACAGTGGCACTGCCAATTCAAAAACTGCAGTTCCCATTGTTGCCAGCAGAAGGTGCCAAACACCTACTGCAAGTATTCTTGGTTGTAACAAAAGACATAGAAGGCACTTTTCATACATAAATTTAAGATATACAAATAGGACAATTTTCATCTTTAAATGTATTTTTTATGTGCTTTTTTGTGCTCAAATGATTTTGTTTATAACATATGCAGAACATGATGCTTTGGGATTTATTTCCTCAGAACAAGCAGCCTGAGCTGGGAGTAAACTCAATCATGAAACTCTTGGATATTGTGGACTCTTACGTACCGCTTCCTAAGAGAAAGCTGGACGAGCCCTTCCTTCTGCCCATTGAAGGGGTTTACTCTATTCCAGGTATATTTATTTATTTTTCAGTATTAATGTGTGTTATATATACTTTTTACTATATGGCCATAGCAAGATGTGTGTGGATTTGTGGTAAATGTTGGTGTCTTACAGGAAGGGGGACAGTAGTATCGGGCACTATGGAAAAAGGAGTTATAAAGAAGGGAGATGAATGCGAGTTTATCGGACACAACAAAGTCTTCAAGTCTGTAGTAACAGGTAACTCAACCACTAAGCCACCTTTTAAACACTGAAAAGATTTGTACCCACTTGTGGGCATTGTTGATTTTAAACTCACAACAATTGTAATTAATAGTGATGAGGACAGGTAAGACATTTAAAGTTGTCCTATGGAACTTTTCTGGAGTAGGGTCTGCCAAATGTTTGTCTCTGTGGAGTTGTTATTGCCTTGCCAGAAATGTTCCAAAGTCAATACCTTTATGGAGAGCAGGTGACGCCACAAGACCAAGTTACAGGTCAGCGGTGTGAAGACTGTATTCCGCTCACAGACATGTAATTGAATAAAAGCAAGATAGATATGTTAATTGTCATACCTTTCCATGGAGACAAGCGGAGAACCCTCCACAGAAACGTTACACAAATGTGCACCAATAATGCATATAGACCTAAAACGTTACAGTGCCTTAGGTTAGGTTTTTCCTTTTAGGGGTTAAATATGCCTACCTTAACAATTAAAACACATTTAAGAAAGCAATACATAACGTCTTATAAACTATATGATTTACTGTGTTTTTTTTCTTTTTTTCATAAATATAGTATTGAATCTGAAAAAAAACACTGGTAGACTTTCTGACATTATTGCCCCTCTGTGCTGTGCTTAGGTATTGAAATGTTCCACAAATCTCTGGAGAGGGCCGAGGCCGGGGATAACCTGGGTGCTCTGGTGCGAGGCCTGAAGAGGGAAGATGTGAGGAGGGGGATGGTCATGTGTAAACCAGGGTCCATACTACCACATCGGAAAGTAAAGGCCCAGGTCTGTAAGCACAGGGAACACATACCAGGAAATAGACCCTTAAAAAGATATTAACTATATACCTGAATGGAGACAACTGGAGTGAAGTGGAACATAATGCAATGGAGAAATTTGGGTGTAAAAAATCTGAATACATTTTATTGCCATTGTCAGTGAACAAAATTCACAAACTAGAAACTTGCTTCAGTGTTTAAAGTGTGACATTTAACAAAGAATAGTAATATTAAGTATGATAAAATATAAATATACAAATAAGAGCATGCATTAAAACAGTAAAAACATTGATATACAAATTCAAAATATACATTGGGCAGAACAACATTGTAAAAACAGTTCATGAAAGTTACTGTAATTAGTTATTACTCCAGTTACTGTCACTTTAAAATGGCAGGTGGTGTAGTGTTCATGAGTCCAACGGCAGAGGAGAAGAAACTGTGCTTTGGTCCAAATGGACCATATCCTTCACAAAATAAATAAATAAATCTCAAAAGTTTGGGCAAATGAAAAACTCAATACTAAGTAATGGACTCGACACTCAATACCGATTTTGACCACGATCATAATAAAAAAACACATTATTCTAAAGCTATTCAGGAAAGGTTAATTTCTGTCCTGTGAATGTGACTTTTTGTAGTATCGATACTTAAATGAGTATTGATACTAGTTTCAGTACTAGTTTTAGTATCAATTAGTATCTGATTTTTGATACTTTTGACAACCCCAACTCTGGTTAGAAAACATTTAGCATTATCAAATATTGGTTTACTTAATAGGTGATTAATAAGCACACAAGGCAGAATCCAGACTTTTTGGTTTTACTGGACGAATGCTTAGAAAGGCTGATCCTATTTAATCTATAGATTTGCATATTTACCATAGGTGCTACATCAATTTGGAGGTTAGAAAATTGTATTTTTCATTTTTACTATAAAAGTCAACTTGCTGACATTTTTACCCTGGTAATTCAAAAGTATAGTCCAGTTATGTTTAAAAAAAATACCTTAAACCTTTACTAATTATATCTGATGTCGTTTGAATTGAATATTAAAACGTCTGATGAGCTTCTTCACATTGAACCCATTCCAACATTTTGGATGGATTTTGAACATTTGGATGACATTGCATTTTAAAGCATCTAATAGTAACACATGACCCAGTGATTAACTCTGTGATTGTATTCTGTTCCAGGTGTATGTACTGAGTAAAGAAGAGGGTGGTAGACATAAGCCATTTGTAACCAACTTTATGCCTGTTATGTTCTCTCTGACCTGGGATATGGCCTGTCGGGTCACTCTGCCCAGCGAGAAGGTAAGTGGGCTACTACCGTTATATTCTACAACTTGATATCATGACTGTAGACCAGTGTTGGGAATAACGGCGTTAAACAATAACGGCGTTAGTAACGTGTTGTTTTTTCACTAACGGAGTAATTTAACTAATTACTTTTCCCAGCGTCCCAACGCCGTTAACGTTACTAACAGTAAAATGTGGCGTGTTACTATTACTTCAGTTCACTCTGCTCTTCATCAGAGCATCTCTCAGACAAGGAGCTGCAGCGCTGTTGTGTTTCTTTGGTGAAAGAGGAGGCTCGGGGTGAGATAATAGGCTTGTTTGAGATGAGCGAGGCGGGCGCAGATAATCTCGTGAGAGCGAGGCCGACGCAGGCCGTGTCTCAATTGCGCCGCTCGAACGGCGCAATTAAGTCGGGCGGTACTTCGACCTGCACTTCGAACATCGAACGGTGCATTTGGCGAAGTGGGACACGGCCGCAATTTTTGAGCAAGCCGAGCGCAGCAGCTCTCCACCGACTGCGGCGCCTGCATGGACTACAAACGCTTAAAGCATGATGGGAAATGGTGTCCTGTCACACGTGCATTGACAGCTGATTGGGTCCGAGTTGAGTTTTGATCAGAAACGTGACGCCTTGACGCACAGCTGCCTCCTCCTCCAACTTTACACAAACTACTGCCACATATTTGATATGGACATATGTTTAAATGTGACTGAAAATGTCCAGGCTGTTGACAGATATGAATCACTTTAAAGAAATGCAATATAATTACAATCTGTTAAAGTGAAATAAATGTTAAGGGTTCACATCTGTTGTGTTTTTATTGATTTAACATAGTAAGTAACGGCATAGTTACTTTGCCTAGTAACTAGTTACTTCTCCCAAAAAGTAACTGAGATGGTAACTCAGTTACTTTTTGGGAGAAGTAACTTGTAACTATAACTAATCACATTTTTGAAGTAAGATTCCCAACACTGCTGTAGACATTATCTTGATTTGTGGAAAAGTGCAGACTTTGTGAGCTCTACATAATCTGAGACCAAGCTAGTTTAACAAGTCACTTGTGGTAGTGGTAGTTGTGATCAGATGGCTTTATTGAATGCTGCCAACTCAAATTTTGGTAACACTTCAGTTTAGAGACCACATATCAGTGGCTAACTAGTAATAAAAGGCATAGTTAGTGATTAATAAAATCTTTGTTAGTATTTAGTATATGATCCCTAAACTTGAAGATGCACTATATATATCGAAATGTTCCACTGTGTGGCATTACACTTCAATTACAGGTGTTTTCATCGCTAAATAATACCTTAAATAACATATACTGTATTATTATTGTTAGTGGGGTCGCCCCTCCACTGACCTGGCCTGACCTAACCTAACCTGTAACCTTATGTCGTCTGCTTGTTTGTATGGAGATAGATTAGCTTTATGCTATGTTTATGCCATACTGTGGAACATTCCAGGCAAAGCAATAGCATCTATATGGAGACAAAAGTATAGTGCAGTATGTTAATAGAATAAAAATTATATTTGACACTAATGTGTAGCCCTGAAATAAAATAGCATTTTTGCTCAATCAAACAATAGCACTTCACTTTAATTTATCCATATTTTTAGTTAACATAAAGGGTATGTAGCCAAATCCAAACCTGATCATTTCACAAAGTTATGGTATATACAATAGCTTTGTATATTTATTATATAGTTGTTTTGTTTAGTTAACAACATTGCAGGGAAGCACTGATACTGTTGCAGGGATAATGTGATACTGGTTCACACAATAAGCCTTTTATTGGATGTAATAAGACTAGTTACTGGCTAAAGTACTTGTTGTATAAATAACACAATTGTAGAAAATAAATTCTGATGGAAATAAAATGTCTTTTCCTATCCCTACTATGTACCTATATACCAGGAATTGGCAGATGCCAAGAATCAAAGTATCGATATCGGAACTGAAAAAGGGATGAAGTAAATGGAAGAAGGAAGTTTTATTGTTGGGAGGCAGGGTATTGCTATGGTAGACGGGATAGTGTTATAATTACTAGTTCTGCAATCTATCTTTACCTCTCACCGTTTTGTGTTTTTAGGAGATGGTGATGCCCGGGGAGGACACGCAGCTGACTCTCACCCTGCGACAGCCCATGGTTTTGGAGAAAGGCCAGAGGTTCACCCTGAGGGACGGCAACAGGACCATCGGCACAGGCCTGGTCACAGACATCTGCCAGGTGACCGAAGAGGACGACGCCAACTGGGGCTGAAACTAGAGACTGGAGGGGGAGGTGAGAGGCTCGGATGGGTAGGAACTGCCTGTGTCTGGTCAAATGATGTAATGCTGCATTCAAGTGCTGCTGGTAATTTTTATGAATGAATTCTCAACATGCAGAAGCTCATAAAAAGCCTGTGAAGCTAGTTTATATGTGATGTTTCTTAGATGGTAATAAGGAGTGCTGTTGTTAAAGCTACCATCTGTAATTAGACTGGCCAACCTGCCCCTGTTGTATTCTCACATACCACCACTAGATGTATCTAGATGTATACTCTAGACGTTACTGCAGTCTGACAGAAGAAGACCAGAGATCACAGGTGAGCCAGAACAAAGTCCAGGTGAGGGGGTAACAGGTTTCACTGCCTTCTACTGGTGAAAGAAAATCAAATAAAATTGCTGATGATAGCTTTAATGGAAGACATTAGATTAGAGATTAAATTAACATATTTAATAATTGATCAAATCTGACAATGTCTATTTAATGTTAACTATAACTAAAAGCACCCTACATTGAACGACTAACCTAAACTACCATACAAATTATCCATGCACTTGAAAGCAGCACAATAGGGATATACTTTACAAATGCATATACTGCAAGAATTCTAAGGGGTTGGTCTTCATGAAACAAACAAATCTATAACTAAGAAACATGTATAGCTCTGTCTTTCTGTCAAAATACCACATCAACTTGGTCATTTGTGTAATAAAATGTATTTAATAATAATGGGTTGGTTTCTATTATTAGACAGATGCTTTTTAAAACAAACAGGTCCCACACATTGTCAGTTTTTCTTCACCACTACAGGGCATCAGAAGAGCTGCTGTGGAGCTAAATCAGATTAATTAAGAGGTCCAGATTACCAGACTAATGGAGATGAATGGACTTCTTTTTCTTGAGGGAAGCGGAAATTACTGTGGTGAAGTTGTCACTCTCGGGGCCGCATTAGTTTTCTGTGATAAAATCAGATGGTATCTACAAACTGGCATTTCGAGCCAGCACTGTTATCTATTTAGCCTTATAAATGATATTATTATATTTTGAGACACACTAGAGACTAATTGTGTAAAAATATATATTCTGGAATGGTCTGAGGTCCTTCTAGGGTTGGGGGAGTCGAAGAGCAAGAAATCTTGTTGTAATTTGATTGTTTTAGGTTAGGTCCATGTTCATTACAGGTAGAGCTTGAGATGTGTAAAGGAAAAATGTCTCAAATACAGAAGACACATTTAGACACTTTTCTGGAGGAGGGCCACCTGTTTGTCTCCGTGAAGATTGTATTACTTTGCCTGGAATGTTCCGAAGTAGGGCATTAAACATGAACAAATCTGTCATCATGGAGGCCTAGTAGCAAGTGGTGCTTTTAGGCCAAATTGTTGGTCAGAGATGTGGAGAAGCGACCACACTCACAGTAAGAATGAATGTTTATAATAAGTTTAATGTCCAAGTGTGGAATATTCCTTGCAAAGCCATAAGATGTAGACAAGACTGTGGTGGATAATCTATGAAAAAATATACATTGCATTTACAGTATATGCATTTTAACCTTACCTATGAAAATACAAAATATTCATTTTATTTCTTTTAAAAAATATCCTACTTTACTTTTTTACACCAGATTGCCTTCCTGTTGCAATTAGCTACACTAGAGTGGGCCATGGGGGGTGAAGAGCCTTAAAGTGCATATGACAGGTTCTTGTGTTTTTCTCATTTTTAAGCCTACTTAGTTTGGTGGGTAGTATCTGTGGTAAATATTTATCATAGTTGTACATCAGTCTAGTAGTAGTCACAAGACAGTACAAAAATACAAAATAAAGGTAATTTCATTCCTTTTCATTTCATTTTATTTACGTTTATCATAATCTATCATAACTAAAGTATAGTGGATTACAAACAAGTTTTCCCATTACCTCTACATAAGTCTTATCTGCTGCCTGTGTCCAACCAGAAAGTAAATAAAAAACTTCACATAAATAAAACAAGAAAAAAGTAGACTAGAGAACTGATAAAATCTTAAATACAATGTTAACTATGTTTTAAAAAATGTCATATGCACTTTAAGCTAAAATCATGGCTTATGTGAAAGGCCTAGTTTCACTCTGGGTGGTATCTAGGTGGGTCCTCACAAGAGCAGCCCAGTTGCTTCTTGTTGTAGGTATTTGAGAGCAAGGCCTCCGGGGGAAATCCAATCAGCCTGTTGGTGTAATCAAATCCTGTACGTCTGTATGAGTCCGGAGCAACGAGAAGCCCTGAGTGATGTGCTCAGCTGGACCGCTGTGCCCCCACAAGTACGCGAGCATGTAGTAAACACTAGTATCCCACTCACCATAGCCTTCTGCAAGTACATTTGATAGTAGTGTTCATATGAAGAGCAGTGGAAACTAAACAGGTGAGACATGTTATGAATGAACAGCAAAAACAGTATTCAAAAAGTAGTTATCTTGGAATTTTTGTTGAACCTCTTATCCAAATGGTTACCTTTAAAACCTGTTGATCTTGTAATTCACCTGAATGGCCAAGGGATTGCACATTCTCTCAGGGAGAACTACAGTAAATACTTTATTGGAGACACTTGTCATTCATATTTCATATCACTTTACAGTAACCACATACTCCTAGAGGACCCCAGCAGCATCCAGGACTTTACAACAGTCTCTGATCTTCAATACAGCAGGTTATATCCTTTTTGTTTATGGAAGCCTTACACAAAGTATTAAGAATTTTAAACTTAAATTCAGAGTATCTAACTTTCCGGAGGTGGAGCGTCACTTGCATGATTCCATGGAATAAGAAAGATGAAACCGTACTTCAGAACATTCTCGATGGAGATAGATACGTTTTATACCTCACTGGAAGATTATAGGCATGGGAGCAACATTTCTATGGAAACGAGCAGGAGGAGGCCAACACTTCAGGCCAAAGATAAGGTTTGTAGAGATGCAAGCCTGCTCACAGTAAGGATCTATGTTTTTCTAGTTTTTTCAGAGCAATAAACATAGCCAAAATAAAATATTATATATATGGCTATTTTTGGCTAAAAAGTTACGTACTGTTATTAATGTTATATATATTGTTATTAATATTTCCCATAGTGTTTTTTAGAAGAGAGGTCCAACTGTTGGTCAGTGAGCTGTACGTAGCTGTAATGAAAGTAAAGTGCACAACCCACTTGTTTCTCCTCCTCCAGTGCACAGCAGGTGGGAGGTATCCCAATTTACCTCTGAGAACACTCAATAAGTAGAGCAGACCAACTTTCCTCAACTTAAACTATCACCAAGGATAAATTAAATGATGCACCCACTGCATGTTCAGTTTTACAACAGCTTCTTCCTGCTTACAGGACAGAGTAGGCACTTGGAGACCAGGGGTAATGACACAGTTACACTCAAATAAAAAACTGTTACTTTTAATAAAATTCTGAACCAGATCTAGAGCTCATTGGTTGCATATCTGGCTTTGTGGCACCTGCTGATCACTGTTCCAGACAGTGGATATCTCAATTGGTATACAGAAAAGATACTGGATTTTTTTTAGATAAAAAAAACTAAACTGAGGATTGCAGAAAATTATCATAATACAGTGTCCAGTCGACATCAAACAATTTTCAAGCACCTAAAATACATTTGTAAAGAGAAGACTGAACTGACCTGCAGAGTTAGATAGTACTGCGGCAAAAATTGGAGAAATAAGTCTGATAAAACTAAGCCTACTCAGTGACCTTATGCACTGTTGATGTGCACGACATTTGCCCACTGACTTTGTTTATTGAGTTACAAGAGCTGTACTTGTTACCAACACCAAAATACATATTGTTGACAGACTGGTTTTGGCCCGTTTTTTGCGACGTGTGTCCTCTCCAGTGTTCAAGGTGACTGAGCCGTCACATCCAGTGGTCCTGCCAGCCCTGCGCTCTGGTATTAGACATTCTCCCTGGGTTACATAAGAGTGAAAGGAGAAACCTCTGACCCCTCACAGATCCCGCCCACCAAATCTCTGCCATATATATTCAACCAGAGCTGGTCAACACTGCCAAAAAGAATGATGAATGACAGATTCTTGACCCCAGCAATTTGACAAATGTCTTCCCACCCTTTACCCCATTTCCATGCGATACTGAAGCCTATGAGCCAAATATTTTTAATAGGTAAGTTAAAAGTAATCAGACACATCTTGGCACATGTTAAATAACTTAGCTCAATCCATTAAATAGATTTCAACAAGTGCTAACTACTTAAATTAAGATTTAGATTGTTTTGCAGTATACACCCCCCTCTCACTACGTGATCACTCCAATTGTTTTTAGTTTAGCTTAAGACCTGTATCATGTTAGTACCAAACAATCCCTCTGCTTAACACCTTTATGTATGTGTACCACAAAAGAACATCGGATTCCCTTTTGGTCTGATATATTTTATTGTGGTCGTGAACATTGGCTGTCACTTCATAAATCATTTTCTCACAATGTGTACGATCAAGAACTTAAGGGAGAAGAGATTGCTTCAAATGCACCCGGTGGAAGACGAGAGGTCAAAGTTGGGAGCAGATGCTATTAAGAGTCCATCTAGCTCAAACACGGCTCACGATGACATTGTTGGGTACGTGCCTAGCTGCTAGCCGGTCTGAAAAGGTCGCAGGACCAGAATAAATAAATAAATACGCCCTTGTTCATATGTACAAGACAAAGATGGTTATCTGACTAATACAGGAGCTATTGTGGAAGCACTATTTGTCTCTTCCGCGCGTGCCTAGGTCCATTTATTCAGTACATGTCAGCAGGATATAAAAATACAAAATGTGTCCATGCTTTTGCTGAGAAGGCAGTCAGGTGTAGGAGGTAACCCAAATGGATCCTGGAGGTTGATAAAACATAGCAGCAAAGCTAATTTGTCTCACCAACAACTGAAAGTGTAGATGTTATGACCCAATAGCTTTTATTAGTGCACCTCTTCCTAGCTTTGCAGGAGCCCCTATGTCAAATGCTGTGGGTGGAGCCATTTTGCCAAACTACAAAGGACAATTCTGAAGTAAAAAAATAAACAGACAGATGTACAGTTTAGTTCTAGTTTATACTCTACAGCATCAGGATTGTGTCATCACACCATGGAATGTTAAAGCAAAACTGTAACTTTCTGGAAGTGGCAAAGTTAAAAGTTTCATAAACTTAACATTCATTCAAAGGTATTCTGACACTATAGAGTGATAAATAGATTTACCAGAAGTGACCCAGCAGCTTATTGGGTTGTTCCATGGATTTTTTTCATATTGCTTTTGCTAATTTCATTCAATCTGACCAGTTATGTAAAGTTTTTTGATGTTCAACCCAGAGCTCTTAGATCAGACATAGGCAAACTACGGCCCGGGGTCACACACGGCTTATTAATGTGGCCCACCGAACGTGACCAAGTTGTATTAAAATAGGTAAGGGTAAAGCTTGTTCAAAGGTTTTCTACTGTGCTTATTTTACTGAAATTTAATAAATAAATTATTAAATGAATTAATACATTTGAAAAACTATTTGTACAATGAGCCTCACATATTGACGCTTTGCTACATGTTACACGCCAAATCTCTAATACATACATATATTTAAATATATCCTGGCCCAGCCCCTCTGTCAAATTTTAGAACCCATTATGGGCCGTGTGTCAAAAAGCTTGCCCATCCTTGCCTTAGATAATACTTCTTTAACTGTAAATTATCCAAGCAAACATCTGAAAAATTCCACTGCAGCTCAAATGAGATAAACATTCCTTGTGGCCCCCTTGAGGATATGGGCTCCACTGTGGTGCCTGTAGTCACGGCTCTGCTTGATGGACTTACTGACTGAACAATACTTTTTATAAAAACAAGAATAGTTGCCTAGTCCTTATCAGTTACCGATTAGTCCCATACCTTTTTAAATATGGTGAGCTTGAGGATCCAGGAACTTGGTCTGCTCTGTGTTAGTCTGTATCTTCTGAAATATGACAAACATAAGTGCCATTTTAAGAAAAGAGTGTGCAAACTCTAAGAAAAGAATCACTGACATGTGAGATGGGAAGTTTTTGTTTTTGTTGGTGCTATGATGTACAGGGAACAGACAGCAGTAGCATACAGACTACACTCAGGCAATAACACAATACTGATGGGTTAAGCTTAAACTTATGTAAAGTTCACATCATTGTACATCTTAGTTGTCATTTGCTGCCAGAAAGTAGAACTTTTGTCTTCATAAAAGACATGTACCTAATCGGTGTTGTCTTGAATAAAGTGCCATTCCTTTATGAAAATCTTTATGGATCCACTGTTTTATATTTAAAATATGATCAGCCAAAAACGTCTTAGATATTTGCAAAAAATACTTTGCACTTTGATTCAGTCAATTCTTCAAATGACCAAACAATAGTTACCCTGTGTCTTTTCATATGCTTGAGGAAAGCAAAAATATCTTCTCCTGTTTCATATCAAAATCTAAAGAGTATTTCAAATATACCCTCGGCTGGTCATGATCAGGCTCCTCGTGCCACTGCACTGACAGTCACTGGGCCTGTGTGTCATCTCCGCACGTGGAGCAGAGAAAAGGACTGCCTCAGATCTCAGACTCTCTGCGAGAAGAAGCCTGGTCACTGCCCGGAGCAGACAGTCCAGACAGACGCTTCTGCTGCCCTCTCTGCTCTTCTGCCTCCTCCTCATCACGGCTGATGAAAGCTAACTCATTCTCGTAGCAGAAAGAGTTAGCCCCAGATGTGGGCAACTTCCTCTCCTCCATATCCTTGGCACTGCATCTGGGTGTGGACGGTACTTCAAATGTTTTGTGAAAATAAGAGTAGTCAATCCTGTACTGGTTCTTCTCCTCAAAGACCACTGGTTCAAAGCGGTGCCCCCACAGGATCTCTGAGGGCAAGTATGAGCTCCGTGCCTGGGTGGTCATGGCGGTGGCCTCCACCAGACCCTCCAGGATGATGACAATCTCGAAATCTGCTGTCTCTAGGTCTTGTTTGCTGATACCAAATAGAGGGCTCTCATCATCTATCTCATGGATGACTGTGAGGGGAGCAACCAGGAACAGGCGGTCCGTGCCTTTGTCGTAGCCCACATTCATGTCCAGCTGGTCCAGAGGGATGTACTCTCCCTCCTCTGTGTATCGGGGCTTCACTAGCTGGGCCCGTACATGAGCCTCCACTATGTGGCTCTTCCTCAGGTTGGCCACTCGGAACATGAGGCACAACTTTCCATCTCGCATGGCAATGACTGCGTTATGACTGAACAGGAGCGTTTCAGCACGTTTCTTAGGCCGTGCCATTTTGGCCATAATGGCCCCAATCATGAAGGCGTCGATGATGCAGCCCATAATGGACTGAAAGACCACCATGAAGACAGCAGCAGGGCACTCCTCTGTCACACAACGCGCTCCGTACCCTATAGTTGTCTGCGTCTCAATGGAAAACAGAAATGCTGCTACAAAGGACCTCACTAGTGTCACACAAGGAATAAAGTTCTCATCATTGTTTTCCATGTCCCCATGCAATGTACCAATGACCCAGTACGCCAAACCAAACAACAGCCACGACATCACAAAGGCCAGGCTGAACAGCAGGAACATGAACCTCCATCGTATGTCCACACAGGTGGTAAAAATGTCCGACAGGTACCTCGTCGACAGCTCATCCATGTTGGAGAACTGGATGTTACACTGTCCGCTCTTACTGACGAAGCGGGTGTGGTATCGCCGTCGTGTGTGGATTTTGCCATTGCCAAAAGTGCCAACAGCAGGCATGGTACTGAGTCTGAAGCTCTCGTCTTCACAAGACACAAAGCTGTGGTGGTTGGACCTCTCCACACTCATCCCTCTGTGGGCTATGATCCACCTGCTTCATGCAACTGTGTACAGACACACAGGTCACAGGACTTCAAGGCGCAGAGCAGGGAGAAGGTGACAAGGGGCACATGGAGGAAGTGTCTGTGAATGAGAGACATGCCAAATATTAGTCTCGTAGACAACAGTATAAAAACAAGATTTAAATGACAAAAAAATAACATCTTTATCATATACAATAAAACTATGTCTCATTTCCATGTGTCTCATGCTGTGCACTATCACCTGATAACCCTAAATAACCCAAGGACACAGCTAGTTATGAAAATAATTCTGACACAGATGGACTCTTTCCTCAAACATTAATTGCATTTTCAAACACTCATGGTGCATACAATACATGTTTGTGTGGTAAACATAGGACAGAAATAGCCAGTTAATCCAATGCCCTGCCATTTTATGTGACGTATGTTCTCTTTCTCCACTGGCAGATGATTACAGCCCCTGGAGTACTGCTGATTCCCCCAAGGCTGTCATCCAAAATATATGTCCCATAAACAAGACATTGTAAAAACAGAGCCGCAATGACTTTACCAACATGCACCAATGGACTTTATTCTGAACATTAAGTTCAAATGTTCTGTACAGACATACAGACAAATTCATTCACAGTTTACAATAAAAATTAAGGACCAATTTGTTCAATGCATTTTAACTCTATGTAATAAATAACACATATATTTAACCTTATTTTAGCATATATAAAAACCCCCATCTGGTCTGGTTCACAATACAGCATACAACTAACACATTTCAAAGATTTAATATTATTTTCATATATTTTCTTATCTCACCAAACTGAAACAAAACATTCAAAGTTTGCACCATAGATTAATCCTCCACCTACTTTACCATCTACAAATGAGGTTCAATTATGGAATAATGGATGTTATTGAGCTCAGGAACTGTGACAGCATAATTATGGACCTATCATTATAACACATCATGCATTTGCCATGTAAACAGTGACTGACATGTACATTAAAAACCTGTGCAGTACTTCCACAGTTACACCAAATAGGATCTAAGCGCTATAGCCTGTAAATGAGCTCTCACTGTGAGCAGAACAAATGCAGATGTCCTTACACTCTGTGGGCATATGCTCCCTTCAAAAGAACAGGTGCAGCATATTTGATGGATTTATTTAAACCTGAAGAGTGAACTTTAAAGATTTCAGAATGTAAACCTGCCATTGATAAAATAGGACCCATAATCTCCCCGACTAAAAGAGCTTGTGCATGTCTTTTTAAAACTAGCAGTTCCTCAAAGCTCAGTTGCTAGGAGCCAGGATGTTGAGGATATTAATATCTAATAGTCTAGTGTGCCACACTTTGCCTGCTGGGCTGTGAGCTTAACACTTATTGTTAGCGACCAGACTTGTAACACCAATGATAACATAAAATTACAGTATAATAAAAATATATAAATTGGCTAACCTTGTGCGCAGATGGGTTCGTCAATGTTGGTCCCACTTGTTTTTGTCTTCCAGAAGTCTCTTGCTATGTTCTTGCATGGTTCTTTAGGTTCTAGTTATAAATGGAGCTACTGCAATCTCCACCAGCAGAAAAGTATTGTCATGTCAGAGCTTAAAAACATTGGTTGCAGATAGAACTCATTCATTCAAGATTAATATTCCAGATTACAATTTGTACTTCAAAACTTACAATATCCAAAAAGTGTCGCAAAAAGTCCACATAAATGGTCCAAAAACATTATGCATGCTGTTTTCTTGAGTTGTCTGTCTTGCCCTGTCTGACACATTGAGAATATCTGCCATCTGATCTATCTGTGGTGCTGATCCCACTCAGTATCCCACATCCAGTGCACCCGTGCTCACAGCTCTCCCCCTCTCCTTCCCTCCCTCGCGCTGTCACTGTAGATAGCTGGCATTTGCAAACTATGAAACATGTCCTCAAACAAGTGTTGCACCATAAGGGTCAGCAGTTGTGCCCTATACTAGTGTAATGTACATGTACAGTAGACTGTACATGCGGGATAGTGGACAAAATTGAAGAGAGATGGCCACTGTTTGTAACAAATATTATGATGGCTATGGAATTATTTAAATTTATCACATTATTTAGCAAACATAGCACAACTCTCCTATGAGAAATAAAACAAATGTCAAAACTGGCTTCAACTTTGCTCAGTTTGTATAAAATATGGCACTGTCTAACACTATCTGTAAGATGCTATGTGTTGAGATCAGTCTGGTCATTCTTGTGTGTTTTTGTTGTTCTTTGTGTGTCCCATAAACCCACAGGGGCAACTTGAATGGTTCATGGCTCTAAATAAGTAAATAAACAAAACTGTTACATATTCTATATCATATACATAATTAATAATAATAAATTAATAATTATTATTAATAAAATGGATGGAAAACCAGTCAAAGAATTTTTGCTCACAGTTCTGTGCTTAAAATACACAACGGTTGCTGGTAAAAAGTGCATGGGCTAGATTGAAGGAGATTAAAACTATAACCACTAACAGCAAGACGTATTTTTGCTGTTAATGGCTATATAATTGTAGAGGTAATCTGAACATTTCCAGTGAAGGTGTATTGATTAACACACAGTTTCTTCCTAGAAAAAAGTGCATCACTTCTTGACATCAGTGGTTGGAACTAAGTGTTGAGAAAGCTTCGGAAGAGAATAAACTGAAACTGTCACATTAACATGATTTGGGCCTTAATAAACAAGCATGTTTAGTGGACAGCTGTGCCCGGGTTTCTCAGGCAGGTTAAGTCAAACCTTTCCATGTTAGTCTCCACCAGGGTTGCCCTTTGTCACCGCTTCTGTTCATTGTTTTTATGGACTGAATTCTAGGCGCAGTCAGGGGTCAGAGGGTGTCCAGTTTGACGATCATAGGATCTCAACTCTCCTGTTTGCAGATGATGTAATCTCATAAGGATCTCTAAAAGACGCAGTTTGTCACCAAGTCTGAAGCAACAGGTGAGCTCCTGTCCTAAGCAGAGGAATTTATGTTTCTCAGGGTCTTATTCACAAATGAGGGAAGGATGGAGCATGAGATTTAAAGGCGGACCGGCAGAGCTTCTGCAGTAATGCTGCCACTGTATTGGATTACACGCTGAAAGATACTACATCTCAGGGGGCTCTCGATTGTAAAATTCTAAATACAGCAAGGGAACAGGGCGTTTGGCCCTTTGAACATTATATTTTCACCTTTCAACAGGCATAAGTAACAATAAATGCAGTTTTTATGTTTTGGGTCCTAATGGATTGTGTGTTTTGTCCTATAAATAACTAGTAATAAGTTATTGTAATAACAAAAGCATTAAAGTCAAGGCAAAATGCTCTCACACAGCTGTCTCAAATGCAACATGCATGTGTGTCATTTAGTCAAATATCATGATCTTTGAAGGATTTGTTTGTGCCTCCTGGCTGTGTTTTTTGTAGAATTGGGTGTAGACCATGGATTGTTCCTCTAGCGTGGGGACTCTAAATAGGTCATGGGTTGACTTTTGGAGATGGCAGGCCAGATGTGGAGCGTGCTATGGGGACAGAGATAGCACAGTCGATAGCTGATCCCAGGCAGTTATTTAAAGGCTTTTTCACTGTGGATGGAGCCACAAATTGGGCCAGCCAGACCACATTTGGGACATAGACTGCATTAGGGGACATGAGCACAAAGTTTGAATAATAACTGTGTTTAAAATGCACTTGGGGAGAGAGGTGACATACTTCTATACTAAATCAACATTATGAATCGGTTAGTACAATTAATCTTCTAACTTGTTTTAGTCCTATTCATTTTGTCCATTACAAAGTATGGTCCACTACAATAGGTGATTAATCTCCAGTGAATTGCATGATTTTGTTTTTTTCCTTTGGTGGTTGGTCTGAGCCACGTGAGAGGCACACATGATGATGCTGATTCCTATATATGAAGCAGCAGCCTTTCTCCTTACTTTGTGTTTGCTGGTAGCATAATTGATCTTTGCATGTTTAAATGGGGCACTTATTTTTACAGCATGAGCAGGTGCATGAGTATTCTGGTGTTTCTAGCATAGATCCGTCATCAGAGGTGAAAACATTTGTGGGCCGACTTGGCTCGCAGGTGTACACTGCAAATACATCTTTACTGGCATATGCATTTAGCCTTGATCTTGGTGTGTGGTAAAGTTTGAAGGAGAAGAGATATAACGTCAAGTATATGGTTTTGATCTCTTAACCTTGGAATCATGTTGTTTGCACATAGAGTACATATATGGAATATACATATATTTTAGTTTTTCATCTCCAAATGAAACCAGGAAGTCCTCATGTAAAGTCACACATTAGGACTACCATCTGTCACACACATGGAAATTAAAAGGAAACTGTAATTACAATGATTGCAAACAGTGAATTTCTACAGCTGAAATTATTTATAATATATATAAAACATCCACTGCAAACATCAACATATCAAAACAGATGTTTGCATTCAAAGAGCCAGATTTTCCTTATATACCTATTAGAATATGCAAGTTACAGCAGGCCTACATTTGATGCTCATTTAGAAAGCAAGAATAATGTTACCCCCTTTTAAATCAATAAAAGAAATGGCTTATCTGAAACATGGTCCATCTCTTGATTCATTGACAGCTCCATTCTTTCGCTCATGGCAGAATGCTTTGCCTGTCTGTGTAGTTTAATCGACTGTAACCACTGATTTAACAAAACTGTAAGCTCAGGGTTTAGCGCGCTGCCCTTCAGTCCACAAAAGGGAAATTATCAATAAAAATCATTGTTGCGTTTTTGGTATTTTAAATGTAATTTTTTAAAAATGAGATTTGCTTACGTACACAGCTGTACAAAGTGTTCCTTGACAGATTTGAATGGACCTGAGTCACAGTGAATGTAAAATGACAGGCTTAATTTGGCACAATGTTTCCTTTCTGGTAATCTGACCCTAAAGAACATGGCAACGTGATTCACAAAATAACCATGACGAAGAAGGGGTTGTGTGAGGTAAAACTCCAGAAAGCCTACCAGTAATCCAAGAAGCAATAGTAGAAGTCATGTTTTATATAGGCCTATTCCTCCCCAAATTAAATTATGTCTCTATTTATTAATATCACACGTTTCTGAAATTAAAAGCAGGTCTATATGTCCAAGTGTAATGTCACTCTCAAGTCCTGCATATTGTAAAATTATTGTGTCTCATTTTGCTTCTCAGGAAGTCTTTCTAAATTATGAACCCTGATTAATCCGTTTCACAAGCTGGGTAAGCATTATTTTATTTTTTTTAAATGACACACTATTTATTGTCAAAGGCATAACAAAATTATCTTATTTACAATAGGCTATTAAAATGCAAAATACCAATTTATTTGATAACATACATACATTTCTTTATATTATGACATGAAAACTATTATGACTTAGAATTTATATCAATTCCAGTAGCAAACTCATGAGATATTACGATTGTGTGTATTAGGCGACATCTAGTGGGGAACAGACAGACAGCTGTCTGGAATCTTTTTTAGTTTTCATCTGATTTGAAATATTTTTGTAGTAGCCATTTTGAGTGCTTATGTCCCTCTGCTAATCATGCCCCATGATGCTGGCATCAGGATTCAAACAGCGTCATCTTTTCTTGCACAGAGAGGCCTTCTTTTAAACTCTGAAAAACACAGATTATGAACTGTATATTTGTATTTGTGTTTTATTTTACTTTTACAATCTGAAATAGTACCTGGGACCTCACTGCTCTGAACGGTTGGGAGATGACAGTTTTATCTTGAACAGTAGCATCACATTGGTTGGTCCCAGCCTCCTCTGGGAACACTGCAAAAATAATGAGAATGTATTTAGCTGATTTAATACAATACAATTTATATTTTGGGCATTTTTAAATTAAATGTTTCCAATTTTCTTATAAAAATGTCTTACTTTGACTTTGTCCCTGTTGACCTGGACACCAAGTGGCCCATTTCAAGTCTTCCAACAACTTCTCATCTGGTGTTCCCATACATAAAGACTTCAGCTTGTTCTGGGCATAAATAGTGTCCTTGATGCACAAAACACAAAAAAGAAATTTAAATTAATCAAATCAACCAAGCTGCACAGAGATATTAGGAGATACTACCAATCGAGCGAGTTTTAGGTCCTCCTTAAGCGACTGAGCTTCTTGTCTGAGAAACTGCATCTCTGCTTCCCTTGCACGTAAAATGATCTGTTATGCCAAAATTATAGCTATAAAACTGCTAACAAAAAATGAACAATTACATTTTTGTGATTTATGCGACTTACTTCCATCTCATAGGTGTCAGTTCCTTTTGGAGTGAGGTGTTTAGTTTTCAGAGAGTGGAAGGGGGAAATGTCATTGGCTTGTCTCTTCACAACATAACACAAAACAAAGAAGTTTTATTATTTTGATTTGATTAATTTGGCCTGTAACTTAAGTTGTTCAAACAAAGCTAAAGCATAACTTCAACCAAGAAGTAGGCTTGTCACATTTTACTGTTAAAAAATTACAATAAAATATATTACAATGAAATGAGAATATTCAAGGCTGCTTCATGCCTCTGATACAATAACTGTAAAGTACCCCACCAAACTTCAAAATTAACAATATCTTTAAAAAAAATAAATAATGACTCATAGATACATATGTGTAAATATTCAACCCAAAATGTACTGGATAATAAGAAAAAGTTCCCCATCTGCCTTGACAGGCTATTGAGCTCTCAAAATGTTCCTAATATAATGTTTCATTTATTGAGTGATACATTATTGAACTAATTATTGAAGACAGTATTTCCTCCCTCTTATTACATACTTCAGCCAGTCATAACCTACCTTTGCCTCATCACCTCACAAGCCATTTATATAAATACACTCTCTCTCCCCTCAGTTACTCCATGTCACAATCCTCCCTCTGAAACATCTTCACAGCAGCAACAGAACCACCAGCCACCTCAGCCTTTCCATCTCATCCCTCTCATCACTTCCACTATTGTGTTTAATAGAAAGATGTTCAATAGTACCTGTTTCTTTTTAAGCTCCTGGTTTTCCCTTTGGTACTGCATGAGAGTCTTGCGTTCCTGTTGCAGTTCTTGGTTGAGCTGAGAGTTCTCCAGACACTTCTGCGTGTGTTGCACTGACAACACCTCCAGGTCTTTGTTCAGTGTCTGTAACTCCTTTCTTTAAATTCATATTACATTATTAATAATACATTACAGAGATTGTAAATTATAAACAATAACAAAAACCTACTCGTATTCGATGTGTAGTTCAGACATGTCTGCGTTTTCCCTGATGTTTGTAGTGTACCGGGTTTTCTCCAGTTCCTCCTTATGTGACCTCCTCATAGCTACAATTGCTACAAAAGAAGTCTCATCAACATATACCTTTCATATTTGAATATTCCATTATGTGGATTAGGTTGGATACTTGCACAAATAGAAAGCCCAACAGTATATGCTTTATAATCTATTTCAAGTGTAAAACCAATTAAAAAAACAAACAAACTTGTGCATCTGCATTACCTTATTCCAAATATATTGTGACCATCCACAAAAGTTCTTTATGTTGAATTGTGCAATGCCAATGCAAGTTGTCATGACTGTGGTGCTTTATTGTTTTTAAACTAAATTTTGAAAATCTGTCTTTATGATTATAATTATCAACCTAATGCAATTTTCAGATTAAAATAACAGTAAGTTTACCGTGATAGCATTTCTATATAAAAATAAAGACCATTGTGAAACTATTCAAGAAATAAAATAAGAAATCAGCATATTCTTCAAATTTAAATTTGTTTTCTGGGTTTCTACTTTTTTGACAACAAAATTGTACCGGCCATAGTAGCAGCAGTCTCCTCCTTCAATAGTTGGTCTTTCTCCTTGAGGAGTTTGGCCACTTCTTTCTGATGCTGCTGCTGCAAATCACTGATGAGCTTCTTGTGCATGTCCTCCAGCGCACTGAACCTCTGGGGATGCAGAACAAGACTCATAAAATATATAATGCCTGTTCATGGGTTTCAGATTTATTTTCTATGCAACATTTTGAGCTCTAGTTCTACCTAGCAGTAAAACTTTCTTCCAAGGTAAGTTTTATATTAAGTAGAAAACTATGTACAAGTGATAAAACTTATGGATACCTCAGATTTGTCCAGTTCTTCCATGTTGCTCTCTGCCCCATTGTGACTTTGACTTGAAGCTGACTTGCCAGTCATTTTGTTCAGTTTCTCTTTGGAAAAACATGATTTGCTGTAATAATCATGTAAGTGTTTCATTTCCTCTTCGTGGATCCTCTGCAGCTCTTGTATCTTGTCCTGGAATTCTCCTTCCAGTTTTTGCATCCGTTCTTCATGATAGTTCTCAATTTTTTTGATATCTTCTAACAGTTTCTGATTCCCTGACTCTACCATTCGTACCCTCTTCTCAGCCTGCTCCAGCTCCTCTCTCAGCGTACAGTTAACCTCCTCGAGATGACACAATCTTTCATTCACTTCTTGATCTAAACCATTGGTTTCAACTTTTGAACTATTTTCAGACACTTGCTTGAGATCTAAGTATAACCTGTGTGTTAAATAAATGATCTTTGCTTGTTCTTGCATCCACTTCAAATCTGTATTTTGATGAGTTATCGTCTCAGAGATATCCTGACTGACTTGGTGTAAGAAGGTTGCCCTTTTTTGTAGTGTTGACACAAGGTCTCCCCATATGTAAAATGTTGTATGACCATTTGCTTTAGTTGGTTTATGCATAGCTTTGTTTTCTTTCTCTTCATTTTCACCATAAGATTCCAGCTCAAAAGGTTGAATCTCCTGCAAGTTAAAATTTTGTTGCTGGAATTTGTAAACTTTGTAAACCAACTCCGCTTCCACACATGCACTGCTCACTGCACTTTCCACCATATCATCATTCCTGCTTTGTGCTTTTAAAGCTATTATTTGTGTAAGCAAACTTTGGTACCTTTGAGAAAGAGAACCCCCATTTTCTTTTTGAATTACTTGAAGCTGACCAATGACATTTTTACTTTGCAATAAGGTCACCATAGGTTTCCACAACAAATATCTCCCTTGCCAAACTTTTCCCAACACTTTCGGGAACGTCCTCCATGAGATGACCGTTCTCTGTTAACATCTTGTCATTGAAAATCCTTTCCTCCTCCCTGCAAGCATAGCGAGACTCATGCTGTTGTTTCTCTGCGTCTTTCTCACCTTGCTTGAGACAGTTAACCAAAGTGGCTAGCTGCTTTTCGAAGTCCTCAATGTCTATAAGTGACCCTGCTTCTTGCAATTTACCCCTGCACGCTTGGACGATATTAAGTGCTACCTGGAATCTTCCGACCAACATCCGGCAGCGGTTCTCCATTTGTTGGGCAAAACGCTGGTTGTTTTTGGCCTGGGTGTGCAGCAGCAGGCCTAGGTGTTGAGCATTTGCACGGGTTTGGGTGAGCTGGGAGCACAGGAGAGGATCTTGGCAGCTTGCATGGCTCTGATAATCCTCCAGTCTCTGCGTAATGTCCCTGAGTTTCTCCTCGGTTTCGTAAAGCTTGGTTTCAAGGAACTGGATGATGGACGTGAACCTATCTGGATCTTCTCCATCTAGACCAGGACTCTGGTTAATAGAACGCAGTCTCATGGAACCATCAACATGAAGTTTTTCTGTGTCATCTACGAACAGTTTTTTCTCTTTGTCCTCCTTTTTTAGCGCGTCATTTAATCTCATTTCGGTTTCTTCCAAGCTGTTCCCCAACACTTCCATCTTCAGCAGGATTTCATTTAGCTCTTGCTCTTTTTGGTCAAGTTGTCGCTCGTAACCTTCCCTCATCTCTTGAGTCTCTGTCTCCCATTGCCGTACCTTCCCCATAGCCACTTGCAACTCCTCGCTCACGCTCTCATAGGAATGTTCTAGGTTATAGAACTGTGTCTCATCTGTTTTCAGGCGGTCCTGCAGTCTGTTCACTTCTCCGGTCAACTCATGCACCTGACCCAGCAGTTCCTGGCATTGTTGTTCCAGGTGGTCTTTTTCCTCTTGGAGCTCCTCCATGGCAGATACCGTTTGCTGTAGCTCCACCTGAAGTTGCTCCTGGGCTTCTTGTATCTCTTTTGTCCATTCTTGAGACTTCAGATTCTCAACCTCCTCCTCTGCCTGTCTCAGCTGTTCTTGAAGGTCCTGCGATCTTTTCTCAGCTTGGGTGAGACTAGCAGCCAGACTTTTGCGTTCTCGCTCCTGACTTGCTTGAAGTAGCATGAGGTGCTGCTCGAGTCGTGCTTCTTTTTGGGCTTGAGTGTCTTCATAGGCGCGGAGTTGAGTTGTAACCTTTTGGTAATGTTCACGTAACTGGTTGGCTTCCTGTTGTAGATCGCACAAACCTTGCATTTCCTGCTGGACTTGTGTTAAACAATTCTCGGCTTCAGCCCTCTTCCCTTCACTGGATTGTAGTTTTGATTTCAAGGACAATATGATCTGTTCCAATTGCATCTGTTTTTCCTTGAAGTGTCGTCTATCCAACTCCAGCTGGGTCTGAGCTAGAGTAGTTGCATCACTACTGAACAGCAGATGTTCCTGCTCTGCCAAGAGCCCTCTGCAGAGCTCAGCCTCCGTAGCTTCCACCTGACTGTACCTCTGAGCCTCCAGCTCTGCCGTGTGGTCCTGTTTAGTCTTCTGTAGACACTGTACATCCACTTGGTCCAAAGAAGAGGCAGAGGTGGATATACTGTCACTCTGCAGGACAACAAAGAAACATAATGACATAATATATATCGGTTGTATCTAATTAATGAATGTCATACCTGTCCGAAGCTCATTTCATTTGGGTGCTTTGCTTTTTCTTGTTCAAGTTCATCTTGTAGAGTCTTGTTAATTTGTTGAAGTTGAGAGAGTTCTTTTTGTTTTTTTTCCAGCTGTGCAAATCACAGTTTAATGCAGAGTCAAGTTAAAATGATTTATATTGCTTTCTTTTTTATGCATAATATTTTACATACATTATAATACAAGGCTCAAAATAATGCTGTACATAGGCTAATCTAAATTTATAAGATATACAGATTTGAAAGAACTCTCAAAATATCAAGAAATGTTGACCCTATTTAAGGCTACCATCTGTAATTATGTAATTGGCCGACCTGCCCCTGTTATATTCTCACATGTCACTACTAGATACTATCTTCATTACTGCTCTCTGATAGTGTGCCAGCTTTGACCTGGTAGAAGAAGACCAGAGAGCAAATGTGAACATGAACAAAGCCCAGGTGAGGGGAGGAGGAATAGGTTTTGCATCTGCCATCTACTGGCAAATAGAATAGACTTATGTATGGTAGTTTTAAGAACTGTATATTATGTCACATTTAATTATTTAATTTGATTATTGTTGATCCAAAACAACTAATTTAGATGTAATCTATTTTAAATATATACTTTCATTTAACATGAAACAGTTAAATGTGCACTATGTAACCTCTCTGGTGGAGGATCTGCCACCTGCTTTTCTCCATGGAGATGTTATTGCTTTGCTTGACCCTTAACCAGAAAGTTTACATAGTGCACCTTTAAATGGAAAAGGGGACATAATGTTTTTTGTTGTTTTGCCTTTGCATAGTCATGCAATGTAATACAAACTATTGCTAGCATTTATTAAACACTTATTTGGACAGCTTATTTAACAGCTGTAGCCTTACCTCCTTGGCCAACTGTCCTGTGTGTTTTTCACTCGCCTCCTCTTGTGCACAAAGTGAGGAGGAATTATTTATTGATTGCTGACCATCTTTTTCTAGTGCTGTTGCTGTTTCAATGTTGTGCTTCAGCAAAGCATTTAAATCCCCATGCAAACATGCATTGTTGGAAATCTCTGATTGAGAATCAAGAAAAACTGTTTTCAAAATGCCATTATAAAAATATTGCATATAATGAATAATTTACCATTAACTGCGTTCTGAACAAGATTATCTGAAGAGACTTCTTCTTGGTTATGAAGAGGATTGGTAGGGGGTGTAGCAGATGAGATGGATGGAGAGATGGGAGGGGGCAGTGCTGATGCAGGGACTATATCGCTGGTATTTGAATCTGCATTGGACTGCTTCACTTGTTTCTGTTCTTTTAAGCATTCAAGATAATTTTGGTGATCTTTATCTCTAATATCTTCGGCATATCCATCATATTTTTTGTCCAGGGATTTTGAACGCTCCTGTCGGGCACTTTGCTCTACTCTGGAGCTGAAATTAGGAATAAATTAGGAGACTTAAGAGGTACAGTGATACTTGACTTTTAAGTGTTTATTACTTGGTATTACTTACTTAATTGCAGGAGTAGCACTGGGCCTTACGTTTCTCAACACAGCTTGGACCCAGTTGCGTCTCAGTCCAGAGGTCATCGCACAGAGAGTGTACACACCATCTCTAGTCTGTGTAATGAAAAGAGTGAAAAAATAGTTCATAGTTTGTTTTGCTTATTTTTCCAACTAGACCCTCCATAATATATCCACAAACATGCCACTGAATGACAATTGATGCAACTGTGCACTTATGCACAGTTGCATCAATGCAATTAAGAGAACAGGTCCAATTCCAACTGTCCATAGTCACATTACAATAAATGACCTGTTTCTTGACTGTGTTGCTGTGATGATGACATGTAGCCACAGAAGAGGATACTCGTGTTTGCTCAGACAGGCTGGCTTTCATATCCCGAGAGTTCTTTGATGGAGAATTTTTACAATCCCTGAAAGGTCAGCAAGTAACAAAACGCAATCTTTAAAAAGCACAAATTAAAACTATAACATAAGTTTATTTTGAATGACAAACCTTAATGTTTCAAGTGAAGTTGAACACTTTCCAAAATCCAGGTTTTTTTCTTCAATAAAATAAAGTAAAAATGTGAGTTGAAATAGTTGACAAATAATCTCCAATGTGTCATGAATTATTACCATCTCTCCCTCTCTGGTCCAGTCTGCCTAGTGAGCGGCTGCTTCGTATTAACGGCGCAGCTGGGAAGGAGGAGCTGTGGAGGGAGGAGAAGCTCCGGCTGCTGCAGAGGCGGATGCCTGGCTTGGATGATTGAGATCCTGTCCTCGTGTTCTTAAGTCCCGCATGGTTCTGCTCCTGTGTACTCCCTCCACCTTTACCTCCAGAACTCAAGTCCCTAGTGCCCAAACTGTGGCTCCTTCCAACAGTCACACCACTTCTGGTATTGGCACTCTGTTTGCCACTTGAAAACTTTGAATCCTTGGAAAAAAAAGTTTAAGATGTTGAAATATTTACCACTTCAGACACACCGTATGATTCTCTAGCCACATTTAAACCCTGATTCAATCTCTTAATTCATTTAGCACCATCTGACCAGCTCGCAGACACACCTAAACATACGCATTAGCTAAAGAGTAATTAAACACAAGCACTGGAGAGACACCGTGCCATGATTCTGTGCTTCTTCTGCAGAGGCAATCAATCTGTGGTCGGACCAAAAGCCAGAGGAATCGATGGCGAGAGCCCTGAGTTAGCGACTTGTGCGGATTTAACTGCGCTGACTTGATCTTATAGGCCATTAATACAATCATAAATCAGACTGTTTTACTGTAGCCTCTAGGTGGAGACCAGATCATCACATTAAGTACCTAAGTGCCAGATTTAGGATGAAGATCATTTTACTTTTATGAATTGGAATGCATTCTGTTCATTGGTTTCAAAAATGTTAGGACTGTTGCCATCATGGTTAACGAAATATTATATCTTTTAAATGGGAAACAGTCCTCAAAATGTTGAAAGTCATGGATAACCACCTAAATGTTAAATGGGCAATTCTGAAAAAAATATATAGTTATTTGTATTCTAATATAATTTTATAAAACACATTCAAATAAAAATAAATAAAAAATATTCAGGTCAGTACACTGCTTACCTTTCCCATCTTTTTCTGCATAGCTTTATTGGCCTTTGAGTTAACTAAAGTGTCCTGCCACCTGTACAAAAACATACAGAAAAATTGATGTTACAAGTGGGTAAAATGTTTCTCACTTCAGAAAATGTTTCTCACTTCAGAAATAATACACTGAAATGTAGCCTAAGTAGGAAAATAATAACAAACTTACCTTGGTGCTTTGGACATCATCTTTGCCAGTTCTGTGTAGAAAAAAAATGTATATGTAAAGTTTTCCCTTATCAGTAAAAGCACAAATAGCGTCTGTAAGCACCCATAAACCTAGACATATCCAGTCGCACTCACATAATCTGGGACACAGTAGACACAGTCAATTAGTGTTTGGTAGGATTAAGGTGACCGCTTAGCAGGATTAAGTCTACCACAGTAATTTTAGTGAATTTAACCATCACATCTCAGCGCATTTTGTTGTTTTATTTTATGTGTTATGAAATATATATATTTTTTAATCTATATTCAATAAAAATGAGTTTATGGATAATCTCTGCACAAATGGTAGTCTACCATTGAACATATATTGGATTACAGACAGTCAGATGTCACTGTGTATCTGACAACTGTGAACTCAGCTGACCTGACCACTTGTCCTCCTTTAAAAAAAGGAAAAAGAAAATTATCAAAGAATTAGCAGTAAGCAAAAATGAAAAGGGGATAAAAAAATAATATGAACAACAAAATTAACTTACATTGCATTTAAAAAGTAATCTGTTATTCTGTGATGGAAAAGTTTTTAACAGTTTTCAACGATTTTCTTATATTCAGTGCATTACAGGAACAGCACTTTTATTTTTTTGTTTTGTTTTTAATTTGCTTTCCGTATTATTATTATTATTATTATTATTATTATTATTATTATTATTATTATTATTATTATTAGTATTATTATTATTTATTATTATTCGTGTTATGATGATGATTATTGTTATTATGATGATTATTATTATTATTATTATGATGATGATGATGATAATGATTATTATTATTATTATTATTATTATTATTATCATCATCATCATACATTTTATTTATTTATTTTATTATAATTAAATTTAAATTTAAATAAATAATGTTGTTTAGAGACGCGTGCTCTGATTGGCTGCCTGCTTTGTCACGTGATCTCACAGCTGATTTCGCTGGAGTGTGTTTTGCTCGGCCTCTCGCTCGTGCTCAGTGCTCATCATTTTTGTGTTATCCATTTCTCCTTTTCTCAACAACATCCCGGCACAATAACGTCGGCACCCGGTGATCTACGATGGCCCAGGCGTCGCAGACCAGTGCAGTAGACGCGAATAACTCCCAGATCCGTGTAGAGCACGATAAAAAACGGCGACAGTTTGTAATAAGACTGAACGGTAAATCAATCTGAACATAAACATTAGCTAGGGACATGCTAGCTAACAGATGCTAACACAATAGTCGGGATTGTACAGGTTTAATAATTGCCACTCCAACCCTGTGGATGACTTGGATCTTTTGTAATTAACGGGGCCTTTTTTGTAATCAAATTGACAGTTGTTCTAAGGTTATTTTATGAAGTTTGGTCTTGTATACACATGGCTCTTGCAGGCAACTTCCTGGCTAGTCTGTTAACTTAGTTTACCTATAAGGGACTGCATTATCTGGAAATACTCTGCAAATGCACGTGTCCATTTGGTTTAGGGTACTGTTGTTATGAAATCGAGCAAACATTAAAGTCCCGACGTGTATTGATGACCCCAAAAGCAACTTTGTCACAGCAGAACTGTGTCATTTCTTCATCAAATCGGCTGGAAATTTGGCCAGTTGTTCAGTTTCATGACTTTTATTAATAATGAATATTAAAACAAAAAACAAAACATATAATGACTGTATGAAAAAGTTACGTTAAAGTTTCTAAGGGGTCAATTTGACCCCATTTTGTTTCTCTTTTAACTCAACCATAAAAAATAATATTCTTATCATATTTGGCTCTATTTTTAGCCTATTTTCAGATTGTTTTCTTTTTTTTTTTTTTAGTTTGAGTTTATTGTTGACCCTCAAAATGTCCTGTAACTATTCATTTCCACTACAATACTGAACAAACACTATTTGGTCCTTTGCCAAGTGGGATTTGTCAAAATTTTGTGAAAAAAAAAACAGAAAAGAAAAAGTTTTTGATTTTTTTTTTATTGTTTTGACTGAGAGCAAAAAGTTGTGTTAAAGTTCCTTTGGGGTCAATTTGACCCCAGTTTGTTTCTTGTTTCTTTTAACTCAGCCTTAAAATAATATGTTCTTATAATTTGGGGTTTTATGGTTAGCCTGACTTCAGACTAATGCACTCATACCAAATTTACCTTACATTTATATAATTATTATCTAGGCCTTGATCATGTGACAACAGTATATTTTTAACATTATAAGGCTCTATAACAGTGAAATTACTTGACTGTAGTGAATTTAAAAAAAAAAGATGAATTAGAAGATGGGAGTGGTCTAAATGTAGTGTGGGTGCTGCTTTTGAAAAATTTTGAATTTTTGATTTGGAGCAAAAAGTGATATTTAAGTTTGTTTGTGTCATTTGTGACCCCAGCCATTTTCCCATTAATTTCAGTGGGATTTAGTGAACCTTATTTACATTTCTGTGTTTGGCCTTTCATACCAACTTCATTTAAACTCCAGACTTTTATTAAATCTACATCACATAGGACCTCATTTACATGAATATTTACTTTGGATTATTTTGGATTTATAATTTTTTTCATAGTTTTAAGGCCCCAAAACCTCCGCACTCCTCCACGTTGAGAGGAGCCAGCTGAGGCATCTGTTCTGGATGCCTCCCTGGGGAGGTGTTCCGGGCATGTCCCACTGGGAGGAAGCACCAGGGAAGACCCAGGGCACAGTTGGAGGGACAATGTCTCTTGGTTGGCCAGGGAAGGCTTGGCATCCCGTTGGAGGACCTCGAGGAAGTATCTGGGGTGAGAGAAGTCAGGGAGTCCCTACTTAAACTGCTGCCATTCGTTCCTGGATATGCGGAAGAAAATGGTGGCAAATAGATGGATGGATGAAATTTTACCCTCTTACGATTGACTCCTCAGGTTGAAAAACAAATTCCATTGTCAATGCACAGAGACTCTTGTTTGCCAAATTCATGCCAAATGAAAAAGTGATTTTGAAAAAAAAATGTGTTTTTTTTGATGAAAATCTGTTCAAATATTATTCTGAGCAGAGTTTTGGATCTGAATTTATGATCTGGGGTGAAATGATTGAATGTTCAGAGTTGTTTTATTCTGCATGCAAACAGCTTGAGTTTGGTGCATGTGAGACTGACACTTGAACGTCCTTTGCCAAATACAGACTCAGAATGTGTAATTAAAGTCATAACTTAAGCACAAATAACATGAAAACATAATTAATGTTGATAAAATAATATAGGATGAAAACCTGTAAAAGTGTCTGATACAGATGATGCTGATGTCTGTTGTTAGTGTTACGTTGAAAGGAACAGTTGGGAGCTTTGTTTTTCAAACTGAAAACACGGTGGAGGCTCCCTGTCCATGGGTTTGGATTGTGTGTTTTTAGTTGTTCTAAAGCTCCAGTCACATATTTAGAGTGATATGTTATCCCTTTGTTAGTCCTGATCCTGTATTAGGCAAAGCCCAGTTCCGCTGTCCATAGACATTACGCGGCCTCAAACACAAGCTGATCTTTTCTGTTTACCTGCAGAGTCAAATGGCTCTGAACATTCAATTATTTCATCAAAGATCATAAATTAAAAACTATGCTTGGAATGAAAACTATGGTTGGAATGATTTTTGAAGAGATTTGAATCCAAAGGCATCTTTTTCCAAAAAATAAATGTGGATTTGTGAGTAAAAAACACCATTTGGCTTGACATGAACACTGTGTTTTGTCTTATTGGAGGTTTTTGGATGTAAAAATATGAAAAAGAAAAAGATACATTTACGTTAATGAATGTTCTTATTCTGGAGTTTAATTGAAGTTGATCTGAAAGGCTAAACACAGAAATGTAAGCAGGATTCACTGAATCCCATTAAAATTAATGAAAAATTGGCTGGAATGGCAAGGAACTTGCTCTCAATCAAAAACCTCACAGTTTTCAAAAAACAATGCTCACACAAAATTTAGACCTCTCTCACCTTCTAATTCACCAATTATTTTTTATTACATTACAGTCTTGTAATTTCATGGTTACACAGCCTTATAATAAAAATTAAAAAAAAAAAACCCAACGTTTTCACATAATTAGCCCATTGGCACTGAATATATAAATGTAAGTTAAATTTGGTATGAATGCATTAGTCTGAAGCCATTCTAACCATAGAACCCACAGACAATTTTGAGAATATGTTATTTTATAGCTGAGATATTAAAAAAAAACGAGTTGGGGTCAAATTGACCCCAGAGTAACTTTTTGCTCACAGTCAAAATAATAAAAAGGTGGGGTCCATTATTACTATTTTTGTACTAAAATATGGCCTACTGGCCAAATATCAAAAAGTAAACACAAATTTGGTATCAGTGCATGAGTCTGAAGTCAGGTTATTTTATGGCTGGGTTATAAGAGAAACAAATTGACCCCAGCGGAACTTCACTAGCAACTTGACAGGAACACACAAGGGTTAAACTAATATTTGCATGTTGACAGGATCTCATGATCGAGCAGTTCTCCTTTATGAATATGTTGGGAAGAAAACTGTTGACTTGCAACACACTGAAGTCCCAGATGCTTATCGGGGAAGAGGAATCGCAAAACAGTTAGCTAAGGTGAAATATCTTCAACATTTGTGATAGGACAATTTGTTTGTATAATCATACTTATTTTACATATGAGGTCCTAGAGCTAGGTTTTTAAATAATTCATATTTTTGCATACAACTAAAAAGGTTTCTGTTATTACAGGCAGCTATGGATTTTGTCGTGGAAGAGGATCTAAAAGCCCACTTGACATGCTGGTACATTCAGAAGTATGTGAAAGAGAACCCACTGCCTCAGTACACTGGACACATTTACCAATGATACTTGGACGTGAGAGACGCACAGAGACTCCAAGGAAAGAAACTGCCTCAAATGCTTGGGAGTGACAGCAAAGGCTCGTCAAGGCTGTGATTACAAGACATTGGGTTTATCCTGAGATGTGTTCTCATGGTGAATCTTCTGTGCTATGAGTGCAGGGTCAAATGGTCTGTCTGCCAGTACAGATAAACACACACCATGATGCCGCAAGTTCAGTTGGAAGCATGGGAAGGTTAAACCAATGCTAGCTCAGGCAAGACAGAAAAAGCAAAAGCTTATCACTGGTTTGGTGGTCCATAGTTGTTCAGGGATAAACAGTGGTCTATTCACTGAAGGTTAAATGACATCTATACTTTTCTACATAAAAAGAAATCCCAGAAAATTCCCCAGAAGCTAATTGTATAATTTAGGATCTCTGTTTGCAAGATTAAAATATGTTTTAAATTAATTTTTAATTAAACTATAGCAAATGTAATAACATTTTTATCCTATGTGAACTCACAAACTCATTCTTGAGGACTCAAGTTTCTCTAACCAAAGAGCATAACTGACATGAGTAGTATGCAGATGCCACTGTCTATCGTCACAGTTCTTTACTTTTGTAAGATTAGGGCTCATATAGTCAGAAGACAATCATTTGATCTCAAACCAGCTTTTCTGGCTCTATGTTCTTATGTATATCTTTTAGGTTAGTAATTGCTGCAAATGGTCACCGCAAAAACACTGTTCTATCTGTCTCTTTATGTGGTTGTTTTCTGCTATTGACAATCTCTGAGCTGAAGAAAAGACCTCAGGTCAGTCCACTCTCGGTGGAAAAAATGTTTATTTGCTTTTAGGGGTGTACCCATGTCTTTCTTTTTTATTTTCTCGATACAATGTTTGTGCTTGAGACCACACTTTTTATTGTTAATAAGCAAAATATATTCGGAGTTTCTGGATTTATTTGGTGAAACGTGCCGACTTGATTTAATTAATAAAAGGTGACTTCTAGCGCCATCAGCTGGCGGTTAGACGAATAGTAGCTTTCATGGTGGATTAATTTAATCGGTTATCAAAGCACATAAAAGTATTTGCTTTACAACTAAATGCATGCTGATTAAGGGCTATGTTAAATAATATTTTTGCACAAGTGCTGCGCCCAAAGCTTCAGAGAGCGTCCTTTTATGACACGAGAACATTTTCAGATTAAGAGATTAAGATCAATTACCAATTACTCCTCCGTAATTGCTTGTCCTGTCCTCTACATACACGATTACACACTTTTGTCCTATACTTAAGCTGTACTTAAAAGTTGTACAGGTTAGCAAAGTAATTAGTGTTACATTGGTTCAGTAATGTAGATATTTGCACTGAACGTGTTCTATCTCTTAATAATCTTGTGTTTGCGTAGATATTTGAAGGACGAATGCTCATATGGGAAAAGAACATCCCGTTCATATATGAAAACCTGTGCTGCATGGAGCTGACCTACAACTTCAACATAAAGTAAAGGCACGCGTGCTCTCTGTGGTGGGAATTGTAGTGAATGGTGGTGTTCAGCGCCTGTGTCGGTCCTGTTACAAGACTACATCACCCATAAGGCATAGCGCTATTTTGCTTGAGCTGCAATCACGGTTGCATCTCCAACATGGCGTCGCTGGGAAGGAGGCGCGGTGTCCCAGTAAGCAGGGAGAGGTCAGTTACACCACATAATGTCCATAAAACTAAAACATTATATCTCTATTTTCTGTTTTATACTTGTCATTACTCGGCAGATGCAATACATGCTTGGTGTTAGGACAATGGAGTTATTAGTCGAGCTGGCAACTTCATTTTCGTGCCATAGTTAGCTCATGTTAGCTGGAGTCGTGTACGGCTAACTAGCATTAGCAAGGAAACACTAGCTCATGTGATGTTTTGGTTTTTCCCACGTCCAGACAAAGTAAAATAAACTAGATCCACGTAGTTTTAAGTGGGATCCACCGTCAGTTGCTATTAAAAATCATTGGGGTGATTTTATGCCTCGAAACTGTTCCTAATGTTTCTTTCTTTTCTATATTGGGCCGATGTTGGTGAACGTCCTTTACCCGAGAAAGCAAGCCGAACAACATTATACCAATAAACACTGATATGGCTTTATTTAACTGTGTGTATTTAATCAAAAGTCCTTGTCTTTTGTATATCTATTCATCATATTCCGTAAGTCTTAGTTTTGGACTATTGACAGTGTCAGAAGCTACTCAAAAAAGGCCCAAGTGTTTTCATGTATGCGCCTCGAATTATATCAATCATGCCTCGAGTTTTAGCAATGACAAACTAAATGAAGGCTTATTCACTCTGAAAGTTTAAACGAATAGATTATACTTGTTGTAGAGGAGATGCATTCTTATGTTTTAACTGAGTAGTACATAAGGTTGCTCTAATCACTGAATATTTCCTGCACTCCTCAACAGTTTTTGGATTGTATAAAATCATTTTCCACCCTGTTGTCTTGTCTGTACACAGAGGAGTGATGGCGGCCACTGACTGCTACATTGTCCATGAGATCTACAATGGGGAAAACGCGCAAGACCAATTTGAGTATGAGCTAGAACAGGCATTGGAAGCCCAGTATAAATACATTGTTATTGAGCCCACACGCATTGGAGATGAGACCGCTCGCTGGATCGCTGTGGGCAACTGCCTGCACAAAACAGCGGTGTTGTCAGGTGCTGCTTGCCTCTTGACACCTCTTTCACTGCCCATTGAATATTCTCGCTACGTGGCGTTGCCTGCCGGTGCTCTCAGTGTGGCCTGTGCCGCTCTCTACGGGATTTCGTGGCAGTTTGACCCCTGCTGCAAGTACCAGGTGGAATATGACAGCCAAAAACTTTCCCGGCTGCCCCTGCATACGCTCACCTCCTCCACACCAGTGGTGTTGGTACGCAGGGATGACATCCACAGAAAGAGACTTCACAATACGATAGCACTGGCTGCCCTGGCATATTGTGCCAAGAAGATCTATGAACTTTATGCGGTATGAGTGATGAATGCCCTCCTAAGTGGGTTTAAGTAAGAACCGAAGTGATCTAAGCAAGATTCATTACATTGTCGTCAAATCCAGCAGGTTGCTCCACATGTTGTGGTTGCATCTATTTCAAACATTGTTCTGGGGGATATAGTTAAAACTAGAAGGAATTGTTTTGTTCCTTTTTGTTTCCTCTACGTATGTGTGATGAGTTTATCACACTTCTCTCTGTAAAAACTGCACCTACTCCCGTCCTCCTTCACCATTGTCCCACTATAGCCTGTCCACAGGGTCCCCAAACTTCTGTGGACTTCAATGTTCCCAGTATGGAGTCGTTTGTCTGTCTTCAGCCTTGTAGTTTTACTGTACCCCTTTTTCTGATCAGAACATCACCCTCTCATTAAACTTTAGGATATTTCAAGCTCACAGTTCTGTATTTTATTTGACTTTTTCTTTAATGAATTCTACATGGTGTCCAAAAAAGCTTATGCAAATAGAAGCAGCTTTTTTGTGAATGTGTCTTGTTCATGTAGATTTTTCTTGTTCAAAAGAGTAAGACTTTGTGTGACAATGATGTGGCTTTTGTCCTCTTTTGAAATACTATAAACTTGGAAAGTTGCAGTGCACGCTTCTTTAGGTACATAATGTATATTACATTAGCATAAGCCAGTCTTTAAACTGGGAATTTGATTGGTATCCACATGTTTTAGTATTATATCAATTTATGATGGACCAGGATATTCCAACATGAGATTGTTCAAGTGCATTATGTAAATGTCCATTATAAAACTGGAAGTTGGATTTTGTTTCATTCCAGCAGGCATTTAGGAAGTGGATTATATGTTTTGCAGAAGCGACTTTTTGGTAAGTCCTTCCAAAGGTCCATCCCTGTATAAGAAATAAATTTTGTTTGTCAACTTCCTGGTGGTATTTTAGCCCACTCATAATCTGATGTCTTTGTACAGGTACTTTGCAGAGATCAGCAAATGGTTATATGCTGCTTAGTCGGAATAATTTTTCTTTGAACAATCCAGGAATGTGAAACAATTTGTTTAAAATCTGTGTGATGTTTTAAATTGAAATGGCTAACCAATGAAAACTATCAAATTAGACAAAACTACTGTGTGCAATGCAGTATTTTTATGGATTTGCACAAAGATGAACTTGTTTAGAATGGGACCTTTTTAGATAAATCCTAATTGGACAACGTGCACTTTGCTGATTTGAGACCCGTGCAGTCCCATTAGTCATCAGCTGACCTGCTGATGCTGATCCTTCAAAGTTCTCACAGCAGACGTGGCCTTCTGATTCCACTTCACTACTTAAATGTGTACTATGTAACTCTTCTGGTAGAACAGACATACCTTCATTATATATCTGTGGTGTACACGGCCTGCTTGTCTTCATGAAGATGAAGATATTATTGCTTTGCTTGGAATGTTCTGCAGTACTGCATTAAACTTCGTCTTATTTGCATGTATTCAATTACAAGTAGTGTTATTGCTAAAATACCTTTAAAATACCTTGAAAACAAAACATTCTTACTGTGAATAGGCCATACTGTGGAACGTTCTAGGCAAAGCTTCACAGGGAAAAACAGGTGGCGGACCCTTTACTCTAAAAGTTGCATACTATTTTATTTTTTAATACATTATGGCTATCATCAATTCCCACGTGACAAAAATAGCCTAAAATGTAAAACCTTTATTTTATATTCTTTTAAAACTATAATGTATTTTTTTATGTATTAAATATTTTATTAACTAGAAGAAAAAAAATAAATGTATTAACATGTCAAAGTAAACCCAAAACAGTTGAGTATAGAAGGACTACAACTCCCATAATCCTTAGCGAAACCTCAATGGCACACATGGGATGACGTGTTTCCGCTTGGAGCCCAGTAACACGGAAGCGTTTATTTTTCTATTTCACTGGTAAGTAGAGCGAATTTATTGTGTTTGTGCAATCCATTAACCACTTATATGTCTACTATTGAACAGTTATCCAAGTATTCTCTGTAAAATATAAACCTATTTGCAGCAACGTTAGAAACATGTGCAAAATAGTTGCATGTGGCTTGGTTGTTCAATGTTACTACACAAATTGTTTTATGTAGTATGTCAACATTGTGCAGACATTTTACACGGTCTGCCTGTTGTCACACTATTGCTGTTTGCTGAGGTTTCGTTTAATATATTTATTTTATAGCCTGCAATACAAATATTAATATGTATGGAACTGAAACTGTATAGCCTGTCTATTACCAAACATGTTAATAACGTTTATGTGTCCTATAGTTTTGCATTTTGCAGAAACCTTGCCTTAATTTTGCCCATATTCAGAAATCGCATTTCTTTGCATTGATAGAAGGTGCTATGATGGCTCACATATTCTAAAATTAAGCTTAACTCAGCAAAGATTGGTAGTACAAATGACAGTATGCTGTTGGTATTGTCATAAGCATATAGAAGTAACTATTCTATAATCAGTGTTTTTATCATCAGAGGCAATATACAACAATAATAACTCCCCCTCTGTTCTTAAGCTTTGCGTTGCAACACTTAAATTTCCCCATTGTAAGATTATGTTATCAGCAACTGTAGTATACAATTGTATTAAATAAAAATATTCAAATATGGGTAGCTTGTGCCACCATAATCTCAGTATAAACCTGTGGGAAATACTTAAGTATATATATTTTTCAAACTACAGTATCAGGAATCTCATCTTTATTGTGACAAGTCTATGTTCTGTGGCTGCTTTCAGGTCACTTGGGGGTATCACCATGGACCTTGTAGCTGGACTTGGAGGAAGAACGTTTCATATCTTTTGTGCTGGTGTTGGATTACTACTGCTCTACCGCTTACTTCTGCGCTTCAGATCTGGAACTTCTCTTCAAGATGCTGTGGTGGTCATCACTGGTGCAAGTTCTGGGCTTGGAAAAGGTTAAACAAAAAATTTTTTTAAGAGAGTCAGAAAAAAACACTGTATTGGGCATATCTAATGTTATATGAATTTTGTTTTCCTTAACAGAATGCGCACAGGTGTTCCATTCTGCAGGTGCACGTCTTGTGCTGTGTGGGAGAGATGCTTCACGTTTGCAACAGGTTGTTCAAGAACTAACATCCAAATCACCACAAATGCAGATTAAGGTGAGTAGTTGGTACGCTACAAAAAATCACTTGAATTCAGAATATGAGTTGCGATTTCATGTTTCATTTCATCACTGGATTTGTTTTGAGGTATTCCTGCCTGTCAATTAGCACTATGGAATTAAGAGATGTTCAGAAAGATGCATTTTATGTTGGTTTGACAGAGCCACAATACCTTTAAAATATCTGGGAACACAAGTTTTAGGTCAGTATCATAATTCAATAAGATGTTATTGAGGTTTTATTGAAATGATAAAATAATCATTAAATGAGTCTGAAATACTATAAAGTTAAAACATGAGTGACAAATTGAAATCAATACAAATTGATAAAAATTACAACAAGGTTAATATTCTGAATTCAAGACATTTTAACTATTTTATTTTCAACAGTTTATAATTCTGTTGTGTATATGCTATTTTCAGCATACACACCCTCCAAAAACGGTTGTGTTTGATTTAGCTGACACCACCGCAGTGGGCAGAGCTGCAGAGGAGATTCTCGCCTGTTATGGACACATAGATGTTATAATAAACAACGCTGGCATCAGTTACCGTGGCAACATTCTGGATACTCAACTATCTGTTCAGCGGGATGTCATGGAAACTAATTATTTCGGGCCGGTTGCGCTCACTCAAGGTCAGTGAGGGCAATTAAATTACCACTAAAATAAAAACCAAACATCTTATGGTTTTGTTGTAATTTTGTGCTTTGTAATGGGTTAAATAAGGTGGATAGTCTGTTAGAAATACTCTTTGTTTCTTAGTATTTTTAGTATAACTTAAAAAAAAAAATCTTTTGTCAGCTCTTCTGCCCTCAATGGTCCAGCGACGCAGTGGCCATATTGTAGTCATCAGCAGTGTCCAAGGCAAGATAGCCATTCCGTACAGATCTGCTTGTAAGTTGCATCTAATTCACATATTAATGTTTTCAGGTTTTTAATCTGCAGTAGAGAATTATCAAAGTATTTATACCTAGATACTAATTGATAGTAATTTGTATCAAATTACTGAAGTTTTGGAAAGGTCTCTAAATCACAACTAGTATAAGACCACCTACTAATTTTAAAGAAACCAGTAATGTTTTACTGTAGAAAATTGCATTATAAAAAAAAAAAGGTTTTATAATCAGTGTGGCATTGAAATCAGCATCAAGTATCAAGCCTTTCCTTTTGTATGGAAATTGAGTTTGAAATTTTAGAATTGTGACAACATAAGTAAATTTTAATCTAATAAATATGTTTATCCTCTAGATGCAGTATCAAAGCATGCCACGCAGGCTTACTTTGACTGCCTTCGAGCTGAAATCAACCAATATGGGATTCCAGTAACTGTGATTAGTCCTGGATACATTAAAACCAATTTATCTATAAACGCAATCACAGGAGATGGCACCAAACATGGAGGTGAGCTATTGCTAATATGTGCATATGATGTAATTAACATGATAATATTTAAGATTTTACAAAAAGTTTTTCCTAGTTTTTCCTTTACTGACAATTTTGGTCAAATTTATAATTGTACTGTCTGATTGCAGCAACCGTAATGTAAACAAGGACCAAAGCTTTGCTTAATTTACTCATGAAGTAGTTATATGTCTGAAATATGTTAAATAAATCTTTTAAAAGACCTGTATAACACAAAATTATTCGTGTGAGATTTAATCCATGTTAGAATGTTTTTACCTCCTCAAAACATGCCCGGAGTTTTATTTTATTCACGCGTGTTTGAGTAACCCTTTATTATTAGTTCTACCATATGATAGTGGTATGAAGTGAACAGCTACCTTTTACCTTTAGTTCAGTAAAAATTGGCAAGTCCAGGACTGAAATCATTCAAATGATTCTAGAAAAAGTGTATGGAATTTAAAAACACAGTGGAGCTCTTCCTGTATCACAGCATGACATCACAAGGTGGAGTGTTTTCTGTTTGAGAGAAGAACTCTGGACCCTAAATGTGCAGGGTTTGTATATGAAAACATGTGTCAAACGTGTGAATGAAACAAAACAAAACTCTAGGTATGTTTTTGATGAGAAACCAACATTATAACATAGATTAGAAAATAGCAAAATATAGGCCCTTTGAACTCACCCTTGCACATAAATTGTCTCTGCATTTTGATGGAATTTTGGATATTGATGACATAGATGGATTCCTTTTTTTAGAACTAAGCACTACTTTATGTATTTTTTCAACTTTTCCTCAAACTTTTCCTCTCAAACATGACTGACATAAAACTATTATAAATATTTACCACAGACTCTATACCATCAAAATAATAATATAAAAAAATCTGTCATATGCTCTTAGATTTTATTTCATTTATTTATTATTTATTTTAGCCTCACTGATGATACTATACTTTTTTTTCAGTGTTAGACAAAACCACTGCCGCAGGATGGGAGCCCAGAGACGTGGCACTGGAAGTGTTGAGAGCAGTCAGTCTTAAGAGCAAAGACGTTGTACTGGCTGGACTGACCCCGACACTGGCCATCTATCTTCGGACGCTATGGCCGGCCCTCTTCTTTAAAATCATGTCTTCTCGGGCCCACAAGGAACAAAAGAATAGGCACAAAAATCAGTGAAAGTGGACAATGAAAGACGACTGCTAAATTGTAATATATTGTGATGGAGAACCAGCCTGATGTTTATTTTTTCTCTCTGGCTGTTGTGGCTCTAGTACTTTTCAAATGTTGCTAAAATAGCCAATTTGTTGCATTCACATTTGTTTGTTTTTTTGTTTGTGATATGAGATGTCATAATTTCAGTTCAGTATTTCAGTAACTGTAATCTATACAGACCTAGGTTGAACCCACAATATTTTTTGTTAGGAATGGGATTTTTATATTTGGCATGGTAAATATCACATTTTTTGCCAATCGGGAGGATTTTGAACTTCATGCCATTTTTGTTTCATGTGGATAGTCCTAGTAATTACAGAACAATTAATAAATAATTCATAAACCAGGAGAAAACATCTGTAGTTGGTCAGTTGAAAGTCAAATGAAAGAATTCTGGCCTGCCCACCTCATCTTTAAACTATGGCCGGTATAGAAAGTTATGTCATATGAACCCAACCTATTAGTGATTTCACTAACAAAAATTGAAATGCTTTTTATTATCGCTATAAAAATGAACTAACTAACTGACCAAAGTGGCTAATGGTACAAGTACTATTTTGCCAGGCAAGAAAATTCTACCAGCATTTAGATGGTAATTGGTTTGTGTAGAAGTCAAGTCTCGATCCCTACATTTAATTTTGTTTTTTTAATGGTTTTATTTATTACTAAAATGTGTAATAAATCCTTCAGTGACTGAGCAAGTGTGGACAATTCAAGACACAAGTACTGATAACACTTTCAAAGACACTTTTATAACATCTTTATCCACAGAATAAAAAGCTTTTTTATATAAACTGAACAATCCAAATTCTTACTGTTTAAAGGAGTTATCTGACAGAAGACACTTTTTCCCCAGAAGGTAATAAATAGCCCCAACAACAATTTACATTATGATACAAAAAGCGGTGAATACTGGAACTGCAAATATACAAAAAAATCCTTCCATCAGGAAAAAAAACTGCAAAGACAACTATTTATAGTACATACATACAACAGCTTTATCAAAACTCAAACAAAATTAATTATAAGAGCTTCATTTTGACGTTTTAAAAATTCCATGTATGGCGTGAGACAACTTCAGCACAATCAGTTAATACAACATACTGATGTGAATGTAATCAGTAGTGTGTGTATTCAAATAAGGCTGTTTTTGAATACAGAATTTTATGGAATGACATCACATGGATTAATTAGAGTCCACTGCCTAAACCAGTAGCGTGGATATGGCTTTAGTGTTTGATAATATATTTCAGTAGTAAATAAGTAGTTGAAATCAGACGAGAATCAGAATGTTGTGAGTAGTTTGTTGGTATGTACTGAAATAATAAACTTTGCTGAAATTTGTAAGACATTGAAAAAAAAAAAAAGTAGTATTATTTCTGATGAAATTGTGTCAAGGTGCACTATGTTACTTTTCAGGAAGAGCTTTTGCCATCTGCTTGTCTCCATGGAGACTATATTGCTTAGTCGGAATCTTCCACAATCTGGTATCAATCATATCCATCTTGCATTTCCATGGATCTGACCTGTAACTTCACCTGTCACCTGCTTATCTCTATGGAGACAAGTTCAATGCTATACAGTGGAACATTCTAGGCAAAGCAATATCTCCACGAGCAGCCATCAAAAAAGTTACATAGTGCACCTTTAAACCAAAAGTGTATGACCACCGGAACTACGCATTTTAGTGACCTTTTCCACCTACTTCATTGTGAAAAATGAATAAACAATAAAAATGTTCTGATATGGCATAGTATTATTGTTCCTGTACATGAGGTTTGTAAATTTATCATTAAAAAGAGCGCTGCACCTTAAATAGTAGTTCACGGACTCTTAATGCGGTTAAAAACTACTGTATATGTCCTCTCTTATTGCACTTACACACTGGACAGGGGTGGCTCTAAAAGGGGATAAGTGTGCTACATTTGAAGCACACAAAGGATGATGGTATTTTCAGTACATGGTGGGTCTCCTCTCATGGAGGAGGAGTGGGGGGCTCGGTCACAGCCAGTTCTTGGGCCAGGTCGTTGAATCGGGCAATGTAGTCCACACTGCTCTCGCTCATCATACATTCCAGCTGAGTGTCCACCTGCAACAGATGACGTCATTGTCTAACATTAGGGGTGGGTCACATTCATAAAAAAGCCGGGATATTTTTTGTCAAAGCAAGTTTGCTGATTGAATTTTGACTCGCTGTTTGTTTTATGCTTATCAATCTGTGCGGATTAAACAGGTCAGTCTGCCTGTCTATGAAACACTACACTGAGACCAGATGAGACACTCTGCACTGTCGGACCAGTTTAGTTGGGATGTGACTCTCACGAAGAATGGTGCTGTGGTGTGCTGTTGTGGTCACCACCTTTGAAGCTGCACACACAAGACCGCGTGTTCACACGATAACTATTAATTTATTAAGGGAAAAGGCTCTGCAAAGCAAAAATAGTCTCCCAACAGTAAGAATCCGGCGCACTGCAGCCCCTCCACTGGCACCATCAGGTAAAGGTTTGTGGTTTGAGCTCCTCTCATTACTTTTAGGTATTCAAAATACTTGCAGCCACTGGACCAGAGTTGTACCGTGTGCAGTCTGAGCCCGGACTATAGTTGACTATAGTAGATGACAAATTAATAAGCACAAAAGTGAAGAACTATGACAAACCTTTATACCATGTTTGGAAGACACTGCAAATTAGAAAAACAATTAGTATGAGTCTTTCAAGATGTTTTTTAAGACTGCTTACTTCTGCTGCATCAGGAAGGCCACGAGACTGAAAAGAATCATGGGAGTTGCAGTCCAGGAGGCTGGGGCCAAGAAGAGCTGTGCCGCTGGAGGGGCCAGATGGGGTGAGGGTGGTTCTTCTTCCCTTATCAGGAGAGACCATACTGGCTGTAAAGAGACAAAGGCAGATTAAAGGGAATCCTGGGGAGACCTCGGAGGAAAGGTCACAGTAGAAACATGTAAGGTTAAGACCTAAATATGAACATGATCAAGTGCTTTTAATTCATTATATCGTGGGAGTGGTTTAAGTTTGGTCTAGTTTTTATCAGCATGCCTATTTCATGCTTCACTGTAAAGTAGGGATGTCAAAATGATTTGGCTAATCAGCAAGTATTTAGGTAACAATACAATTGTTAATTAACTAAAAAATAATATCTGTGACAATTTCAGGAACAATTTTAAGTAATTTCAATCCATCTAAAAGTAAACCAAGTAACTTTTCTGATGGCGGGTTCACTACCTGCTCGTCTCCATGAAGGCAATTTTCCTTTGCCTAGAATGTTCCCAAGTATGGTATTAAGCTTGTCTATTTTGCAATAGCATTTTTATTGCCCAAAAAAAAAAAAAAAATCATGCATTCTTACTGATGGGTCACTCTATAATGGCAGAGCTGGATGTTGTAGTACTCACAAAGTAGACATCCCAGCGTGGAGTCCGTGGAGTCACTAGGATACCACTGAGGGTCATGGCTGGGGGAGGGCATCCATGTGCGGGATGGGCTGACGGAGGGAGAGGGAGCCAGCAGCTTTGATCCATCGCTGCTGGTCAATTTGGACAGCGTTGCTTCTTCTTCACCTGGACAACAGAAGGCCACAGTTTAATCGGTCTGTTGGGTAGGATGCGCCGGATGGGCAACTGCTTTTTGTATTCACACTACTTCTTACATCAGTTTTATGTAACATATAAAGCTGTACTCTGCCACCTCTACGGAGATGTTGCTCTGCCTGAAATTCCACTGTGTGGCATTAAATATATTCATTTGCATTTACTCAATTGCAGGTGTAATACCTTGTGTTATATTTTTGTATGAAAAGCTTTATAAATAAAGTTTTGATTTGATTTGATTTGAAAACTATGTATTCTTCCAGTCAGTGGGGTTACCTCTCCACAGATCAGACCTGTAACTTGGCCTGGAGGTGTAAATTGCTCAATTCCATGGAGATTGTTAAAGAAGATCGTGCTTGTGTATGCTAAATAATTATAATCTATGGCAACTGTGGATTATCATGTTAGAATCTGGACTTGCAATAATTGATCTAAAAACAACTTTAAAAAAAAAAACAAGTCCACTGACTCACAAGGGGACTGAGGTCGTAGTAAACGCCATCACCACTGATTTTTTTTTTCCATTTATACCAAAATGACTACGAGAGGCTGCTGAATTCAATGTGTATCACAGATTAAAAAAAATAAAATTGGAGAACTAAGTACAGAGCAGTGGGCATCTACCAGTGGTGGTGAAAACAGGGACTGATCCGAACAATCTCAAGTATAAAGATTACTCAAACATGCATGAATCACACTATGCAACTTTGAGAGGGTAAATGAGAAGTTGAAACAACTATAACAAGGTTAAAAACTCTGAAAAGTAGATATTGCAAAATGGGTCCGCTTTATGTTTAATATCATACTGTGCAAAATTCCAGGTAGAGGAAGAACATCTCCATTGAAATAAGCAGGTAGAGGATCCTTCTCAGAAAAGTTATATAATGTGCATTTGAGAGTGACAAATGAAACATCCAGAACAGTGTGCTAAAATACTACCAAAACTGGAGATTTGTACTTACCAAAATGAGCAGAGTTGATTGCTAACTCGATGATTGAGTCACTGATGTGCGTTTGAGGTTCTCCAGTGGCCAGAGCCTCTTCAGGGGGACCGGGAAGAGAGATGTCCAGGAGAGAGGCAACACTGGGCGGAGACAGGAGTGAGTCCCCACTCCCAGCTCCAGGAGGAGAAGGAGAAGGCAGCCCATTCTGACAAAGAGAAATCAGCCAGTTTAGACCCTTTCAAAGTTTGTAAATGGATACAATCTAAATTTCAGAATGGACACAACTAGAGACAGAAGCAAAGTAGAACATACTGGTACACTACATACAAAAGGTATTTTATGTGTATTATTAAACTTAAGGTATTTTTGATGAAAGAAGAATGTTGATACTTAATACATAATCTACAAAATCTTTTCATTATACAAAAGATTGATTACCTTCATCTAGAGTTGTCAAAAGTATAGAAAATCAGATACTAATCAATACTAAAACTAGTAACAAAACTACTCAACTACTCATAAGCAGGTATTCATTCAATACAGCTAATCAATACTAAATAGCTTTAGAATGATTTGAGCCACTATGGAACATAGCTGGATGACTGAGGGATTACATAGCTTTAACATAACACGGTAACATAAAATAAAGTATTATTATTTAATGTTGAAATTCAAGAGTGTTTTTATTATCATCGTGGTATCGGAATCTGTAGTGTGTACTGAGTTTATTCCTTAGCATTAAAATCCAGTTTGTAATGTTAGTACTACGACAACACTACATCCATCACCACAAATTATACTTTTTTGAAGTTCAAATACAATTTTGAGGCTGGGAATATGCTTTTTTTTTTTCTTCAGTGTTTGCAATATAAAACTGGAAAATTCAATGTGGTCGCTTTTTTTTTGTGAAATGTCAAATACTTGTCAATACCTATTAGCATGTTATGTCAATTCATCTATCAGTAATCTACTACCAATGTCTACTTAATTTTTCCGGTATTCCAGAAATTTGAACATTTAGATGACATTGCATTTTAAAGGATCTATGGAGGGTCCCAAGGCCAAAAACTGAAGCTTTAGCAGACAGCTGACCTCTGGAGCATGGTCCTGAAGAAGCAGTGGCTCGGGCTGAGCTTCTATGAGGGGGCAGTGCTCAGGAGTGGGCTGGTCTCAACAGAGGAAGAACTTAAGTCTGGACAAGAGCTCCCAGGAATGATGCCGGCGGATTTGGCTGCCAAGTCGATAGCACCTGAAATGAACAAGTCCCACAATAGTAAATTAATGGTTAAATAAATAACTTGCATTTTTTATTCATTCAAAATTTTATCCAATAGTTGATAGTTGCACATCATACTAGAAAGTGTAGCATTTGTTGAAGAGGTGGTGGCTGCAGGGAATTTAGATAAGGAGGGTCTTGGTGCAGGAGTAAGGCGTGTTTGGATTGGGCGGAATGAACCGGTTCCTGTGGGAGGAAAAAAATCTGATTAGCTCCAAGAGATTTAAAAAGGGCCTGATTTTTACATTTTAAAAAAGTGAAAAACAGATCTAGTTCATTTTAAACCGTTTGCATTGGTCCAAACTGCACACATCCATCTCAGTTACAATGGGATCAGACAGTGTGCAGTGTGTCTGAGTGCAGACAGCACACAGTGTTCTAATATTGTCACAATATTAAAATGTCAAACTAGATTTTGATACTTAATAGACTCGTCAATAACGATTCTGATACCACGATCATACGATCATAAAAAAAAAAAAAAAACTTTCTTTAAGAAGAACATAAAATCATAGTACTTTCTTTTATATTACCATTTGGCCTTATATCTGTGTAATCCCTCAGTCGTCTAGGTAGGTTCCATAGTGGTCTAAGGGTGTATACTAGTCTACTACTACTACTAGTCTATACTAGTCTTATGCAGCTCAATATAATTCTAAAGCCATTTAGGAAAGGTTCAATTCTGTCCTGTGAATGTGACTTTTTTTTAGTATTGATAACTGCTCAAATGAGTATCTAGTTTTGATACTAGATAGAGTATCTAGTATTTGACAACCCTACAGTTTTCTTATCTCATGTTAACCCTAAGAGCTGTACGGGGCAAAACAAATGAGGAAAAAATCCAGCTACAGCCCCTCCAACATAAAAAATATGTACTTAGCATTTGTTTTTGCATTTATTATTATCAGTACCAACCAAATTCTACTGTGGCATGTACCTGTGGCAGAGGAGTTAGTTGAAAGGATTGAAAAAGAGCAGACATGTTGTGAGGTGTCTCCTGTTGTCCGGGGCAGAAGTGTTCGCTGTGGACACAACACCAAGTCAACACCAGTTTATGAAATTTGACATACCTTGACTTTCTTGTCTTACCTGAACAACCAGCGGTTTGCGAAGCTGTCTACTTCGAGGTTTTCGCTGCCTTGAAAAGAAGAGATCTGACTGCATCTGCAAAGAATTCACACAAATTATTTCAAATCTCAAAGATAAACTGTTTAGGCGTCATATTTATTTTTCTTACACTAATAGAGTCCAGCTGTTGCTTCAGGGCCAGCTCAGCCTCCTTGTTGGGTGAAAACATTCTATTGTGGCGACTGCTGTTTGGAGGAAGTGTAGTTGGCACTGCAAACACCCCCCCTTCAGAGTCAGACCCCAGCAGTGAGCGCGACAAGCTGCGTCCACCTGGGATGCACAAAATATTTAGAACAAGCTTAGTTCTTTTCCTACAGAGTTTGGATGTTTCTGTATAGAAATTGTATACAGACCTGCGTTAGGGTGCAGAAGCCTACCCCCTCGGACACTCTGTTGTCGGCTAAAGCTAGGACTACGTATGCCCGCTATGGTGTTTTTCCCTGGAGGAGTGACAGCTTGATGCTCCTCCTGGGTGGTCTTCAGTGGTGATGTTGCAGTTGAGCACATCTCTGGAGCCTGTAAAACACATATTCCGTCAGTGTACAATAGATAGTACAGCAAATAGCCCAAATTCAGAGATGGAGGAGAGGTAAAAATTCTATGGTAGAATTAGCTGTTTAACATATAGCATCAATGTTGACTTGGTGCCACATTTTGTTTCATGTGGATAGGCCCAGTAATTAAACCGAGTTCAATGTCTTCTCTGTCAGAATAAGTAAACAAGTTGTAAGATGAAAGGACTGTTAAAATGATAGTGGCAAATTTAAGAAGCCTACACAAATAATGATAAAGTTCAACATTTGGGGATTGTACGTTTAGATATTTCTCCCATTAAATTATACAAGTCCCTGTCCTTCATCTGAAATTATGACCCTATCAAATTTTAGGACATGAACGAATCACAACCTGAGATACAGCAGGTGGAAAAACTACAAAGTCACTTCTTACCAGAGGTTTAGGATTGGCCTCAGATGACACCAGCTTCAACAGACATCGCAGCACACTGTTCATCCTCGTGGGTTTTACTGCTTCTTGTCCGTTATCTGAGCTGTGAGGAGGAGCTGCGATGGGCTGCCAGTCGTACTCCAGCTGAAGCTTCCCGGGCTTTCCAAACATGAGGTACAGCTCAGCCAGAGTGACACTGTCTGGGTCTCTGGAGCTCCAGCCCTCCTCTCGGATCTGCTCCACTGTCCGTTCTTTAGGCCCTCCCACCTCGGGTAACAGGGACTTGGCTGGAGGAGTCCGGTTGGTTTCTGGAGAAGACATCATGTTGCCTTGTTCCTCTTTGCACTGTTCTGAGCTCTGAGTGCTACTACCTAACTTGTCGCTCACATTAGAGTCCACTACGCTGCCATTTGTGTCCATGCTGGTGGGTTTCTCCTTGTCCTCTTCAGACTGTCTATGGGCTTCCTCATGGAGATGAGAAGGTGTGACAGGAGTTTTTGGGGGTTTCTTCTCTTCAGGCTTTGCAGGATCAGATGATACCTCTACGATGTGTGGCTCAGTCCTTTTGGTTTCTCCTGGTGCAGTGCCTGAGGCCACACTTCCAGTGGGAGCAGCACCTTTTCCAGATTTTGAAGCAGGGCGTGAAGAGGAGCTGTGAATGCCCAGTATCTGAGCAGCAGGAAGCTCTTTGTTATTGGGACGATTCTTGCCACTTTCCAACCAGTGCACAGTGCAGAAAGCTTTGGAGTGCACCACACGTGCCACTCCAGGCAGCGTGGTCAAGGTGCTGCTCTCCGCAGGATACAGGACCAGCTCATCCTGCTGAGACCTGCTGGAAGACACCGAAGACTGGCCTCCTTCCAGAGCCTCTCGTTCCATGAGACTCTTAAGCTGGATCAATGTGCATTAAGGACAAAATTAAGCATATAGTGACTTGTGCAATATGAGAAAGGTACAGAGAAGCAATGCCATATTTGAAATATAATGCACTTGCATTATGTAACAGATCTCAAAATGTCAACTTTAGTAAATGTTTATACATCTCCTTGTACTGTTCTAAAAGGATACAATCCATTGGTCCTGGTATGCCCACTTCTGCTTCAAATACTCAATTAGGCTGGAGACTTTTCGGTGCAATTCCACCACCATTCTGAAACAACAGACATTATGTTCAGGCAGTGTAACTATGCCTCTAAATAAAGTGTATTGTGTGTTAGTTTAGAATAACAGAAGGTCACAGTTGATTGCAGCTGACCTGAGGCGAGGGTTGTGTGCTAGGCTCTGCACACGGGCCCAGGAGTAGGAGGTGCGGGGCTGCAGCTCTACTGCCATCTTCAGGGGGAGGCGCACAGGCTTTTGGTCCTCTTCATCACTCACACCTGCAGACATACATCAGCTCTAGAGGGTCAACATGCCTGCTACATTATACGGGACAGTACAATATATTTGAGCACTTAAGCACTTGTTTTTACTCCTCACTTGCTCGTCTACAAAATTACTATGGTGATTCTCACACTTGCATAGTGTGCTGTTTTTCACACATTGATGTGCATTGTGATGTGAACTAAATGCATTGTACCGTAATTTCACGGCTATAAGGCGTGGTTAAAAGTTGCGCAAATCGCGGGAGCGATGGATGACAGACGGCGAACACGCCGCGCCGGGCAAGTTACGCTACGATTTGTGAATGGATTGTGGATGCTTGGGCTAACGGTGCGACTTTTGTATGTGTTAAATGCAGAAAAAGCACGAAAAAGCACCCATAACTGAAGCTGCGCCTTATAATCCGGTGCGCCTTATAGCTGTGAAATTACGGTATATTAACATTTTCATTTGAAGCATGCAGAATATGCATGAGGGCCAAGCTCAATTGATTTGGTCAGGATTTCTTTAATTCTCTTACCTTCTGGGTCGCAAAGTTTCTTCAGGGCTCGGCACATTGGTGCTTTAATCCTCAAGTTTCTCCCCTTGGAGCGCACGGTTGTAGCCCTGTTTATTAACAAAAAGAAACAAATAAATCACATTATATATTTGTATATGAGTAAATTCTATCCCTAATGTTTGTTACTGTTCAGTAACATACCCTTGCTGAATGAGTTCATTGAGCTTTGCCACATTTTTATCATCCATCACTAACAAAGAAAACACAAGAGAGAATGTTGGTTAGAACACGCTTTGTCCCATTTACGTGATTATAATCCAGTTTACAATGATATAGCTACTACTTACTTCCACCAACTTTCTTGCGGAGCTCTGCATAACAGATGAGACCATAGAGTTCTTGAGAGGATTTTTTCAGCGCACGGGAATACACTGTGGAGTAATACATTGTCACTATAGCAACCAGCACACAGTAAGCACATGCTGCTTTAAGATAACATGACAGTCCCTTTAGGTAATGGATAAAGCATATCTCATTCTTTATCTTCAACACCGACTCCCAAACTAGAATACTACATTACAATTAGAAATTGTACAATCGTACAACAAACCCAACATATCAAAAGAGGACTCACCATTGGCAAAATCAATGTGCTTGGAGATCTTGTGCCAGGTGCGGTAGTAGAAGTGTCGAACCTGTTCCTTGTTTTTAACCATGTTTGCTGGTTTGCCCCGCTTCTTGTATTTCATTGCAATATTGTTTTGGATAGCCTCAAAGTCTTTCCCATACTGGAGATCAAAAACATGATTTGTATAAGGTTTGTTACATTTTTAGGACACACTTTGAAAGTTCTTCCCTCTACCTCATAGAGTCCCTCAAAGAAGCTGTTCTTGTCCTCTGCACTCCAGGACTCCCACTGGCGTCGGGCACGCTTCTGGTTCCCCTCATCTTTCTCCACAGACGCTTGACCCTTGGATGCTTTGGATGCTCCTGTGGAACTGGATGCAGACCCCGACTGTCCCACTGCAACTTGGGTAGAACCATTTTCAGCACCTGAATGAGAGACAAACACATGCACATATATCACTTATATGCTATAACAAATTTGTTTTGCTATAGAAACACGCATGTGTGGTTCAACGGCTGATGCTACACTGGATTGGCTTTAGGTTTACAAGGCACAAGGTGGAAGATTTGTGGAAGACTGCACAAATAAAAGCCTATAGCAATTAAAGAACATAATAGCATCACTTATCATAACTATTTAGATTTAGTCAGTGCTTAATATGTAGACCTAATTATTAATCATTAATAATAATACTTTTAAAAAGTCAAATTATAGAGTGTCTGACAAAACAATATAAATGAAACGCTGAGCAAGTAACCAGTGTGGATTATCATGTTCTGGACATCACAGAGTTGTTGTTCAAAGTTTGAGTAGGTGAGGGCTGAGCTTTGGCGCTGCTGGCGGCCCACAGGGAGCAGAAAAACACTGCGCCAGTTTGCACATAATAATATGCCACTTATTCTCACATATTAGACACTGTCATCCTCATACATGGTCATGTCTGTGCAGGGGTCACCTGCTTTACCTTTCGTTTTTGCCCCGCCATGTCCATTGATGGTCGTGCCCACTGAATCCTTCCGTATGCGTTTGCTTGGAGGTCGGACGCTTGAGCGTAGAAAATGATGTTGGTCTGGGCACGTTTGCGTGGTCTCGGCTGGAGCATGTGGCTGCTGGGTCGCGCTGTGTCCGGTTCGGTTCGGCTCAGACGCGGGATGCACGGGAGCTGGACCGAGGTTGAGAGCAGTTGCTGATGGATTAAGACTTTCCACTCCGTCGTCTCCCTTTGTACTGTGCTCTTCGCTCGCCTGCTCTCCGCTCTCCTCCTCCTCACAACCTTCGGGATTTTTAGACGGATTCCTGCCCTCATCGACACCGATCCCCTCCCTAGAGCCCGTGGTCATGCTGCCAAACATATTTAGACACAAACTGTCACGTTGTGAGCAAAGCAATGGCCAAAATTAACTTCTAAAGACAGCGTTCGCTGTGTCTCAACATGGCCGCCGCTGTTTGTTTCAAATCCCCTCTATGGTCCCGACAAAACAACACCAAAAATATGAATTTAACGTATCCAAATAAATCATATTCAGAGGCAAACACAATTTTACAAACTAACTGCTGTGTCCACGCATGTGTTTCTCTGCAAAAAGTGAGGAGATGTGAGAGAGGATTTGAACTAAATTCAAATGCGAACACTTTTCAGTGGAGCGCCCTGCAAAACGACAACGACAACCGCTCGCTCATTTCGACCTCTAAATAAAGTATTTCTTTCACTGGCAATTTTACCCAAATTCATGCTCATCTGTAATAGACGACGTTTTCTTTCTCTTCACCATGGATCCGACCGGTTTGATAGACAGATACTCAGCAAATGAAGCATAATAAAACCCAGAGCAGTATCTCCGCTTTCTGCCCTCTCCTTGTTCCAGACTCGACTGAGCTCAACTCTGCGCAGTTCAACAGTTTTCTATCAGCAACAACATTACTCAACAGCTCATTTTCACCATTAATCTAAGACAAATAACACATATCCATGCATGACAATATATACCCACAATGTTACACATTATGCTGGTGCACTTATGTGCTAGACTGCTTTATACAGACGAGCAGATACTTTGATTAAACCATGTTCAGTGGAGCTTTTTGGTGTCTTAGTGCTCTGGCCCACACAGCCCTGCAACCATTAAAATAATAATCACACAAATCAGGACCACCAATTGCAGCACTATCTTAACAGCCTACATGTTTTTGTTGAACTGTGCACACATATTTGCATGTGGTCTGGTGTGACATTCACATGTATTAAATCCATGTAGAAGAAAGTAATGAATAAATCTGTCAACTAACAATGCATTCAAGTAGAAAAATGCAGTCAGAAGAATCCCAAAGAAATAAAAAACATAACAAAAACCTCTGCTAGTTTACTTCATGCCACCAAACTATTCCCCAAGTAGCTAAATCTTGTCCTGAAGTATACTGTAGTTATAGATTGGAGTATTATTTGGCAAAGATTGCTCTTATTGGAGAAATCTTATTAAGGGATAAATCTCGTTTCATTTTACTGAAATACTTTTGAATGTTACACACACTTAAACTCTATTAATATAACTTGGTTTCATCACTTTCTTTCTCCACTCAAAGCACCATAGCCTTTTAGTTCAGTTTTAGGCCACAGTGACTGCTCGGAGTGCAGCTTGGACACTACTTTAGCATAGCTGTACCTCCTTTTTGTTCATTTATTACTAACTAGCGCTACAATAGAAGATATAAACACTACACTGGCAAAGTTTAACATGTTTAGTTTAAGTAGATATACTCCGATTCTACGGTTACCTGAAGTAAAAGTGTAAAATCAGACGAGGCCCGCACTAGCATCGCGCTGTGACAGTAGCTTTCAGTTCGCGCATTGACAGTTCCTGCAGAGACTCCACGCGCTTTGGCCACGCCCCTTACGACTCGAAAACAAACTCTACCATTGGCTAAAACTATGAAAAGGCGGGACTTACTCATCTGATTGATAGACTGTTAAACCAATCATTATCATCAACATGTTTCAAAAGACCAATCGTCGCCGTATTTCTTTTAAAGGGCCAAAGCTCTATTTTTTTTGTCACTGATTTTAACGGAATTTCAATTGATTCCATGATGTCGAGATTTAAGACGAACTTTACCCGTACACGCCAAAGGGTACAATGCACTCATTGTTTTACAACCAAGATAATTATTTAATTTAGTCTCATAGAATCAGTCCAATTGGGAAAAAAAAAAAATTATGACTTCATACAGTTTTTAGCAGATACCAAGTAGATTATATTTTTACATTTTGATCGCATAGACTGGTCGTGGTATTGGTGATCATTAAATATACACGTTTCTGTTTCCATGTTCCGTTTTTTAAGCCCGGGATTGTTTGTTTGGCAGCTCCCGGGCGCTCGCGGGGCGCAGATCGAGCGCACCTCCTCTCACGCGCTCGGTGATTGGAGGAGCTTCGGTTATATTCCTCTGTGGCCGTTGGGCGGACATTCCTCGGGGTCTGAGCAGTCAGGCACACGCTGGAGAAGCTGGGGTCGAGCTGGCAGGAGTTCGTGGAAACTTAAAGCTCCAGAAAAGCCAAGATGACTTCAACAAATATGTTTCAGGGGCTGGATACCGGAGCAAAGCCGAGCTCGAGGTAATGCGTAATAAACGTTTGTGTCGGTGGCGTTGCTGTAATACTTGGTTAGCGAGTCTCACGAGAATATCGAGTTCATCGTTTATCTAACAACAACGCTTTCAGTATTCGTATAAGTTCGGTTGAAAGGGAATAACTTGTTTGTATCTACTTTTACCTTGATGTCCTGAACAAGCCTAAGTAAACTTCATCGCAAAGTGCTAACTAGCTTTAGCCCAGTGCTAGCGTTATCTGAGCAGGCGTTGTCTGTTGCGGAAGTAAAACGTTTCAAAAGTCATGTTTTTGTGTGCGCGTTAAGCCCATCACAGGGAATTAACGTGTTTACTTGAAATGTACACGTTCAACACTTCAGTCAAATACACTCTGCAACCAAATGTGACCGAATATTTGGGTGCACTTTTGCTATACCTTTTTAAATGCCTGTTCCCAATTAACATGAGCCAAAGAGCCGTGACGTGTGGCGCCTTGTGCGTGGCCTCTTCACTGACCTGCTGCATGTTGTTGGTCAAAGCTGCGTAGTACACGTTGGTTTTTCATTTTACTGGTGATAAATGAACTTGTTATATTTTACACGGCTGGACTGTTTCTCACACATTATTTGACGATAATAAATGTCATATGTAATAGTTGTTACACCACCACAACATTTTTGCAGGGTGTTGAGGCCTCCTGGAGGTGGGTCTAGTAATCTTTTTGGTGGATATGAAGAGGATGCTTCAGCTCAAAGAAAGCCCAACAAGATGGCCTCTTCAGTGTTTGCTCCTCCCGAGGAGCCTCAAGTTTCTGCCAAACGCTCAAACCCTCCAGGTGATATTTAACGTGTTTTTGTATTGGAATAATTCATACTTGATTACAGCCAGTAGTTTACCATGAATTTCTACTCTTTTCACTGTCCTTTAGGTGGGAAGACGAGTAATATATTTGGCCAACCTGAACCTCCAGCTCAGCCTCAGAAACCTGTACCTCCAGGTGGACCTACAAGTGTCAACATATTTGGGTCAGCAGACTCTACACCAGAACAAAGCCCCAGTCGGAGCCACCCCAATAAGCCAAAGGTATGGTGCAAAAGAACTTATTTGTCCCACAACTGGATAAGATATAACTGTTGTATCAGCATTGTGCAAAAAGGACACTGTCTCTTCATTTTAGCACTGTAGTTATTTTTGGCCATATGTGGAATATTTATTTTGCAACCATAGTCTTCCAAACAGACCGGATGTTTTTCATAGTGTTCTAACTGGAAATTGTTTAATTTGTAAGATTCTTGAATTATTCTCCATTTCCAGGACAATCTAAAAGTTGGACCAGAGTCACCAGGTAAGTTATGACCCCCATTTTATCATACAGCATGCATTTAACTTTACATTTGACAGTCTTCTCTGTCACAGCACCTGAGCCCATAGTGAGCCAGCCTGAGGCAAAGGCAGAAGCCCCGGCCCCGGCCCCGGCACCAGCACCAGAGCCAGCCAAAGAGGTGCCTCCAGTCTCTTCTGTGCCTGAGCCAAAGACCGATGCCCCCGCTGTGACTGATGAGGCCTCCCTGAAGAATCACGAGCCCCATCTCGGACCCAAACCTCGCTCCCACAACAGGGTCCTCAATCCCCCAGGAGGAAAGTCCAGTGTTGTGTTCTATTGATTGCCTCTAAATTTACTGCTCCTGCCTGATTGTTTGTCTGTCGCCTTCTTTCATTCCAACGTTCACCTCCCAACGGTTCTCATCATAACATCGCAGGAGTTTTACCTTTGTTTGCCTCAACCGCTCGCACTTAAGTCTCTTACTAAGGCCTTGTTCATTAATTATACATAAGCAGCAGCCTACCATTCAGTACAGCTGTGCTTTCAATCAACTGCACATCTATTGTGATGAAATGGTTTTGCAACAGTATCCCAGGTGAATATTGTGATGTGTCAATTGTTAAAGGATATTAAATTTTGCCTTAGGATTTGCTAAATGAATGCTAAAAATTCCAATGTTTTAGATTGAAAACTATGTGCAAGTTACTACTTTAACTGTCTATATTTTAGCCAGTGGCCTTACTAAAACATCCACGTACTCCTTTTGATTATGTGTTGACTAAAATGGCTGACGAGCCGAATGTTTAAGAGATGCCAAAAATCAAACTGACAAATCAATCGCAATCATATACAAATGTCAAAAACAATTCCACTTGTAATATTTTATCTGAATATATTGTGCAGGTAGTTTTCTGCTTTGTTCTCATTGCTTTGTTTGAAAAAGTGAGTTATCGCATGAGGTAGGCCTTTGTTTATGTTTTAAATTAAAACGGCTGAAGACAGTGCTTTGACCGCCTGATATCCAATGGACTTTTTCTTCATTCCCACAGACTGTATTACATTTTATGGTTTTTAGGTGCTACCTTGTCCAGTAGTGTTTGTCTGGTCAGCAATGAACACAGCAGAAAGAATCCTGTAAATTGCAATAAAGTTGTTCTGAATTTTGATATTGTATTATTGTTTACATCCAGTCAATAGGCTTTTTGCATATCTTGAAATGTATTACAGAATGTTGTGTAGCACTGCCACCTAGTGAAAAGGTGAAGAAAAGCAGCCAAACACACCATCGTTTACTGATGATTCATAATGGTCTCATCCTCCTGAGCTAAATTTGGTCAAAGAGGAACAAGGGACCATGCATGACTCGTTCCCACCTAAACATTTTGGCTCATTCAACAAAAATTGAGTCTTGCAAACGGTTCAATGTAAAAACAAACAAAAAAAAAATAAAACTAAAAAAACCCTGCAGATCGGGAACTGTCAAGTGCAAAAATGAGACTTCTGTATTCCTTTCAAAATAAAATGAATGTTTTGCTGAAATGTGCGCGTTATCTGCCACTGTTCAACTCAAGGGTGTGAGCAGGACACTCTCTCTGCTTCGGAGGAGCCCTCTCTGGAGGAGTGCTACAGAGTGGTCTTTGGAGGAAGTATCTTTGTAATTGAGAAACACCCTTTTATTAGAAGCACTTCCGATTTGACCCTCGCGTTGACGCATTGACGCATTGACGCCGGCTGCAGACGGTGTGACATCACAGAGTGGGTCAGCAGGCGTCTCCATCTGAAGCCGAGCTGAGCCTCTCCCACAGCGGGGCATTCGCACCATCAACCCGGGCCCGGCGGCATCGGCTGCCCGCTACAAGGGGAAAGGAAACATGGACCAAGCGGCGCGTTAGGAGCTGCTTCGTGCGTTAGTGAGGACAATACCCACCTATTTATTTAACTATTTATTTAATTATTTATTTTCCCAGCAGTAATGGCTGGGGTCCATGGCTGCAGCTGAGGGGCAGGTGCAATATCGACGAAGACGTTTGGTTCCGAGACATGGGCTCAGTGCCGTGAAATTGTACGGGAATAACAGCTTGTACTTTGACATAGACCGTGGAACTGCATCCAGCTTTGCCGCCGCTGTACCCATTCCCCTGCTAAACCTGTCACTCCTGAATATGACCTGATCCTGTCGCCTATCCATCCGCGGAAACCCCCATCCACAGCCTGTGACACTCGCTGCTTTCAGGCCTGTTCACTGCTCGCCCCAGCAGAGCCAGCCAACATGATGGACCTGCAGTTAGACGAGGTGGTGTACCAGGACGACTACGGCTCCGGGACTGTCATGTCGGAGCGGGTGTCGGGCCTGGCGAGCACCATATACCGCGAGTTCGAGCGCCTCATCCGTAGCTACGACGAGGAGGTGGTGAAGGAGCTGATGCCGCTGGTGGTCAACGTGCTGGAGAACCTGGACGCGGTGCTCACGGAGAACCAGGAGCACCTAGTGGAGCTGGAGCTGCTCAAGGAGGATAACGAGCAGCTCATCACCCAGTACGAGCGGGAGAAGGCGCTGCGTAAACAGGCGGAGGAGGTGGGTGCACACAGCGCTGTCAGGACTAGGCCTCTGCTCTCCTCTCCATCCCGCATCCAGCTGTGTCAGGATAAACTCAAGGCATCACATGGGCCAAAGCACATGACTCGGTCGCACCTGTAACATTGATTTGTTTGACTTAATTACAATGTTTCACACACTGGGTTCATTTCCAGTCAAAATCACCTAACCTAAATAATAAGATAATAATGCAATAATTAGGCTTTATCTAATCTTGGTGTGTGTTTATATAATTTTTGCACCAATGAAATCTGATAATCAAAAACAAACAACACATTTTCATCCAAACTCCAGAAATCAGATCATGATCAGATTTATTTGTGTGGCTATATCAAATTTTAGGCTATATCTAATTTTGGTGTGTCTTTATGGACCAATGAAATCTGATAATAATAAACAACCGATTTTAGAACAACTGCTGCTAGATAGAGTAGGCCTACAATTAACTTTAAAACAGCTTCAATCATTAACATTTTTTTTTTCTTTGCCACATTAGTTTGTCCTTTTTTCTTTCCCTTTTTTTTTTTTTTTTTTTTTTTTTTTTTTTTTGCATAATTTGCAAGGCAAAACCTGCACAGGTGTGAACAAATTACTCAAATTTTTACCCAAACTCCAGAAATCAGATCATGATCAGATTTATTTGTTTGGCTATATCTAATTTTAGGCTATATCTAATTTTGTGTGTGTTTATATGCACCACTGACATCTGATAATCAAAAACGACCCACTTTAAAATAATTGCTGTTAGATCAAGTAGGCCTGCAATGGATTTTAAAACAATTCCATCGTCAACATGTTCTTTTTTTTTTCTTTGCCACATTAGTTTGCCTTTTTTTGCATAATTTACAAGGCAAAACCAGCACAGGTGCGAACAAATTACTCAAATTTTGATCCAAACTCCAGAAATCAGATCATGATCAGGTTATTAGTGTGCATGTAAACATATTAGCCACTGTAGTTGAACAGTTCAGTGCTATGTTATAATGTTATCTTAGGTCATATGCATGTGTCGTTCGACTGTTATAGATTTTTAGGACTCATTACTTATCTCCAAGCAATCAGTTTCACCCAATTTTCTAAAAGGGTCAATGCATTCAGCTGTGTCCAAAATGCAGACAGTAATCAATTAGAAAGGCCATATAAAGGTCATCCTGTATACACCAGGCCTACATGGACAGTCCTTTGAAAACACATATGCTTAGTTGACACAGTGCATGTTAGAAAATAGAAATCTTATGTTACATAGCTCATGTTTGCAATGAGAACAAGCCTATAAAGTTGCTGATAACACAGAAGTAGGCTATATGGTGCAAAGTGCTAAAACTGAAATGCTGCAAGTGTTATACATATGCAAATACTCAGTGATATCTATGCAAAGTAGTAAATACCCCCTCAATTGTTTACATTTAACCCACTTATTATTCCATCTTTATTTTACATATAGTAAAAAGAGATGTAAACAGGTTAATAAGAGGTAACTTAAGGATCACTATTAAAGGAAACGCAATTAACCATAGGTGACTGGACTAATGCGATTGGTCATCCATCTAAAAAGTTTCAAGCTATGGCAACTGTTCTCCATGGTCATAGCAATCATGGTCATAGCAAACTATAATATCTTTTGAATGGGGAAAGGTCCTTGTCTGAAACCCACAAATAATAAGCATTTTTGGGGACTTTTGGAACACCATTTGGCCAGTGATTTAGGTATTAGGGGTTAGGAAGTGAACTGAACTGGAGACCACCTTAATCTGCCATAGCTTCAAAGTAAAGGGTAGATTATTTGATCAATGATTTTGCATGAGGATTATAATAAGTTTAATAAAGGAGTCTGGACTTAAAGAAAACAGAGGAACACTTCCTGGAATATCACATCACTGAATCAAGTGTTTCATGTTCTGAAGTTTAATATAATATGCAGAATCATTCAAACATGGGTGAATGAAACACAACTCCAGCTATGTTTTGAATGTGAAACATATTGCATAGAAAGTAGATTTACCATACAAGGACCATTAATCTTTGGGGGTAGAATGTGTATCACTGATATTATCAAGTTGTGGCACATGACACTTGTTTTTACCCTAATATTAGGTAAAGCCGATGTCATTTTTTCCCCCGATATAGTCACAAATAAGTACGCCTACAATGTGTCAAAAATTGATATTCAGATACTGAATGCAGAAGAACGTCACATAACTACACCACATTCAGCTCTCCAGAAAGGTTGCATTCACACTTGTCCTGGTTTAGTCCTGGTTGGACCCTGTTTAGGCCAGATGTAAACTTGATTTTGTCCTATTCTGGTCCTGGTTTAGTTCTGGGTTCGTTCTAGTTAAGTCTCATTTTTATAGGGTGTGTGTGAGTGTACATACCATTTGAGTGGTCTTTACATCTGCACTAGACTAGTATAAGATAACATTAAAGAAACTACACGCTTCTTTTTGGTATCAAAGTTGATATTGAATATACTAATGCCCAACATGACACAAAACACAACAAAACACTTGTAATAGGAACAAATGTATACCAAAACAGTTGCCAGACAAGATGCCGGAAATGAAATCTCAGTAAATCAATAGCATGAACAGCCCATAACCGGATTATTTGGTATGAGACAAGAAACAGACAGACAGATATAGGAGTGAGAGAGGGATCAGGGTGTACAAAGGCCCAGTGAGAGTTAGAGAATCTGCATCTGAAGCAAAACAATCACACACCCTCCTCCACAGTGACAAGAAAGAAACAGCTCATGTTACAAGGTTATTAGACCCCAGCTAATGGTACACACACAGCTCCCTGCCGCGTTGTGTAAGAGGTTGTTTGGATCTTGTGGAGATGAACCGATAAATAATTAAGTAAAAATATCACTTTTTATAAATGAGTCTTGTATAAAATGATGTAATCTATGTAATGTGCAGAATACTTAAAATAACCATAAGATTTCAACTTAAATTTCAATATTGTGTGAGCAGATATATGTTGGGAATAAAATAAAAAAAAACTTATACATTCTAAAGGCATTTTGTTGGGTCAGGACCATAAGGAAGCAGCTACCAGGGTCAGATAATTGCATCTCAGATACATTGGTATGGGAACCACGTGGCGACAGCTTTTCACTATCCCAGACAATTGTTTCTCTGTCATGGTTCAACATCAAGTGAAAGAAGGGACTAAGTGGGCGGGGCCGGCCAACAGTTCATTTTGAAATATCGTAATTCATTGTTCAAAATTTTGATGCAGGCCTGAAACTATATTGTTATATATTGTTGTGTAGTTTTGATATTTTAAGAGGTGATTTCATATTTTTAGTCAATCCATCAGTCTAAGTGTAAATGTGTATTTGCAACACAACAAATTCAGAAAAATGTACTAATGTTTTCCACAACAAAACACGTTATGGTCTATTAAACAATGTGATATTTTGCTAATTGAAAGTGTTCTTTTCAATTTCCAACACTGAAAAGTATTTCGTATAGGCAGATTACAGTTTTACAATATTCTCCCATTTATTTTCACAAATGTTTCACACATAGCTAAAACAAGATGGCAGATTTACCAGCTTTGACACTCTCTCTAAGTGTGATTTCTATTTGTGTCACTGCCAATGACTCATACATGATCATCTGCATTAAGTGGGTCTAACACGGAAATAGGAGGTAATGGTTTGTTGTGAACACTGTACACCAGTCTATAGGGAAGTATGGCTTTAAGAGCACAGAATACATTTTAAAACATTATGTATATTTTAGTGGTATTTTAATTTACAGTTTAACACAATAAGATCCATTCACAGAAAAATAAAAATAACAGGCTACATTCATTTTTAACAAGACTAATCCAGAACCAAAACATGGTGACATAACTTGTCAAAATTGGGATTAAACCTGGAAGTAAACCGGGATTAGAACAGACTCAAACCCAGTCTACATCTGGACTAAACCAGGGCCAAGTCAGAGGAACAGATAATTTAGGCAACACATTCAACCTTTTGAATATTGTAAACACCTTTTCATACATTTTACATTTGCCTCTGTAAGAAAAGAAAGTGGTCTCTCATTTTTCAGGATGGATTCTATATATTTGCTGTATATTAGTTCTAATATTTACCAAGTACATCTTGCCAGCATAATTTTATCTGACAGTATCACATAAATTTTTGATAAATTCTCAGACAAATCATTGACACTATTGATTTCTCGTAGTACCAGGGAATTTGCCCTTGTGCATGTTGTAAATCTGCTGCTTCATAGTACCACTTCCAGGGTTGTTCTGGAGCCAGAGGATTACAGAATTACCAGTCGGCTCTTTTGCTACACTGAGAAAGAATGTCATTGTGAAAAGATTGAAAAAACACATAAACAAAACAATTTAAAGGGAAACTAAGCAGTGGTCTGTTTGCTAGCTTTAATTTGCTAACTTTGTAAACATGTCCTTAAGATATAATCATTCATGTGATGCAAAGTACTGCACAGATGTCACCATTCAAATATTTTTTCTAACACACAAATTCATTATGATCAGTAAATATCCAGTGTTTTTTTTGCAATCAAAACACGAGTTTCATATATGTTGAAATACGTAATGTCTGAATAACCATATTGTTGCTTTTAAATATGCAAACAACTTAAATTATGGACCTTTTTATCCAATAAATATGTAAATTTGAATGTCTTATGTTGTAATTAATAGAGTCTAAATATGCTATCAAATGTGTATTTTTAGAGACACACAAAAAAGATACTGATTTTAACAAAAGTCTATTTGTGTGTGCTACTTAAACCTGAACATTACCGGTAGTGTAAATTAACAAATATATATTATTTTTTTATCAATATTAGGCAAGGCCTAATTTGTACAGCACAATTCGTACACAAAGTAATTCAAAGTGCTTTACAGAATAAGAAAGACATTAAAATCACACAAATCAAAACATAAATAATCACAAATAATCATCATAAATTACCATTAAAACAGAAAAGTGCAGAATAAAATCCTTTCAGTCATATGCACAGCTAAACAGAACTGTTTTGAGCCTGGATTTAAACATTGTCAAAGAAGAGGCCTGTCTCACATCTTCAGACTGTTCCAGGTTTTAGCTGCAGAAAACTGAAACACTGATTCTCCATGTTTAGTCCTGACTCTGGACACCAGCAGGAGGCCGGTCCCTGAAGTCCTCAGAGTGTGAGATGGTTCATATGGCACTAACATGTAGAGATGTACTTTGGTGCTGGTCCATGGAGAGACTTGTTCACACAGAGCTGCTAAAGTCTTTTCTCTGAGCCACAGGAGCCAGAGACCGGAGCACAGGACGTATGTGCTCGTACTTCCTGGTTCTAGTCAGGACCCGAGCAGCAGCGTTCTGGATGTACTACAGTTGCCTTAAGGCTCATTTGGAGAGGCCAGTGAGCAGGCCGTTATAGTAGTCTAACCTACTGGAGACAAATGCATGGATAAGTCTCTCTAAGTCTGGCTTTGACACTATGTCTTTGATTTTTGCAATGTTTTTTGGATGGTAAAAAGCTGCAGATGTTATTGATTTGATGTGGCTGCTAAAGTTATATTATAGTTATATTAACCACCACCACTATAGTTTAATAAAATACATCTTGTTGCCCAAATTACATATATTTGAATCCGACCTTAAGAACAAAATATGTACTTCACATTTTAACCTCTTCTGTCTCTTACCAGAAATTCATAGAGTTTGAGGATGCCTTGGAAGCTGAGAAGAAGGACCTCCAGGTGCAGGTGGAGTCTCTGGAACTGCAGTCCAAACAACTGGAGCTCAAGTCCAAAAACTACTGTGACCAGAGTCAGTTTAACAATCATTTTAGCATGTTGATATACAGTAACAGATACACAGATATTCTTCCTGATAGTAAAACAAAAATATTGTATTTATAATTTTGTACTTGATTGTCCTTTGTCCACAAGTCACACGCCTGGAGGAGCGAGAATCCGACATGAAGAAAGAGTACAACGCCCTGCACCAACGCCACACCGAGGTAAGAGCATAGCTTATATTTGGACACTGTAGCTCAAAAAATACTATATAAAAATCTTAATGACAAAGAGAAATTAGACTAGTAATAATAGTAGCAGAAAATACGTGCAAATTAAAGCTGCACTATGTAACTTCTCTGGTAGACAGTTGACCTCCTGCTTTTCTCTGTGGAAATGTTATTTCTTTGCCTAAAATATTCCACAGCACAGCACTGAAATCCTTCCTTATTCATTTATAGGTGTTTTTATTGGTCAAAACTACTGTAAAAAACATGCTTTCTTACAGTGTTAACTTGGCCTAATGTTGTCACCTGCTTGTAACCATGGAGACAGATAAGTTAAATGGTATAATGTGAAATATTTCAAAGAAAGAAGCAGGTGAGCAAGTTACATAGCTGACCTTATTCCACCACGCCCACTTTTGTTGTAAATGCTACTAAACCACACTGTCTTTGTGGTGGCACTTCCGGTTAAGTGGGAATCCTGTTCAATTCAAATGAAAAGTTTGATTTATGTCAAATGTTCAATGTTTATGTGTAGCAACAAATCAACAATGCACCAATTCTCTGAGAGGCTTTAAAACGGCTTTGTAGTCCATATAGAACTTAATAATACAACCTAAATAGTGATGGCAGTGCCCACAGCAACTTCCAGAATAAGGTGAATAGTCCTTTAAGTAAAAATGTAGCTGGGGACCAATATACAGAGTGTGTTTTGAGTTTATTAGATTTGCTGGTAAAGAGACTGAAGAAAAGTATGAAGAACTTTTTAAATTAACTACTAGCTACGATGAAAACACTGCTGTTTCATTTCACTTCACACTTTGTAATTGCACCCTCACAGATGATCCAAACCTACGTGGAGCACATAGAACGGTCCAAACTGCAACAGACGGGAAGCAACAGCCAATCCGAGGGCACTGGCTGCGGACGAACGTGAGCTGTTTACCCCTTTTTAACATAATATAATTAACCCTGTCAGTGTCAGTGTTGCTTTGTTTTGAATGTTTTTCATTAGATTAGGGCTGCATTCACACTAACACTACAACAAAATTCAGACAAAAAGCCAGTAACCACTTACTACACTTAATAAAGAATCACTTTGATTAAAGACTAAATCAAAATGAATAAATAATTTATTAAGATGATTCAGGCTTAACTACTTAATTAAGATCTGAAGTTTAGGAGTTAGGGTATTAACTGAAGGTACTGTACCAGATTTTTCTTAAAACCATGAAAAACAGAACCAGTTCATTTAAAATGGTTTATAGTGGCCTACTAAGTTATTTCTTACGTAAATTATGCATTCCGAGCATCCTGATTATTCAGTTTATAAATGCTTTTCCCAACTTTCAGAGGCCAGAGTGAGGTTTTGTTGTCAAGGTAATGCTGAAAACAGCTAGCATGCTAATGCCCACTTTCTGATTGTCAGACAATAAAATGCTTTATAATACCTCTATAAGGATTTTGAGCGTCTTAATTATTCACCACAAGGCGTTTATAAGCACTTTCGCAACTTTCAGAGGCCAGAGCGAGGATTTGCCATTACGGTAATGCTAGCACGTTAATAGTGCATTTCCTGATTATCTGACAACTAAATGCTTTATAATTAGATGCAGAGAGTATACAGTGGACTTATTTTGACCTCAAGAGCTGCTTATACAATGTCTCTGTACTGGGACAAATTTTTGTTCAAATACATCGGAAAAAAAATCAGGTATAGTTCCAACTGTTACTGCGCCAGAATCATTCTTAATAAAATATTGGTTCAATACAAATTAAGTCAGTGTTCATGTTTTATTAAGGCCAATTGAAGTGTATTTATTATAGTTTTACCATCATTTTAATCCTAAAATTGTACACCCTATATTGTATCATCTGTGCTTGCTAACATGTCAGATTACATGTTTGTAGTAGTTCTTGTTGTTTGTCATTGCATGCTTCTCTCTGGTCACTGTCTAATAACGTATATGTCTGGCTCACTCACTCTATGTGCTGTCGTGTGCACAGTCAACGCCATAAGTGGAGGAAAAGGTAAATTTAGCCTGGCCCCAATACCGTCCCTAAGCCTTTTTCCCTTAAACCTGAATTGGCCTGTTATGTTATCTGTTAACGATGCTTGCCCCAGCACTTGTATTAAAGTAACTCAGGATTTTAAAAGCATTGTGAAATCAGTAAGTTGAGTCAATTTTGCCCGCTTGTTCTTCCTCATTTGTGCGACCTGCTTGTCTGTGTGTTCTGTCTGTTGTACTATAGATTTACCATGTCATCACATCATTTTAAACAAATGGGATAATATACTGCATAATAGGGGTGGGCAATATTATCAATGTCAGTATATTTTGGGGAGATTTTCCTGATAACCAGATAATAATGCTAATCTAGATAATAATGCTAATCCATGCTATCCATCAGAAATGTACGTAGTTCTCCACCTAAATAGTTAATTTTACCGTAATTCACTTTTTGTTTGATACTTCAGACAAGACATTTACGGGCACTACTATCACATTATACTCTTGCTTCACAGAATGTTTCTTGTCCAATGTAATGCAAAATTACTTAATGCTATGCACATGTGTTCACTGGCCAATGCAACAGTATATTTACGATATATTACTATATTACTAGGGATTTTATTGGAACTGTGCATGTGTATTTTATTATTATTAAACAACTCCATGCAAGTAGGTTTCATTTTGACTTTGGACACACTTTTGCATTCAACCTTTTTCCACATTGTAGATACATACTGAAGAAATCAAATATGTGAAACAATATGTATAGAATAGGGTTGTAAAGAAAACTGTGCAATAACTCTTAAATATGTTTTATATTTTAAATTCAGATTCCCCAAAGCTCAAAGATTCCTTTGCTTTGCTGATAGCTCTGGCATTCTCTCAATGAGTTTCATGAAGAAGTCACCTGAAATGGTTTTCACTTCACAGCTGTGCCTTATCAGGGTTCATTAGTGCAATGCCAAGAGTGCAAAGTGATATAAGCAAAGGGTGGCTGTCTTGAAGAATCTAAAATCTAAACCATGTTTTTGAGTTATTTCACGTTATGTCTACTATATTCCATGTGTGTTCATTCATAGTTCTGGTGCATTTATGAAAATCTACAATGTAAATACTAAAGAAAATTAAAAAAAACAAAACATTAAATTAAAAAGTGTGTCCAAAACTTTGATTGGTAGTTTATATCTTTAGAAACCAAGTTGGATTTAGCCACAAGTAATGTTGATTTTGCATTGCGAGTTTGCCTTGCAGTTTGCTAATGACTTACAGTGACCCATAGCACTTTGTCCCACCGACACTTATTTTTTCTCTCCGTTTGTGGCAGCAGCAAAGCGGACCGGCCTCCCTCGCTGAGCCTGTACCCCACCGGTGAAGGCATGGTACGTGGGGGTCTCGGGGGGGCTAGGACCGTGCCCGCCAAAGACATCTGGCAGGTCGGCAGTGACACCTTCAGCTGTGCCTATCAGGTGGGACCGTGCCTGTGTAGTGCCTCCATGCAGCCTGCAGACAGTGTGCAGTGAGAGGGGAGTGAGGGTCTGAACGCCACTCCCTATAACCCGTGCCTGCTTGTGTCATTCTTAAGATAATAATAATGTAAATATAATATGTTAAAGATGAGATAAAGATAGAGTATGTTGACCCAAGCAAGCAGCGGTGCTTTTTTGTCCACAGTGTTTTGGAGAATTTGAGTGTGGCTGTTGGTGTTCTTTGGTGTCCCTTTTTATGTTAGTCTTATGTAGCTTTACTCTGTTTTCCAAGCATTTTTGTAATTACATTTTATGGTGCTATTTTTTTTTTTGCTTCTTTTTGGTGTAAAATGTAATGCGCTGCACAAGTGGACATCTGTTTTTTGACAGCAAATTATGAGCTTGAGAAAACTTAATGACTTTTTAAATTAAGGAAAAAAGGAAATAGACTTTATATGGTCCAAGAATGTAATTTGCTATCTGTCTCAGGACTAAATCTTAGGTTGCATGCATGATCTAGAAGTTCCAGAGTTATGATGGAGGGCAGGAGCCTGTCTCACTTCATGGTAGATCTATTGTGAAAAAATAATATTCTGACCTTTTGACCCATCCTCCAGCTCAATTTTAAAATATAGGTTTTCTAGAATATTATTGTGTCATCTAACCCTTGTGCTGTCCTGTGGTCATTTGTGACTCCAAAAGCAACTTTGTCACAGCAGAAAAATGCACATTTTGAACTAAAACTAGGCCTATGGGCCAAAATTTCACAAAACAAAAATAAATTTGATACTAATACATTAGTCTGAAGTCGGGTTAAAAATAGAGCCCAAAGTTATACAAAAATATGTTATTTTATGTTATTTTTTCATTATTTTAGTTATAATAGAAAACAAATTGGGGTCAATTGACCCCAGAGGAGGAACACACACAACTAACAAGTTCGTACCTGTCCCCTGCAAACTCAACATAATATCGCTTATGTCTTTTAGATACTCTGCCCTCAATATGATACAATGCTTCGACCAATATCACTTTTCATTGCATACCGCTCAAATAAGTCTTTTTTTATACCACAAGGAGGACGGGTCAGAGTCGGACTCTGTGGCCGCCACACCCAGCAGCACAGGAAGCAAGTCCAACACGCCCACCTCCTCTGTCCCCTCGGCAACGGTCACCCCCATCAATGAAGGCTTTCCCCCGCACGCCGACTTCGACATCCGCACAGGGAACCGCCGCAAAGGGACCAAGAGGCTGAGCCGCAACATGGAGGTGCAGGTCTGCCAGGAGACCAAGAATGTCAGCATTGGTGAGAGCATTTATTAATTTGATTTAATATTATATTCTATTTTATTCAATTTGGGAAGTACATATTAATCAACAAGTTAAGAAGCAGCTTCAACATAAATATGCCAGAGTTAGTGCAAAAGCTAGATATCATCCATTGTCCTAAGGCAGGTAAACACTTTAATCATTTAATTAGACAACAACAGACACATTACTTGACAAGGCATGGCTACATACAGAGTGTCATAACCCTGAGTGGCTTAAAGGTTTATTATATAACTTTTCTGGTGGAGGGTCTGCTATCTGCTTGTTGTCCATATTGCTTTGACTAAAATACTCCACTGTCTTGCTTTAAACGGGTCTATAACCAGGAGACTTGCAAGTGTTGCCACCAACCAAGTTACAGATTAGATCTGTGGAGAGGTGACCCCACTCACATTAAAAAGCATGGTTTAAAAGGCGTTTATGAACAATAAAAACACTTGTAATTTAATAAATGTTAGCTATAAGTTTAATCCTATACTGAAGAACAATCCAGACACATTCCTAGTTGATTATTATCTGAGAAAAATGTCTTAAAGGTTTTATTTTGTATTATCAAAAAAAAAACAAAAAAAACAGATTAAGATGGCAAGATTAACTAACCACTATTCTATAAAGGCTGTAATTCAATAGGACAATTAAGAACAATGGAATCTTTGGGGACATTTTTTCACTCTGGAGCTTGCTTGACAGTGAGTGAAGCATGGGAGATGGAGAGGCTGAGAAGGCTGGTAGTTTTGCTGCTGATTCATGCTTGAAAAAATATTAAATTTGCTGTTTTGGGTTGACAGGAATGGGTAGCAGTGATGAGTGGACTGAATTTCAGGAGATTATTGATTCGACCCCTGAGCTGGACATGTGTGTGGACCCGCGTCTGTACGGAGGAGGCAACAGGTCAGACTACACAAAGCTCGCATTCAGTGACACGTAACAACAATACTTACGTTTTCCATTCCCATTCATTAGCTAATTTGATTTAATATGTGCTAGATTAAAATAATATAAGATTATTTTTTGTCTGCTTCATAGATCGTCATACTTCATAAGTCATCTGTAGGCTACTAACATTGGACTAGTATTTTTTGAGGCAAACTACAATAAATAAAAGCACAAATTCACAGGTAATTGAAAGCAAAAACTATGATCAGTCAAATTACAATCATACATACAATAGGACTGCTCCATTATTAAGAAAAAAAAAATCTAAATCGTCATTAATCATTATTGAAATCACAATAATTCACAATTATTTAAAAAAATACTCTGGTGCTGTCCAGAGCTTACGTGTAGAGAAAGAATAAACCAAAACAATTTTCTGAGTCATGTTTTGTAAAAAGTGGATTTTGTAGTATTAGTAGTAGTAGCTGTTGTACATTAGACAAGTGGCTTTAAAACAGGTTTTTAAGGTTAGAAAAGAAAAGCACACTTATCGTAATTTATTTTCTTTGATTATACAGTGTTTTGTAACTGATTTGTCTACAAGTAATCATAACAACATCATAATTGGCACATTGTTAACCAAAGTTACTTTATTTAAACATATATTGTCTGTTATGTTTCAGTCCCTCTCAGGGCATTGTCAACGAAGCCTTTGGGATCAACACGGACTCTCTCTACCACGAGCTCAAAGATGCCAAGTCTGACGTGATCGGAGATGTGGATGCCGGTGCAGAACTTCTAGGTACAAAACTAACTCCTCACCTTTAATAGAACATGAAATGACAGAAATGGGACAGAGGCATGTGAGCAGTGAAATGATTTGCAGTTGCTTTGCTGTTTTTTTTAGGTTGTTTTAGCAAAGCCCCTCTCTGCATTTTGTCCAGTGGATGACACACATGCATTACATATTAACTCTCTGCACTGTGCTGTTGTTTTATATTGTTGCATACTGAATGAATGAGTTTTATTCATGCAAAACAAGGTAACAGGTATTGCATCAGACATCTATTGAGAATGTTTTTACTACAAAATACATTATAATTGTTAAATACAGGCTAATATTTAGGATAAAAAACATATAGATATATTAATTAACATATTTTTATTTAAAGACAAAACTGAAATTATTAATATGTTTCTTAAAATAATTTATAGTTTGACATTTTTTGTGTTTAAGTTGAATTTATTTTTGTTTACCCCACAAACAAAACACAAAAAACGCTAATCTGTTATTTTCTGTTCCCTCCCCTTATGTGCTTCTGTTGGTGCCGCCCATAGGTGAATTCTCAGGTGTGTATAAATACCTTTTTTGTTAAATTGAAATAGAACGTTTTCACGAACATATTAAAGATTTGCGTAATGCACCTCTCACTGAATTTAACACTGCTTATTGGCACAGTCTCACAATCTTGTCTGTCCTTTCCTTTTCTCGCTCCTTCACCCTTCTACTTCTCTGTCTATTTGGCTTCCAGTCCGTGACGATTTCTTCGGTAAGGCAAAAACAGGCCTTGAAAATGAACGCTGTTCTTGTTGTCTTTGGAAACAGTGGCTTCACTCACCTTTGTACCTGCACATTCATAATGTTTAGTGGGCTGTTATCACTGATCTTTCATAATTAATGATGATGGCCCTGAACAGAAATCATCGTGCATTGTGAGCTGAACCTGCAAAAGTAGCCTGGCCAGTCAGAATGACTTTCTTATTGGAGTCTATATGGACAAGTCTGGTATCGCTTTGTTGAATGTAATTTAAGGCAGAACTTACAGGTGCAGAATAAACAAATCAGAGACAGTTATTATTTTACTTACAAATCTAGGTGCAGCAAATCAACTCTGGTCTGTTGGTCTTGTTCGTCAGAAACATCACTATAGTAACAAAAATTGATGAGCAAGAATCTCAACCTTTATGAAGCAACACCAGACTGAATTGATATGGAATACAAAAAGAAAGCTGCTCTGGCTGGCCAGACTAGCTAATTATCTTACACTTAAAAACAGTAGCTCTGTCATTTTACTTGGCAAAAACACATCCCCCGCTAACACTTTCAGTTTGAAAAATCTCAATGTCCTTCATGCCTCTTCTGTTTAAAGCAATTTGTGTGCTTGGCTTTTGTTGCTTGCTGCTTGCACATAAAACTTTACAATACCACCATTGTTCTCCTGGCTGGTTTAGAAAGTGTTAGCTGGATTATATTTTTGTTTACAATGATGATTATGTTGATGAGTGACATGTTGTGGTTGTTGCAGGAATGGGCAAGGAGGTAGAGAACTTACTAACGGAGAACAAACAACTCCTAGAGACCAAGTAAGTCATCCAATTTTCCCACCTACAAGTTAAATAATTACTCCCATAATCCTAACATCTGCTTGCATTTGACAGAAATGCTTTGAACATAGTGAAGAATGACCTTATAGCCAAAGTGGATGAGTTGTCAGGGGAACATGAGGTGCTGAGAGAGGAGCTGGAGGCAGTGAGACAGTCCAAGAACAAAGTGGACGCTCGAGTGAAGGAGCTGGAGGAGGAGCTAAAGAGGTACCACTACAACACTGCTCTCTGTCACGGTGCCGAGCAGTAACCCAAAGCCTTTTTTACATGAGGAACGTCACATGTGTAGCCTAGAAACACGCACAAAAGAGAGGGAACGTGAGAGGTTGGAGTGATACCAACATAAAGGATGGCATTGTTGAAGGACGGAGAAATATTTGAAATGGTTGGGACAATCTTTTTTGCACATAGATATAAAGAATATTTGTTTATCGCCCACTGAAGTAAACAACATTTGTAGCAAGTTCAACATAATTTTTAATATATATAGTAAAAATAAAATAGTGCTATCAAGCTATTCAACACTCAACAGTAGCTACTAATATTAGCTACTACATAGTTGCTGGTCTTCATATAGTCTTCATACTGATTTAGGAATTAGGAACAATCATATAACCATGAAATACAGTAAACATTACACAAATTACACTGTTACTATTGATAATAATAATGCATCTAATTAATAAAGTGGTCATCAACATTCAAAGACAGTTTACATATTATTCATTCACTCTTTACTCGGTAGTGGTGAGATACTATTGCAACCACAGCTGCCCTGGGGGCCTCCAATCTGCACCATTGGTCCCTCCTACTCACGCACACAATTCATTTATACATAGGGAATGTTGGTGTGTCTTGCCCAATGACAACAGGGAATGGATGAGCGCTTTAACAACAATTTCTTATTTTTCATTTACTGGTTGGTGGTGTGTAAAATAATAACATTTATGCCTATTGTTTGTTGCTATATATTTATATTTTAGTGCAGAGTAATTTATAGTCAACACGTCTGTTTTACGTTAACACATTTCAAAATATACAGTAGAAAATCCTCAAAGTAAATTAAATACATCGCATAACATTCATATTGTTTTTCAGACTACGAGCAGAGGCGCTGGGAGCTTCTAGAGACTCAAAGGATGAATGTGGGGATGATGTGAGTAGCTTATACTTTGTACTGTGTTTTGTTTCGATGACAGAACTCATAACTACACGTTGGTTTGTATCCAGTTCTCGTCCCCCATGCAGGATGGAGACATGACTATGACCCAGAGGAGGCGTTTCACTCGAGTGGAGATGGCCCGGGTGTTGATGGAGAGGAACCAGTACAAGGAGAGGCTGATGGAACTGCAGGAGGCCGTGCGGTGGACAGAGATGATCAGGTCAGCTCACACACTCACACTGATTCCACTAAATGCAGCTCAGCTCCACTGCACTACAGCCCACAAATCACAAAAGAAATTTTGGACCACACACATTTATCCTGTCTCAATTTCTCCTCAGGGCATCTCGGGAGAGCCCACCAATTCAAGAAAAGAAGAAGTCTACCATCTGGCAGTTGTGAGTTTGCACTAATATGACCACTTATTTATTGTAATAACAAATATGATAATACTCTTTTTCTCTCCCCCACCAGCTTCGCTCGCCTGTTCAGCACCTCGTCCAGTCCTCCCCCGGTCAAGCGTCCATACTACAGTGTGAACATCCACTACAAGTCCCCCTCTCCTGCCTTCTCCCAGCGCCGCAGCCACACCATGTGCCAGATCTCCACCTCTAACCGCACACTCGAGTTTTTCCCCGAAGAGTAAGCAGCCACTGTCCTTCTGTTTTTGCTTTTGTTGTTTGTTATAACTTTATGCTTTGGTCTGAATGCCCACTGCTTGCTTCTGCTAGCATGGACATATTTGTTCAGGGTGCTCAGTTGTAGTAACTGATGAAAAAATGCATGGCGTACTGAATGTTGCCACTTTTCAAAATGGCACTCACTTCTTTGCTAGTTGTGCTAGAATTTGAATCTAATGATTAACTTTTTTGTATTTTACATTTGCTAAAAATTTTAGTTGTCAATAGTCCTCTTAAAAACCCTGTACTTATTGCCAATCCATTTCTGCTGAATATTTGGTGAGAGAATTAATTGTTTTGAATAATTTAATTTTCAGAAATTCTTAAAGTCAAAATATCAGTTCAAAAAAGAAACAGAATGGAACCCAATCCTGTTTCCTAATATTTCAAGTCAATTTAATTACAATTTAATTTCTTTGCAGAGGAACATTTTCATGTGGTTTAGCCTTCGACCTGCAAATGCACATTCATTTTGCCCGACCGAGGAAAAACTTTGAGCACCCCTGCTTTAAGCAGTATTTTTTGGAATAATAAGATGCATTATCTAACTTTTCTAGTGGAGGGTTTGCCAATAGTCTTGTATCCATGGAGAATGTTCCACAGTATGGCATTAAGCATATCTTTCTTGCATTCATTTATTGAGTTTAACTATCCATGCAGAAGATAAATACTTTTAATGCTATACCGTGTAACATTCCGTCCATAACAAAATAACATTTGCATCTCCATGGAGACAAGCAGGGGGCGGGCCTTCCATCAGAGAAGTTACATAGTATTCCTTTAAAAAGTTACTTCATATAATACAACAAGCAAAACTTACAATTTATTTTATGGGGAGGAAGTTTGACTAACAGGGGACTTAATTGTTATTACTAATGAGGAACACTGACTTAATATTGTTCTATCATAACTGCTCTGCTTTATCTTTCTTTTGAATAACTTTTGAGAGCTCTTTTGGTGCCTTGCTGCTGGCTGGGTGTGCTGCTATGCTAACGCTTGGTTCTTTTCCTCCCTCTCTCCTCTTCCCCTTCCCTCTCCCTCCCATTCCTCTCCTCTCTTCCTCCTCTCTCCCTCTCCTCTTCCCCTCCCTCCTCTCGTTGCTTGCAGACTAGCCAGTAATGGTGTTGCGTCTCTCCTCAGTGACTCTGCCCTAATGACACGCAGAGAGCAGAGGCGGGAACAGTACCGCCAGGTCCGCGAGCACATGCGGCGTGATGACGGCATCATGCAGGCCTGTGGCTGGAGCGTGCCCTCCAGGTTCAAACAGGTACAAAATAAAGAGTGAAAAGATCATACGCATTATATTCTAGATTTTTAAGTTACTTATCTGGAAATATAATAGCATACTCGTTTTATTGACTGGTAATGTACTAGTGTACCATGTACTTTTTATGGAAGTGAAACGGTATTGCAATAAATGTTTTTAGAAATGGAAGCCTTCAGCCCCATGAGAGTACCAGGCTCTCTTTTTCATGTGCATCCTGATAAAATACAGAGTAATAAAAACAAACAAGACAAATTACTACATAAGTCTATTTAAAACTTTAAAAACAGGTGCAGGTGTGATTATCAATATTTATTATCAGATTATTAAAGTGCATTTTTACCAGTGTATTAAAAGTGCCTGTATCAAAGTTCAAGTTCAACAAACAAGTGCGATATACAGGCAGTGCCTTATAAATACATTTTAAACATTGTTGTTCTCTTCTGACAGATAGTGATGGTGAACCTGCTTTTTCATAGAGCATACAGTGATGGGTTTTAAATTCATCACCTGTAATGAAACAAAGGGTTGAGTGAAAGAGTGAATCTAAAAGTTTCAAAAATAGAGGCTGAAGTCTGCATTTGTATTATATCTACATAATCTAGTATAGAAAGGTTGCTTGAACAGTTTCTTTTTTTAATTTTTTTTATAGGTGGTGACTCTTCCAATCCATTGACCATTTAGTGTATAGATTTGTAGCTTCTGATAATAAAAAAAAATCTTCTGAAAGGAACAGGAATTGTAGTGGTAACAGATTGTAACTTAAGTAATTTTCAGTAGCATAATAATTGTAGTACCAATAGTGATACTAACATCAAATGCTTTCATTGTTTTTCAGACACTAACACTTCAGCTATGTCATACAGAAAGTGTTCTGTATTTGCATAAGTTCAATGTAATGATGAAACATTAGCATGTGTCTTAGCCCTAAGATCCCTCGGCTCTTGTTATGGTTTAGGTTAAGGTTAGGCAAGTAGTAATAAAGGTTAAGTTTAGGATAATTCTTCAGGAAATTTATGTAATTAATGTACTGTCAACAAAAAGTATGATAGGGCAGGTGTGTCTAACTGTTAAGTGTCCCACAGAATGGTGCACAGGCCGACAGTGCTCCGGACAGTGCCCAGAAGAGACCGCAGGCAAGTGAGACCGACAGAGTACAGCATGGGCCTACCTGCTTTCTCCTGCTTTAACCACTTTAACCTCCAAAACAGAGACACTAATCAACAGTATTATGTCATCTGAACTTAAAAAAATATAAGAAATGCATGAAAGTGAAGAGTAATAGTAGTTTTTATTTAAAGCATTGCCTGATACCAAGTTATGTTAATCTTTACCAGTAAGTAATTTGTCAGTGTGAACAGACCTTTAATTTGACCTCTGTCTGTCTCAATCTGCCCTTCTATCCTAAATGCTTTATCCTAATGTAAAAACTATCTCCATGTGTATATATGTATATATATACACATACATACACAGACACACACACACATACAGTGGAAACCAGAAGTTTACATACACTGTATAGAAATATATGGATTTAACCAAAGCATACTGCCAAACTGGTTATAAAGTGGATTAAGGATAACAAAGTCAGTGTTTTGGAGTGGCCACCACAAAGCCCTGATTTCAGTTGTATTGAAAATGTTTGGGCAGATCTAAAAAGGCATGAGCGAGCAAGGCAGCCTACGAACTCAGGCTCATTTACACCTGTTCTTCAGGAGGAATGGGCCACAATTCCTGCCAACTATTGTGAGAAGTTTGTGGAAGTAAATCCAAAAGGTTTGACCCAAGTTGTACAGCTAGACGGCAATGGCACCAAATACTAATGAAATGTATGTAAACTTCTGACTTTGAAGACAGTAATGAAAAATTATATATTATTAAATTATATATATATATATACACACATATATATGTATATATATATATATATATATATATATATATATATATATATATATATATATATATATATATATATATATATATATATATATATATATATATATATATATATATATATATATATATATATATATATATATATATAATCTTAAACAATGTACTGTAAATTTATGTTTTTATTTATATATCTACCGTGACTCATTTATTTAGACAACTAATGAGAAAGAGGACAACCGCATCAAGAATGTACCTGTGCCGGTCTACTGTCGCCCACTGGTAGAAAAGGACCCTAACAGAAAGGTTTGGCTCAAATATTAATATTAATTTTACTATTAAAGGAGATGTAGGCAAATTTTTTTGATAGCCTAATACATCAGTCCGACCTCTGTTAGCCATGGTAAATTTTAATTCAAAATTATTTAAGAGCACATACTATAAGATTTGAAATGATGCCATGTTAAATTAGCAGAAGTAGGTAGAGAGGCCAAGTAAGTTGATCTCCATATACCTTCATTAGAATCATTTGGATAATTTCAGTCCAGAAACTGCCAATCTCTGAAGGTAAAAGGAGCTGGTGGAACAGAGCATTTTGAGCTTTGGAGAAGTAGACAGACTAATTTTAAAGGGTTACTCAAACACGTGTGAATGAAACAAAACACAGCTCCAGATATGTTTTTAACTCCAGATATATCATGGCTTAGAGCTCACAAAAATCTATTTTACATGATATTGAACCTTTAAACTAGTGGCTTCTGTTTGCTCAGTTGTGGTGTGCAGCAGGCGTAGACCTGACTGGATGGAGGGCCAGCCAGGACGCCATACTCAAAGCCTTAAACAGTAATGGAGACCCTCTGAACGCAGAGGAGGACGAAGCAGATAAGAAGAACAGCCCAGAGAAGAGAAAGGTACATGTTTTTTGACCAAAAAAAAGCAAACAATCAGGTAAAAATACCTAATTGTATTTTTGTTTAATTCTTGTATTAAATCTTGTACTGTTTTGTCCAGCCAAAGGAGCTCCAGGAGACAGACTCAATGAACAGTCGTGTATGGATCCTGACCAGCACACACTCGGCCAGTAAAGTGGTCATTATCGATGCTAACCAGCCTGGCTCCCTGGTCGACCAGTTCAACGTCTGCAACGCCCATGTGCTCTGCATCTCCAGTGTGCCAGGTCAGACTGTACAACTGTATGGCAGCTTTAAACAGGTTCCTCTTATTATAAGAATCTTATTGTTTTCATCCTGTTTAACTGAAGGGGTAGACTTTGTTCCAAGTAAAATTTTACTTTATTGACATAAACATTTTCAAAGTGAAAAGCAGCTCAGTAGAGCACCGTTCACTAATCTGAAGGTTTCACTCAGACCAAGTTCTGTTGTTGTCTCCTTAGACAAGACACTTCATCCACATTGCCTTGTATGAATGTGGCATGCATGATTGGTGGTGCTCAGATGCCATGATGCAGCTTGAAAACTGAACTTGGTTCAGTTTTCAAGCTGTGGCTACAATAGTAGTTTACCACCACCCTGTATGGAGTGAATGAATGAACTGATCAATCTGGTTAAACAATTTACTTCATAGCACTGTCAGTCTGCTAATTTTGAAATTGTATGTGCCTGCAGCTGCCAGTGAGAGCGACTACCCCGCAGGAGAGATTGTCTTAGACCCAGGAGACGGCTCTGTGGGAGGGGACGACTCGGGCAGTGTGGAGGGGATGCTAGCCGGGATCACGCTGGTTGGCTGTGCTACAAACTGCAGCGTCGCCCGTAGCAACTGCTCGTCACGCACTGATACGCCTATTCAAGACAAAAACCAAGGCATGTATCTTAATTAGTTTTCTGTCATCAAAATAATCCAGTGAATAGGATTTGTTATGGTCAAAAGATAACATTCTGAGAAGACTTTAGTTTAAATATAGGATGGAGGATTGTTCAAGATTCTACGATTTAATGTGTCCTGAATTTTGTATTTGTAAAGTTGTTTTTTTTTTAGTTTTTTTTTTATTTTAGCCTTAAAATATTTATAGTAGATAGAACATTTTGGATTTTCTGCTATTCATGTAGCTTATTTATTTAGTAATGGAGACTCTTTGATTTGTTTTAGTCTTGTTAGTTAAGGTGTAGTCCTGGTTGGTCTAGTTTATATCTTGATTAGTAATTATAAAATGTTTTACCACTGCACTAGATTACCTGCTCTAGATACTCTAGATAAGTAAAGGTTAATTAAAGTAAATATTCATTATTATAGTGACTTTTTTTGATCACTAATAAACAATATGCAAGTGTAACATTTTGGATTTTGCTAAGTTATTTTTTTGTTTTTATTTTGCTGACTGGACACTGAGACTTTTTCAAGCCACCATTAAGTTAGGTGCAAATTTTAGTAAAATGTAAGGCCATTTATATCTCCTCTAGGCAAGAAGCCATAAAGTTATGTTAAGTATGTCAATCTAACAAAAATACGACCAGCCATTTAATTTTATTTTTGTTTTATTAGTGTGTATTTTTTTGATGTACACTCAAATAGGTTATGCAGAAAATCCAATAGCTCAAAGTAGCTATAGTAAAACTGTATAGTAAAGTGTATTAGTATCCAACATTAGAATCTACCAGCATTTTAGCTGGTAGACGTGTTTTAATGCCCTGTGAAGTAAGACTAACCCCAGTCTTCCATTTAAAATAATAATTTTACATTTTTTGTCGTAGCTCCTGTTGCTCCACCTAGCAGTGCTAAAATCCACTCGGCCCAATCTGCAGAGGAGGCCACAGAAGCCACAGAGGTCCCAGAAACTACCCCCAACCACACTGGCTCAGGCCCGCCGGGGCCCTTCACCGAGCATGTGTTCACGGACCCCCAGCCCCGCCCTGCCGACTCCTCAGACAGGTACAATAATTCTTCAAAGGTATAGCCTTGAAAAATTATTATTGGTTATTATTATTGTTTGTAAGATTTGCGGGTTAACTATCTACATTGTTACTGATAGGAGCTCAGAACGGTCCAAAGAGGAGACTTCTCATTCCACTGATACAGAACACGGAGGAGAAGAGGCCAAAAACTACACCAGTGTTGCGCCTACTATGTGGCTAGGAGCACAGAATGGCTGGTAAGTGTTAATAATTAAAAGGAACATTTGTATTTCAAATGAGCATGGCCTTCGATGTCCCTAGATATGAGGTAGACATGTTCAAATAAAATTTAGCTTTTACTGATAACAATTATAATCCTTATTTAGTTATTTTTAGTAATTACAAAAACATTGAACACGATGGCCAAGTTGTTTGTCTTACGTTATAATGTGTAAAATGTATAATGTGTTAGAACTTCCAATAATACATCCAGCACATTACTGCACAGGCCCTGACTAGAACCAGGAAGTACGAGCACATAAGTCCTGTGCTCAGGTCTGTGCCCTGGCTCCTGTGGCTCAGAGAAAAAACTTTAAAGCAGCTTTGCTTGTCTCACACTCTGAGGACTTCAGGGACCAGCCTCCTGCTGGTGTCGAGAGTCAGGACTAAACATGGAGAATCAGTGTTTCAGTTTTGTGCAGCTAAAATCTGGAACTCTCTGCCTGAAGATGTGAGACAGGCCTCTACTTTGACAATGTTTAAGTCCAGGCTCAAAACAGTTCTGTTTATGAGTGCATGCTGTGCATGTGACTGACAGTTGTTATTCTGCACATTTCTCTTTTAATGTTAATTTCATGATGAATATTTATGTTAAGTGCTAGTGGACTCTCTGCAGCTCAATGAGTGAATTCTGGAGGTTTTGAGCTTTCACATGAGCCAGAGCTTGTCCAAATACTGAGAATGAGAAAAACTTGTATGTTTCCTCTATATGCAGATTGAGGCTCTGGCAACCCATGTTCAGTTGTGATTTTTGTACTTTCTTAAACCAGTAAGAACGCAGACTACATCTCTCCTTGTTTATTGTAGCTCTGTTCAAAGATTATTACAGTACAACTAGAATGACCTACCGTGACAAATGTTTACAGTTTGTTTTAGTTTAACCCCAATAAACCTACTTCATCAAAATTTCGCAATATATAAAAATGATAAGTGTATTTATTGTATTCTTTCATTCTAGGCTCTATGTCCACTCAGCAGTCGGAAACTGGAAGAAGTGTCTACACTCCATCAAGCTCAAAGACTCGGTGCTCAGTTTAGTGTAAGAACCACCAGTACTTATACTTCGACTAGAACTGCTTTTTTACAACATAATCCTGTATTAACATTTTAAAAGCCTCAGCTTACATGTTTCTGTATTTTCCAGTCATGTCAAAGGTCGTGTGCTGGTAGCTTTGGCTGATGGGACACTGGCCATTTTCCATCGAGCAGAAGGTAGTTTCATCGACCATAATATTTATCTAGTATAGTCTAGTATAATATTCATCTAGTATGTTGTCTTAGTCAGTGCATTTTTATTTTAAACATTCTTATTTTATTTGTATTTTTAAGTGTTTCAAATAGATAACTGCTCACAGGCCAAGCTACATATATTTCAATGACTTGCAAACATGCACTGCTACTTTTATCAATTACAATAGTATGATTAGCTCACTTGGTAGAGAGTAGACTTTCTTCTAATCCATCGGGTGGCTGTTTAATCCATCTAGTCATACTGCCATACCGCAATTATGCTCTTGAGCAAGACACTTCTCCCAGCTTGTGTATGTGTGTCTGAAATGACTCCTAAATGTAAAGTAAAGTATGTTTTGAAATACTAAAGAGCCAAATAAAAACTACTCTTTTAAAATTTGTCACTTTTCTTTCAACATCTAGTTTCTCAAATTTCATATCTCTTCTAATCTATTAACATTAACTCTACTCTTAATCTTAATCTCAAACAGATGGTCAATGGGACTTGTCTAACTACCATCTGATGGACCTGGGCCGGCCTCATCACTCCATCCGCTGCATGGCGGTTGTGCACGACAAGGTGTGGTGCGGCTACAAGAACAAGATCCACGTCATCCAGCCCAAGAGCATGCAGATTGAGGTATGTTACAATTTAATAAGGAATTAACTTGTATGTATCAAGTTAAATATTATGGTGAGTTATATTGAATGGGGAAATATTTCAGCCAACCTTATTTACATGGAAAAAAGTGTTACCAATTTTATGTTTTAATATTTGATAACACTTTATTTCATAATTGCATGAGTGAAAAGTAGCTCTTTTTCTCCCCATATTTAATGAGCTTTTAGTACTAAATCAATAACTGCTCATCCCACATCACGCCAGTTACCCACAAAGCCCATCAAAGCTCTGTACTCGGTCTCCTTTTATTTCACCAAAACCATCACCCCTGCTACCACCACGGCCCTCTCAAACTGCGTCTCTGCCATAAAATCCTGGATGAAAACCAACTTCATCAAACTTAACTGCAACAAATCATCATCATCATCATCATCATCATCATCATCATCATCATCACTCCCTAATCACTTACAACACAGAATTTCACTCTCACCATAGACCGCCACACAGTCACTCTGTCAGCTCAGATCAGAAATCTCAGCTTCATCTTCAACATCAACAACATCTGCCACATCACCAAGACTGCTTTCTTCCACCTCCGTAACATTGCCAACCCCCACCTGTCCCTCTCCCCTCCGCTGCTGAAACTCTCGTCCACGCCTTCATCACCTCCAAACTTGAATATTGCAATAGCCTCCTCTGTGGACTTCCCTCCAATGAAATGAAAACGTTAAAATGTTCAGAACTCTGCCGCCCACCTCCACACCCACACTCACGAGACCGTCCTGCAACAACTTCACTGGCTCCCCATCCAGCAGTGCATCAATTTCAAAATCCTCCTAATCACCTACAAAGCCCTCCATAACCAGGCCCCTCCATACCCCACTGACGTTGCCCAGTCCCAGCAGCTGTCTCACCATCTCCAATCAGTTGGTTCCAACCTCCTCACTTCCACAATCAAATCAAAGCACTGGACCATGGGGGACCAAGCCATCGCTGCCCCAACCCTCTGGAACTATCTCCCCATCAAATTAGAAACTTAGACACACTAAACACCTTCAAAAGACAGCTCAATTTCACCTTTTCCTAAAAGCCTATAACTCCCACACATTACTGCTTCCTCACTTGCTTGTTTTGTCTGTTCTGTCCTTGTTTTGCGTTGCACTTTTGTGAAGCGTCTTTTAGTTACTGTGAAAAGAGTATGTATTATTAGGCCCAAGCATCAGAAATTGGCTAAGGCCTGTAAGTATTGTAAGGCCTTGCAAAGCAGGCAAAAAAAATATTAATGGCAACGCCGTCTGTTCAACCAGGTGTCAGCCATATTGGATTAAGCAGGACTCAGCAGTTTTTGTAAACTCCAAACTCCTCCTTGGGTGTTCCCCGAACAGACTCAAATTTGGTAAAAACATTCTCAAGTGGTGGGGCATCAAAAGTTATCCAATTTTTTTCCACAAGTCTTATGGTCACTTTTCACAAAATTTGTGAAATATTGTTTTTGTTTTTACAAATTTCTCTCATATGCACATACAAACTCACTATGATTTCAGTGAACTCAGTGAACTCACTGCCTTAAAGCTACTTAATGTGAAAAAAATTATAATTTGGCACATTAGCCCCATACAGATTGAAATAAAATTTAATGGGGAGAAAAAAAATATTTTTTCAAAAATGTTGTTAAATGTATTATTATTATTACTCATGTGTTTTTCTAAAGCCAATTGTAAAAATGCACTGTACATTGTTAACAATGTGTGTATATGATTGTGTTGCAGAAGTCATTTGATGCCCACCCACGCAGAGAGAGCCAGGTGAGGCAGCTGGCCTGGATCGGAGATGGGGTGTGGGTGTCCATCCGGCTGGACTCTACGTTGCGCCTCTACCACGCACACACACACCAGCACCTGCAGGATGTGGACATTGAGCCTTACGTCAGCAAGATGTTAGGTGAGAATACACACAAAGTATTTGAAGAGACATTATTGGCAAAATTGACTTGCATTCCTTTTTGTTTAATTTAAGTGTTGTCAAGAAATAATCTTATTTAAATTGGGTTGTCTATTTTTGAACAAAAAATTTAACTCTTTACTGAAGCAACTGAAACCATTAATGAATACTTATGCTGATATATTTTTTATTTATTTTAAAATACGTAACTCCTCATTGTTAGTGGAAGGGGATGTGTGACAATTGGATAAAATGGCCTTGACCTGGTGGTCAATCCTGGGACCCCTTTTGTTCAGTCTCTACATGCTGCCTTTAGGCCATATGACTGAAAGGTTTTTATTGTGCACACTTCACTTTTAATGTTTCATGATGATTATTTATGTTTTGATTTGTTGTATTCTAATTTTAATGTCTTTCTTATTCTGTAAAGCACTTTGAATTACTTTGAGTACGAATTGTGCTATACAAATAAACTTGCCTTGTCTTAATACATGTATTTAAAACCAAAAAGTGAAAGAGCTGTTAAAGAGCTGATAACTTTCTGTACATGTATTGTCTTACCAAATGCAGTGCAAAAATAAAGTATATATAATAGCTTTATTCACTACAATTCACTGTTCATTGCTGCTTAAAGCCACTCAGACAATAATTCTCCACATATTCTGCAGGTACTGGGAAACTCGGCTTCTCCTTTGTGAGAATCACAGCTCTACTGATTGGAGGAAACCGCCTCTGGGTTGGCACCGGAAATGGTGTGATTATCTCCATCCCTCTAACAGAAAGTAAGTTAATAGTTCAGGACAAATACAAATAAAATACTTTTGTTTTGGGAAGATTTGAGTTTTGTGAATTTTGTGACAACGTGTATAAAAACACTTTGTGAATGTTAATAAAATAAGATCTCTTTAAATATACTTTTCTAAAGGATGCAGGTATTTCTCAAATTAGTCAGTCAATCAAAATTATTTTCTAAATGAAAAGACTTTTTAATAAAAAATAATTTGTATGTAGTTCTTGTTAACATTCATTGTTTTCAGATAGAGAATGTGATGATGTTCCACTCCCAGCTGGGGCAGGCGCCCGTATTCCAGTATTCCACCACTATTCATTTAATAATATGGCAATCTCATTGCAAAGCCAAATAAAAACAAGTAGTATATTTCCGCATACTGTACTCTCCTCCATCCTTATCCCTGTGAGAGCCCTGTCCTCCTCTCTGCCCCCCTCTGTGTCCCGTGTATGTACCAGTATTACTGCAGCCTCTCCTTCTCCTCTGCTCTCCTCCCCTCTGCCTTCACAGCTGTGGTCCTACACCGGGGACAGCTCCTGGGTCTGAGGGGTAAGTGGGAGTGCTCTGATCTCCTCCTCACATGGTCCACCATTTTTACCTTGGTTCCTCACCCACATATTTCAGTTACAAGAGGAGTACTGTGTCATGGCTTGGGTTGTGTATGTTTGGTTTTGAGTGTATCGACCATTCAATTACCAGGCATAATATTGTGACCACTAAGATTTGAATATAGGGTAAATAAGGTAGACTTTTTGGGAATTTTGATTCTCTCTGCGTTCAACTCACCTTTCAGCACCACTGGTCATTTTTCCCATAAACAAACTAATAAGTGAATGAATGAATAAATACATATTTTGAAAACTTGCTCGGGGCTAATCAGCTATGTGATAACTAATGAACACAAGACCTATAATTTCATTTAAATCTGTTTCTGAAACTTTATAAACCGCAGAATTTTAAATGTGTGTTTAGGACTGAAAACAATATATATATTTTTTTCTATCATTGTATGGGTAAAATTAATGTGAAATTTACCACCGCGCGCTTAGAAGTGACTGAGATAATGTTGAGGTCCTTGTGGAGGTGGTCATAATGATATGCTTGATCAGTGTATTTGTGTTCTATTAATTTCTTTTGTAATTTCTGCAAATATTTCTTTATTTTATGCATTACATTTTTGATTGTTTTTGTGAAATCAGGAAATTATGAAGTTCTTTTTTATAATCCTTCTTCCTGTTGTACCCATCAGCCAATAAGGTGTCTCCCACATCGTCTGGAGGCGTGATCCACGTGTACGGGGATGATGGCTCGGAGAAGAGCACTGGCAGCTTTATCCCATACTGCTCCATGGCACAGGCACAACTTTGTTTCCATGGACACCGCGATGCCGTCAAATTCTTTGTTTCTGTACCAGGTATGTGTCAGGTGTATGTGAGATGTTTAGTTTATGGTTTTCTTCCATTATTTAATCCTGCCATTAATTTATTCTTCAATTCATTAAAGATTATTGTGGATCTGAAAAATCTCTTGCCGTAATATATCCAGTCAGGCTTTGGTGCAATCATTATAATCATATGAATACAGAATTACTACAACATAAGAAGCCCTAATAAAGGTTGTCAAGATTAATGAGTAATTGTAATAATTTATTGTATAATCATAAGACATCTGAAAAGACAGTCTTGAATATTTTAAAAGTAATAATTAAATACAATTTATACTCCCAAAAAGTTAGCTGGACTTTAAAAAAAATCCAGATCGGTTTATTTCAGCTGGTCAGACACTAGAGAAATCATAATCTATTGGACATTGTAAATGGCAGTAAAGAATTTGACAACTTTTTGCTGATGTGTCAATAATCCTGAATAATTGCAAAAAAATGCATGTTACTTATAAGTAACAATAAGTGTAATCCAAAAATTTGATATTGTGACATCTGTAGTCCTAATTTCTTTACATAGTGATTTGTAAAACTAAGCAAATGATCATGGTCTATATGATGTAGCCAAAAACTAATTTCCTTACTCATTATTTTACAGTAAGAAAGGATCGTGCCATTTAAAAGTTCACCAAAAAATACCAACCAAAATATTACTTTTACTATATCAGCCCATTTTAGTATTGATTCATCCCTATAAATGATCTAATGTCACAAAAAAGTTTTTTAATACACAAAAATGTGTTGAGACCACTTGGATATATACCTAGGCTCTTATTTATGCTTGGCTAATCTTAAGCCTAATGTTTTCTTACAGGTAATGTATTGGCCACGTTGAATGGCAGTGTACTGGACAATCCCTCAGACACACAGGGGTCTGGGGCCCCTGCAGAGGCTGAGACACAGAGCGTTCAGAATGTGCTGGTGCTGAGTGGAGGAGAGGGCTACATCGACTTCCGCATTGGTGAGTCTACTCCAGTGTTATGGATGAAATCAATACTAAAGATCAGATAAAGATAACCAGAGGACACATTTTAAGTAGCCACACTAAATACTGGTTGATACATTTTGGGGTCTAAAACTATAGCAAATAGAATCATTGCACAAAGTATATCAAGGCTAACACTAATTGGCTAACAATAGTGCTTCACTGCAGAGATGTAATAAAGTTTTACAGTTATACGCTTGTGATGATTGTTGACAACAAAAAATATGATTAAAAAAAAAAAGACATTTATTACCTTCATTCCCTGTCTGATACTATGACTATATGTAAAAATCACACCTATAGAATGTGTAACCCTGTCATAAAGTGTTAAATTTGTCTTTCTTTTGCTCTGTGGCTTGGAAAAATTCACAAATAACAGCAACAGTAAATCACCTGTTGCTGTTATTTGTAAATTTTAGGGTGTATTCACACACTAACACATTCATCATATCAAAATTATGAGAAAACCAGCACTAAACCAGAAATGAAAATGGACTAGACCAGGACTAAACAAGAACTAGAACAGAACAAGACCAAGTTCATCAAGTTTGGGACCAAATGGGCTCAAATTAGGACTAAATTACAACAGCTGTGAAGGCACCCTTATTTTATACATTAAATTCAAATGGTGCTCAAGGCTTCACACAATTGTTTGTTTTTTTTGTGTGACATCTATAATCACAATTCATTTTAACCAATTCATCCCTTATTCACCATACGTTTAACCCTCAGGTGATGGCGAGGATGACGAGACAGAGGAGGGGGACAACAACACCCAAAGCACGGAGCCCAAGTCGTCTCTTTGCAAAGCCGAGAGGAGCCATATTATTGTGTGGCAGGTGTCCTATATCCCTGAGTGACCAGGCTTTCCACCTACTCCTGCAACTCCCAGTATCAACATTTGAACTAACTATTATCTTCCTCCTCTGCCCTTAAAGCTTCCAGTGCTCCCAAACCTTGTATTTAACTCCTTATGTAAAAGTCCCTTCGAGATGTTTAACTACCACACCCTCTGCTCCTGGTACCTTGTAAGTTAAATGCATTGTACAAAGAAAAAATCCCTTCTTCTTTGATCTCGTAATATGCTTGACATGCTGTTTGGGCATTCTAAGTAAATTCATGAGCCTTGTTCCTAGCCTAAAACTACCTCCCAAACATTCAAAATCTCCCTTGGTTGTCCTGCATCCAGTCCTCTTCCTACTTAGGTTACCATCTGTGAAACTTCGACACATAGACTTTAAAATTGCACAATGTAACTTTTCTAGTTGAGGGTTTTCTACCTGCTTGTTTCTATGATAATTTTATAGCTTTGCCTATAATGTTTCATAGTATTATACATTTTGCTTTTACTCACTAACAAGTGTGTTCAAAAATGCATTGAATAACATGTATTTCTGCTGTGTGTGGGTTCACCTATCCACAGACCTGACCTGTAAGTGTAAAGCCATACTGTGAAACTTTCTGAGCAAAGCAATAGCATCCCATGGTGACAGCAGTCCCTCCACTGGTAAAGTTACATAGTGTGCCTTCAAGTATCCCAAACCTGTTTAATGATGCAATTTGTATGGCCTTTGCTAAGTTTATTAATAACTTTGGACAATACTTATGCACCTGTTATCCATCAAAAATACTGTCAAAAAATGTATGAATAAACATTTTGAGAAGACATTTTAAAAGATGACACATAAGCGAACAAAGATGATAGGTGCAAAACACTACCTATAAGGAAAAGTTTTGGCTGTATTTAAATTGCAATTAAATGTACTATGTGAATAAGATTATCTAAAAGGGTCAGAGCTTTAGTCCCATTTTTCCTGAGGAAAAAATAAGACTGGTTGGTGGGAGTAGCAGGTTAAAGCAGGTGAACGACATTAACTGTCACTTTGTACAGGAACAAGGATTATTGTAAATTGACATACTCAGCCCATGTTAAAAATGTATGCATTGACTCTGTGGATTCGATATTAAACATTTGTGTGCTGAACCAGACCATTTTCCTTTTTTTTTCCACATGATTTGAAGTATAACAAAGACAAAACCACATCTTTTTTTTTTTTTTAATAAGTTATAACCACACTATGAACTTGTTCGGTCCACTATGTTGAGTTTATAAACAAAATATTGCTCTGTTGTCAGTAAGTACTTCTACATGGCCAGACAAAAATCAGATAACTAGAATAATCAGATAACCTATAACAACTTATCTTTGCACAGGTGTGAACAACCGAAAAGAAATCTGATTACTCACATCAGATATAACTGTTAACATATTTCAATAATCTGATAACCCCAGAAATCAGATAATGATCAGATTTTTGCATGTAAACATAACCACTGATTATTTGGTCCTTATTTCAGCGCCATCACAAAAGCTTTCAAATTGGCATGTTTTTTTCACTGGACGGTTTGATTAAGACAAGACTGAGGTTTAGCACGTATATATAAAGCAGAGCTATCCCCCAAACAAGCATGGTACGGACTTGACTTGTATATTGTTAGCTGTCAGTGCAGTTATTCATATATCCACTTGGTGCTGCAGCCGTCCCTGTCACAGAGCTCCGACTCTTTGAACCACAGTGAAATCTCCCTCTGCGCACTCTCCACAGAATCACTGCCATGGATCACATTCCTGAAAAACAAATGAAAGCAAGTCCAAAACACTTAAACACATACAGTACTTAATCCAATGAAGAAGGTGTCATGTCATAGTATATCATCACTACAATGTGCATTTCTTAACAATACATAATTATGATCCAATAATTAAGAAGAAAGAAGTTACTAGTTTTTGTTAGATTTAAGCTGGTTATCTCTTTTAGGATAAAGTTTGTAATATTAATAGGGCCTTGGATTTATTGAGCACTTTTCGAGATACTCAAATAATTTTACCTTCAATTGTTAAGTAAATGAATAATGCAGTGTAAGCTCCTTCTATACTCACTGCAGCCCTGGGTAGACTGATGGAAGCTAGGCTGGCAATCAGGCCCATCAGCCGCTCCAAGCACCACCAATCACTCACACACACTCACACACACTCACACACACTCACACACACTCACACACACTCACACACAATCACTCACACTCACACACACTCACACACACTCACACACACTCACACACACTCACACACACTCACACACACTCACACACTCACACACACTCACACAAACTATTCATACAGAGACAAGAATGGTGAAGTGTCTTGCCCAAAAGACACTGAATGGTAATTTGTTTTTTTGAGTTAAAAGGTGCATATATGCCATGTCATATTAAATAAATATTGTAGGTAAATGGTGCAGTTTAACAGCATAATATGCCATTTATACATTGGTCTACCACAGGGCAGCTGTGGCCACAACAGTAGCTTACCCCCGCAATGAACTGTGAAGCGACACTGAGTGTCTGGAAAAGCATTGCATAATGACATTTAAAATGCATTTTGTTGAATGAGAACCACAGAAGCAATTGTCAGAGGTACTTAAAAAAATACATGAATGAATGAGAACCATGTGAAAGCAAACAGCCTGTGTAACTATCCCAGACAATTGTTTGTCATGGTTCAGCATAACAGTGAAAGATCAGAGTGTTCAAGTTCAAATATGCTTCATTCAAATATATGTACAGAGCCTGGGTTTTGCAGGTTTCTACCAGAAGTGCTTCTTTATTATGTTCTACTGTCTACTACTTACTTTCCCATTATCACACAGAAATCTCCTCTTAACGTTCCCGGCGACGAGTTGGTTGGATCGGTCTGTCCCATCATTTTCCTTCCGGTCTTGACAACATCTAATCCCTGCCACACCTAAAAAAAACAAAAAACAACACAACTGTAAACAAGAAAACAAAATAAACCTTACCAAATCTTACCATTGCAACCACTGGCCCTGAGCTCATGTATGACACAAGTTTGTTATAAAAAGGACGATTCCTGTGTTCCCAGTAGTGTTCTCTCAGTAGCTCCTTAGATGCCTGAAATGACAAGAGCCTTAGGGACAGTATACGAGATTTTTTGTTTACATTTCTTGAATATGCCCTGTCCCACTCCCCAGATAAGGAAAATCAAATCATCCAACAGAGTCTGATAACAATTGTAAATTATGACGGCCAAGAGGGTTTTTAGCTGTCACAGTTTAATAATCTGGTAACAAACTTTTATATAAAAACCTGCACCTGTTTTTCATGTTTTATATGGACTTGTATACTTGTTTGTTTTATTTTTTCTGCTATTATTATATTTTAATCAGGGCACCCATGAAAAAGAGTTAAGTTATTCTGTTTTCTGATCCAAGATGGCAAATTATGAGCCTCACATGATTTTGGGTTCACAGTTTCAATGCTGAAATCCAGTTAGCTTAAATGTAAAAGGACTCTCACTTATCTGAATCCTCACGACCTAAACCCCAGCACTTGCAGCCAATCATTAATCAGTGCTAGTGCAACCTCTGCCGCTCATTGAGTGAATTCAGGAGGTTCTGGGCTTTCATGTGATGAGGTAAACTTATATATGCCCTCTATATGCAGTTTAAGGCACTGGCAACCTAGGTAAGGGTGCATCATGGGTGTTCTATATATCTAATAACTAATAAACAACAAACTGACAGATGTCGGTGCCAATTACCTGCATCAGCTTGAAGCCCACAAGTTTAAACCCTTTCTTCTCAAAACGCTGCACAATTTCGCCCACTCGTCTCCTCTGTACTCCATCTGGTTTGACTGCAATGAAGGTGCGTTCATTCACACCGGTCCAGCCTAGAGTAAAAAAAAAGAAAAATTGCATAAAAGTTAGGCATTATTGCTGAAAGAGAAATATCACAAATCCATGCAGTAGAAGCTGGATTAAACATAAATTAGGGTATGCACAAACAGAAGAGATTACAGTCAAAAAGTCCAGACAGGACAGTTTTCCACTCTGTCGTGTTCTTCAAGTTTTACTAGTTTGCCAACGTTTGACAAGTCTGAGCGCGCAGGGAGCAAATTTGGGAGCATTCACAAGTATTTTTAAGTCAAATAAACTCCACATTACATGCATTTGGTGATCCAGACACGTGCCATAGATTAATGTTTCCGTCCTCCTGCTTAAACATAATGCAGTCTCAACACCCACTCATCTTAATCATATCATGGCATCACCTTTCTACACAACAAAGTATTTAATCTGTCCATGTTAGAATATGATCACAAACAAACTGTAACACGAGTATGTACTACAAAGTATCACTGCACACCCTACATTGCCTCTCAAGTTCCATACCAGCACCGCTTACACTTCTTAGCTCCTGCAGGAAAAATTTACGTCATCTACCACAGTTTTGCTCAATTTAAGATTATAATATTTGACAATCACGTTTAAACAAGTCCGGGAAATGTATATGTACCCACCTGATCTAAAAATATGTGCAAATAATGATAGAAACAGGCCGAACATTGTGTCAGAGGTGGAGAGCAGAGCACGGGCGCGCGGAGAGGACTTTTCCGTGGGGCGCGCGCCAAGTTCCGACAGCGCAGCGTCACTTCCCAACAGACATGTGCTTAAACATAATACTTTTCTTTGCCAATTTTTATTTTTTGGTCTCATTATTCGTTATAATATGGCTATCTTTTAATAATCCCTTTAGTGTAATTAATTATAGAGCATTTTATTACTTTACTTTTTTTTTTTTTTTAATGTCTTTCTCATTCTGTAAAGCACTTTGAATTACCTTGTGTGCAAATGTGCTATGCAAATAAGCTTGCTTTGCCTTTACATAAAATAATTTTATTGATTTGACGTTTTAATGGTCTACTCTACTGCTTAGCCAAAAAATAAATAAAAACAAACAAGGACAACACATTTTATTACATTTCAATAGATAACGCACACATTCTTGTTCATACTCGTAACTCATTAGTTTTATGAAACCCCTTATGTTTGGCAGTTTTATTTAAATGTATAGGCAATTTATCCTGTTTAAAAACACTTTAAGCTGTTCACAAATTCAAGTGCCAATACAGAGGTTTTAGAATGTAAATTAAATGTTTAAATCCAGGCTCAAAACAGTTCTGTTTATCTGTGCATATGACTGAAAGGTTTTTATAGAGGTTTTTATTCTGCACTTTTCTCCTTTAGTGTCAATTTTATGCCAATTATTTGTGATTATTTTTGTTTTGATTTGTTGTATTGTGATTTTAATGTCTTTTTCTGTAAAGCACTTTAAATTAACTTGTGTACGAATTGTGCTGTGCAAATAAACTTGCCTTAAAGGTGCATCATGTAACTTTTCTGTTGAAGGGTCCACCACCTGCTCGTCTTTATGGAGAGGATATTGCTTTGCCTAGAATATTCCACAGTATGGCAACTTATTTCAATGAAGACAAGCAGATGAAGCCACCAAAGTAAGTTACAGGTCTGATCTATGCTGTGTCCGCTCACAGAAAGAATGCATGACATTTACTGCGTTTGGGTAATACACCTGTTAATAAAGTAATGCAAAATAGATGTTTAATTCTGTATGCTCTACGCTCTCCATACAAAGCAGGAACATTTCCACTAAGACAAGCAGGTGGCGGACACTCCATCTGGAAATTATCATAGTGTTCCTTTAAGAGGAAATGTGTAATTTCTTAAAATGTCCAAATATGAAAGACAGAATCATACAGGTGTTCCCTCGCTGTTCTCCCGTTCTTTCATTTTAAAATAGAGTTTGTTGAATATGACAGTTCTTTGCAGGTGCAGGGCTGGCTCCTCGAAAACAGCACCATTTTTCTTCTGTTGGGCCAAGATCATGGCACGGAGAAGGGGAGGGTATGGGACGGAGCGCTGGGGAGGAGAAGGGAGAGGCTGGAAGTCTGTGAACTCATGCTCCAAGTGTTTAGGAATCAGCCTCCAGTCGTGGTACATCACCTTGTCAATCTCTTTAACCTCAGTCTCCTTTTTCCCTGTGTAAAAGAAAAGATACATTATCAGTAAATCAGGCCCCCAACGTCACTACTGACAGGTTGTGCTGCTTCCAGAATTCTCAAGTCTCAGACTTGAGCAAACGACTTGGTTCAGTGTTCATGTGCAACTACCACTCCGAAAGTTGTATTCAGAGTTTGCATATGTTTTCTTTTACAGTGCCAAAAGCAGAAATAACTGGTAAATAATAAATACTATTTTCTCAATTCAGCAGCATGCCAAAAATGCATTTTGGAGTTACTAGCATCTTGACTCTTTCAAATAAGTGTTTACAAACCATAGGATAGTTGATTTAGTGGAAGTCACCATCTTGAGCCCACTAGGAATATCAGATGCTGCAGTGGGGCAACAGTGGCTCTAGTGCATACTGCCATTTTGTCCTTAGCGTCACCCAACTTGCCTACTTTGAATGTGATGTGTGTGTGATTGGTGGTGGTCAGGGTGGATGATGGCGCAGATTGGCTTCCTCACTTCAGTCCACCACTAAGGATGGAGTCAATGAATAATCCACAGAACTGTAGGGTGTCTGTGTAAACCCTCAGTCGTCCAGGTCTATAGCAAAAGATGAAGTTTGAATCTGTCAACTGGACAAATCTTTGTTATAGTGAAGACGTTTTGCTGCTCACTGAAGAAGCAGCTTGGATGAGCAGCGAAATTTCTTCACTCTTACAATGAGTTGTCCAGCTGACAGATTAAAACTTCATCTTTTGCACAGAACTGTACAGCAACTTTGAGGAAATGCACTACTGAGCAACATCCTCCTAAACTATTCTGCAGATTACAGTGGAAGTAAAATAAAAAAAAAATATCAGTTACCTTTGAAGCTAAGAATCCCCCATGCCTTGCCATGATCCATGTTCTAACAAAAACACAAATGCATGGTTAATATTCTTTTCTGCTGGCTGCATAATAGAATCCTTTATCATTTTACCTCTGCTGTGTAGTCCACCTTGACTTTAGTGATCTCCCAGTAGCATGGTTCAGGGTGATCTTCTATCCAGGACTTGCGAGTGAACAGGCGCCCTACACCAAACAGTTTCATGCTTGCCAATAATGAAAACAGCCTGGTCTCCCTGCGCACGTCCTGCCACGCCATGACGGGCAGCCTTTTCCCGGTGAGAGGACGCCTCATCGTCTCGTAGTCTAGGTCATACTTCTGGGAATCCCGTGGTCTGGACTTGAGCTCACGATATGCCCGAATTTTGCGTGCCATTTCGGCTATAAGGCGAAGTCTCTTTTTCTTTGCCATCTTTGTCAACTGTTAAGACGGTGGTTCGGATTATAGCCCCTCTGAAATATATAAACACAACACATGACATGATGATGACGCGAGCTAGTTTAGCATCATTTAAATAGCTTGGGTTTACACAAATTAGTAGCACTGTTGCTGGAGACACATGTATAAGAATAATCAATAAAAACACAAATGCATATTTAAAAGCTTGAATAATACCTAAATTCTGTAGAGAAATCCGTTTCACTTGACCTCAAGCACGACTGTCGCTGCAACGAAGTCCGTGCATAATACTTTCCGTGAGAAACAAGGAACCAAGTGTACATAGTTCCGCCTCAAAAAGATTTGCACAATTCCAATGACCTCTAGTTTACAAATGCCCTCTGTAATTTTTATGGTGGAGGTTCCGCAATCTCCATGGATACAATGAATGTTCCACAGTATAACATTAAACATCTATTTTTTATTTATTCAAACAAAGATTTTTTTTACTGCTTAAAAAACACCTTGAAAAACATTACTTCTTACTGTGAGCGGGCCTGCTTCTTCATGGATAAAGATGAGTCTAATGCCGTACTGTGGAACATTCCAGACATAATAAATAATTTCTCCATGGAGAGATAGCAGACCCTTCAACAAATTAATTACATTGTGCACCTTTAAAAATATCTTCTAATTTAAAGTTAAGATTCACAATAATAAACACATTAAAATGATTAATCATAATTAATTAATAAATGACAAACACCAAACTCAGTATTAAGCATTCATTTTATTCTGAGTGGAAAATCATGCTTTTAACTTATTCAGAAAAGGCTTTAACATATAGCTTTACCTTATGAGATATAATAAAGGAAATCATTTTGTATTTACAGTCATAAAAAGTGCTTAGATGCATTTAACATGAAGACAAATACTGTGAATAAGACGCATTGGCTTCATTACAAACAACTGATTTTTACATTTGTGATGTTATGTTTTCGTTAGGACATATCACATATAAGCTTGGTCCATTGCAGTTTGCAACTATTATATCTCAATGAAGAAGAGGTCATGAGTTTGGCGATCTTTCATTTTGTGGTGAATCCTACCATCCTACACTGTTTACAATATATGACTATGTGTGTAATTTGTTTACATATAGGGTCATACCAGCACTAGAAATACTACAGTCCACCATTTAAGATGACAGTAACTCCAGATGGCAGCATTTTGTTTACATTTAGCGTGATACACAATACCTTTTATGGAATCAAAAATTTAAAAAAGAAATCACTAATTGTGCAGCCACCATTCAACAAATACATCCTCTCATGGAGGACCCTGTAGGCTGATCAGAATGGCCCATAACTGTAACAGGAGTGAGTACACAAAGCACCAAAAGAGTAACATTGCATAAAATCCAGCAACGTCAATCTGTTTAACATTAAAATTGCTTATAACATCCGACAAACTTAAAATATATGTGCATCTTTTGTCATTCATATTCAAAATTAATATTATAAGGGAATAAATGTAAATAGTTAAGACACGCAAGTTTCAATTATTCTGTTTAAATGTACTTTAAAAATACCCTAATTATTATTTTTTTTAACATTTAAAATATTACAGGTAAGATGAAAAATACCCTCTTTTTAACAGTTATTCTGTTTTAGTACATGTAGTAGTTACAGTAACAGACACCATGGTTAGTTGTAAACTGAAAAACAGTGTAAAGCATTTGCATAACTTTAAAATAAAAAGAAGCTCAATGTCTCATAATCAAGGCTTCAATTTTCAGAGAGAACTTTGTACTGTTGAGTTGTGTCATCAATAGATGTTCATGGACTTGCTAAAACTGTTTTTTTGAATGGACTGTCTGAAGATTGATTTCAGACAGGCAGTTGACTACTGGGTTAGCTGCCATTCGACAGTGCCAGTGTTTGGGAGGAGGTAGGAAGAAGTCTTTTATGTCCAGCGACATCTTTTCCTCTGACAGGCTTCAGGGTCCGAAGTACAGCCCTCTGAGTCGCTCTCCGAGGAGGACGGTCCAGCCAGAGCAGGGATAGGTAGGTCTGGGGACTGCTCAGGCTCATCCAGTGTCTCCTCTAAGCTGCCACTCCTGAGACTCAGCACCCACCCAAGTTTGTTATGTAATAAATGACGGAGACCGGGTGGCAATGGTAGCACATCTAGAGTGTCTACAGAGTCTGGGAGCAGTTGGCGGAGACGTGCACAGCAGAGATAGAGCAGGGAGGTGGGAGCGGAGCAGGAACGGATTACCTTCATACTGCTCTTTGCTGCTGTTGAGCAGGCCATTGGATAAAAACGCTTATTCTGTAGCTCTGTGGCAGCAACACCTAGTTTAAAATAATCAAGAGAAGAAGCATAAAATAGAGTATAAATCCACATTTAATTTTTGCCATATATTGTCTGACATTCTAAACTCACCAATGCACTTGCGATTCTTAAAAAATGTAAGGGTTCCATGCCAAGTGTCCAGATGGACACCAATAATAGAACCTTGTCCAAAGCGGGTGGAGAAATTCATCTTGTCTCCTTTATGGTGCAACAGACCTGCAAAAGAAAATGTTTAGCATTGCAAACATTCTGAAAAAGTTCAACAAACATAAAATGCAGCTGTAAATGTTACCAGTGTAAGAAAGGCCCCAGCTGTCAGCATCCTTTCCCAAAAGGCTGCAAAATGTATGCCTATATTTGTCCAGGTTAACGTCACATGTACCAATGCCAACCATCTGAAGAAACAAAAGGGGAATTAACACCACAAGCAGCGATGATGGTCCTCACCACAATGCACACTTGTCAGGGACACGCAACGGCCTCTGAATCGCGACCACCTCTGTATATGACACTATGCCACTCTAACTTTTTGACAGCCACCCAGGCTATCAGCTTTTCTCCCTATTTCCATTGTGAACTATGCCATTCGACTTATACTGGTGTGGTTTGGGGCTTTGAACCAACAACCTGCAGAATACATGGAGGTTCTTATAGTGTAATTGACTTTTTTGACTGGAGGGACCTAAATAAAGTAACTTTGCACTTTGTATCTGTTATTCATGGAACCATAGTTACATATGTAATTCTCATTGTACTGGTGGGGCCCAGAGCTTTGAACCAGCAACCTCATGCATAATAAAGAAATTGACATTTGTTTCAGTTTTCAATAGCTTTGCATAAAGTAATTTTTATCTCTGTATATAGATTTGGAAAGTCCAATATAAAATAGTGGATGTTTATGTTTCCACAGTCCAAACGAAAACAAAAATGATGTTGGTTCAATTGACTTTTTTGTATGTTATGGTCAATAGAATTAATCCCCCAGGTCTTGTGATAACTGGATAGTTTTTTTTATTTTTTTATGTATATTGTAGTGGGCGCTATAGTCACCATTGGTTACGTGCTCATTACTTTGCTCTATTCAGGCTTTGATTTTGCACTATTGATTAAAATTTTAGCTCTGTCGGCTGATGCACGTGGCGGTAAGCAGGTATCAAAGAAACAGAAAATAGACATTTTTTGACGTCGTTTCACAAATTAATGTCATTTTTTTTCCTCCCCATTGTAAACTTTGTGCGTTTCCATAGGAGGCACTCTAGCACTGGTCATTGTGTGTGACATGTCAATTTAATCAGTGGCACCCAGCGTGTATGTGATTTCAACCTGGTTTGGCTAAGCATGTGCATTTAAAATTTTGTTTTTTTTGGGAGGCTTTTTGCACCTGTTGGCCAACCATGAAAAATGCACTGTATCATAACAGAAAATTTTTGCATCTTCTCATGCATAGATTTCATGCAATGGATTTAATAAGTCCCTCACCAGGATATAGCCCTCGACTCGGGCCTAAAAATACGAAACTGATCAGGAACAATGCCCCTTGCCAGTTACTTAGTTACTGGCATGGGCCAATGACATCTTAAATGAAAACCCATGTTTACATTGATTAAAATTAAAAAGTAAGTCTCACCATGTCTGTCCCATAAACTGGGGACGTCATCTTGATCTCCCAGAAGTGCTGCCCTTCCACCAGTTCTTTGGAGCCACGCACTGCAGCTGTGCCACAGCTGTATTCAGAGTGGAAGTTTACTTTGCGGTTGTCACAACTCAATAATGTTGCTGTAGATCTGCTGCTAGTATCCCAAACCCAGTCGAAATCTAAAAACATACATTTAAGAGTCACTGTTGATAAAAAGTCTACATTTTAATTGTTGATCAGTGATGTATTTACCTTGATCATCCTCTCCACAGTGGCAGTCTTTCACTTGGTGAAATCCTCGTAATCGGGAATTGTAGCTGGTATCAGCTTGTGAATCACAGCCACAGTATGACTCTCCAGTAACAGGCACAGCACTGGGGACTGGGGGGGCCATAACTGCCGAGAAGTCCGCCTCGGAGTCAGAATCACTGTACTTAAGAGAACAAATATGTATATCATAACTCATACAGTAGAATAAACTTTTTTCTTTTTGATGCTTGTATCTGCTACAGCCATCATATGACGAGACAAAAACACCCAACATTTCCTGGTCACAACAAACAACACTTGTGTCTGTCTTACCTCTAGGCGCTCATAACCCCAGTCCTCATTCTCAGTTGCCAATACAAGAGCTCGAGCATCTGCGTCTTGTCTTATTCCTCCCCACACGTATCGCCAAGCCCGGCTGTTTCTGCTTCTTCTGGACATGGCAGCACCAATATGGATCAGGTCCTGCTCATCAGTTCAGGTTTAGTCCAGACTGTAGGCATCAGTTGTGCTGCTCAAAGCAAGCACATGAGAAACACCAGAAATTGTGACACTGAATTCCTTTTATGCTCATTATATGCAACATTTTAACAATGCAGATGTTGTTTTTAATTGTTAAATGGTATGACAACGTTCCTAATTTTTAATCATTCTAAATCCATGGATGCTGGCGTTAAATGAACCTCTACAGCATATTCAAATGATCTATGAATACAACCTGATAATTTATTACATATCGTTTTTGGTTTGAGGCACATAGCTTGCTGCATAATAATGAATAAATGAATCATCTATTTAAGAGTGGTCACAATCAGAGTTAGCAGTTATTCATTTTGGTTATCCTCACCATATGGTTTTCTCTTGGCCAAAGTCATTAAATGAAATCAAGATAGCCATGTCAATGCTCTACGAACACAAATCATATCATAAAACACGTGCTCAACATACTGAACTAATCCTACCTCACAAATATTATAAAATGAGTCATATGAAATAGAAGAAGTGTGGAATATTTTTGCTTGGCATTGCAGGGCGACCATCTGCTAGCTTAGTGAGCTAACTAGCTGTCGTTAGCTCTGAATGCTATCGGCGCACAAATGCAGTGATCACGGGCGTGCTTTTACTGCTTTTCATATAAAAGATGACATGGTCAGTCGTGATAACATAAAGACACGATATAATAAACTTACCCTTGGCACCGCGGTTCATACAAGGTCAATGGTTGAGCTGTTAGCATAGCTTCCCTTTCCCATGACCCACTTACACTGGTGTGACCGAGCGTAAACAATGACACACTCACGCACTCATGTGCACACACACACACACACACACACACACACACACACACACACACACACACACACACACACACACACACATAAAAACACATGCACACACGTACACACACACAAACACATACATACACACACACGCACACATGCACACACGTACACACGTACACACATAAAAACACATACACATACACACACACTCATGCACACACACACACACGTACACACATATAAACACATACACGCACTCATGCACACACGTACACACACACACACATATAAATACACACATTCATACACATTCACAGACTCACACACATATACACACATAAATACACACACTCACACACATATAACACTCATACACATTCTTACACACTCACACACACTTGTACACATACACACACATACACACTCATACACACACTTACATGCACACTGGTATTACCATGCACATGTGTGTATAAGGCTATATTATATTATTATTCATGTTGTCAATACCCCAAACTGTGTCATAATTGTATAAAATATCAAAAGTTATCAATTCTATGCCCCATATAATAAAAGAAAGTACCACGCAGTCTATTTTAGGCAGATATTACAATATACGTTATTATTTTAAAGCTCCAGTATGTAACATTTTAGCCAAAAATAGATTGAAAGCATGTTTTTATCAAGTTGATTGTGTTTAATCCACTGAAAAACAAGCATCCCTGGTACTGCACTAAACTGGTTCAAGTCCTATTTAGAAGACAGGAAGTACTTTGCTGAGTTTGAAAACTCTGTCTCAGATCACATGACCCTGACCTGTGGGATGCCCAATCCCGGGACCCCTTTTGTTCAGTTTCTACCTGCTATCCTTAGGTCAGTTAATACGCAGCAATAACATGTCCTACCACAACTCTGCAGATGACACTCAGATCTATGTCTCACTGGCAGCAGGTGAATATGGACCAGTGGATTCACTCTGACACTGCATCTGACAGATCAGTGTGTGGATGAAAACATCTTTCTCCAGATAAACTCAGACAACACCAACAGCCATTTTCTTTGACTGTTGGTGTTGTCAACAGCCACAGAAACAAAGAGAACATGTTAGCAGTCACCTCCAGTCTCTCTCTCTCTAAAACTTTAAAATCAGTGTTATAATAGACTCCACATCAAATCAATATCATTCGCAGTTCTTTAACATCTAAAAAACATTGCAAAAAGACTTATCCATGTATTTGTCTCCAGTAGAATGGACTACTGTAACAGCCTGCTCACTGGCCAAACAAGCGTTAAGACAGCTGCAGTACATCCAGAACGCTGCTGCTTGGGTCCTGACTAGAACGGGGAAGTAAGAGCACATAGGTCCTGTGCTCAGGTCTCTGCATTGGCTCCTGTGGCTCAGAGAATAGACTTTAAAGCAGCTCTGCTTGTGTACAAGTCTTTTCATGGCTTAGGTTCAAAGTACATCTCCCACATGTTAGAGCCACATGAACCATCTGACACTCTGAGGACTTTAGGGACCGGCCTCCTGCTGGTCCCAGAGTCAGGACTAAACATGGAGAAAGTGTTTCAGTTTCATGCAGCTAAAACCCCTAAGTCTTCCTGGAGATGATTCTACTTGACAATCCCGGCTCAAACTGTTCTGTTTAGCTGTGCATATGACTGAACATTTTTTATTCTTAACTCTTCTTTTTCATGTTCATTTTTTTGTGTTTTGATTTGTCTGTATTGTGATGCACTTTGAATTCTTCTTGTACAAATTGTGCTATACAAATAAACGTAGCTTTTTAAGGTATTTGTTTTAGCAGAAAAAAACACCTGAAATTGAATAAATACAAGTAAAATACCATTCTGTGGAACATTCCAGACATACAAATAATATCTCTGTGGAGTCAAGTAAGTGGAAGACTGTTACATAGTTCACCTTTAAAATGGGAGCAGAGAATACTGTTTGGTTGAATCGTTCGATAAGGCTGTAACATTGAGTCTTCTACAATGTAAAAAAACAATAACAATAAAATAGTGACCACTTATTTCTGGAGGAGGTTGCATTTTATTTGGAAATCTGACAGGCATGGCTGAACAGTGAGCTCGCACCTTAACCAAATACAAACAAAAAAGACAGCAGCACTACAGAAAAATGATACTAGTGTGTAAGAATGTCATATTTAACGTAACTTCACTTGCATACATAGAGCATTCAGATCATTCATCCACACACAGACACACTCCTGCACACACACGCTCACACATAATCGTCACAACCCGTGGACATCCTCCATTATTATTCACACTACATCCAGAGGAATTCCAACAATGTAACAGTGCAATAAATCTAACTATACACAGATAATTTATATATTTTATGTATACAGGGTTTTCATAAACAGTTTTCCATTTAGACACTTTCATCAAGTCAAGTTTTCATAAATAGTGAAAAAGTCCTGATATCTCCTCACCATTATGATTAAAAATGGTCCCCAAAAACATGAAAAAAAATAAAATACTAATGTGCACAACTTTTCAGCACTCTCCAAGACAAAAAGAAAAAAAACAAAAAAGACAAAATCACAAACAAAAAACAAATACCTGGAAAGGGGCATAGGTCAACGCGTATACTCACACTCACAGCACAGACTGGTCACTACATTTACAGGGAGTGGAGGGACTTTGGATCACTGTACAGGTTAAGATCAGACAACAAATCAGGCAGACTGTCCACATATCATCCCACAACAACCACTACATCTTCATGCCCATTCAATATGCACAAGACCTGACACAACCGGATGGCCAAAACAATGCAGGTACATCACATCTACAGAGGACGGAGTTGCCTAAATGTTTGTGTTGCCATCCTATCCTGTCAGACCCAGGTGTAATGGATGCAGGTGAAAATCTCCTATTTGTTCTTGCTGCTTTGATGTGGAATGAATGAGATGGTGCTGATGGAGACACTTATTTTGTAGACAGGATTAGAGCCACAATAAGACCATAAAGGCCCAAGACTTCAGCAAAGATTAAGATGAGGATCATGCCCACAAAGAGTCGTGGCTGCTGAGCAGTGCCCCTCACACCAGCGTCGCCCACAATGCCAATGGCAAAACCAGCAGCCAGACCGCTCAGGCCAACGCTCAGACCAGCCCCCAGATGCAGGAAGCTCCTGTTTAAGAAAAAACACAAGAACAACAGTTAGTCACAATAGTCCTGAAACAGGACAAGAACAGGTCTAAGTGCAAACATCATTTAAACAGAAATTCTTACTTATAGAGGGTGACCCTCTCAGATATGTTGTTTGCTATCAGCACTGCCACCACCAGTCCATAGATGGCAATAATACCAGCCATGACCACAGGAATGATGGACTTCATGATGAGTTCTGGCCTCATCACCGACATGGCAGCAATGCCCGTGCCACTCTTTGCTGTTCCATATGCAGCTCCGAGAGCTAAAAGACAAAGTGTACATTAGGTCACTACATCTACACATCTACTACACTAATAATACACATAAGGATTACACAAATGTCTGAAGTATACTTTCTTCTGCTGTATACAGTAATATAGTTGATACTACAATCAATCATAAAATATTGAAATTAATCTAATACAAAAGTATTCTACTAGTTCTGGTGAGGAAAACTGCAGCAGAAACAAGCTCTTGAATAATGCAGTGTGATCTTTGTCTGTAATAATCAGCAGACAAAAAGAACAGATTTGTACAATGTCAGCGTGACGATTATGTACTCACTATGCCGACACAAGTACAACAGAAATACTACTGTTTAAAATAATATTCAATAGACAATTTCAATGGCTTTTTCATTTTAAAATGCTATGTAATAAAATAATAGAATGTTTCATAAACCAAATGATGGCAAATACTCGAATATGAACAACTGTAATAAATGTAGGATTTAGAGTGGGCGTGAGTGAATATATTAATCATATCTCAGCACATTTCTTATCCAGGCGTGTTGTCAATGCAAAAGAAAGCAGACAGGAGGAGGATGGTCCATCTAACGTGAGCCATATGCTGAGTAGTGACAGTCACTTCCAGAGGCCTGGCTTAAGGAGCTGTCATGGGTTTGCCACAGCTACAGTCTGAAGGCCCAAATGGACATTTCCCACGATAAATATCGCATGTAACCTGATCAGTCGTAAGGCTGTCATTGTTTCTGTGATAAGACATTGATATTAGTGGACAGTAGCAGCTCTGTGTGCAGAACCAACCCCCGCCTCTGCCTCGCATCCTCGGCAGGTGTGAGGACCCTGACCACCCCAACAAGCACCTGCATCCTTTCCTGTAGCCTATCTTTATTAAGCTAAACAATTCGTTTCAAGTGCCTGAATCTACATTTTCCTGATCGCGTTATTATGGTCGGAGTGTCAGATGTAAAAACTGGTTTAGTTACCACTGAAGACCATGGCCGCGGAGGCTCCCATCACAGCGAAGAAAGGCGAGTACTCGGGCACCTCCTCACTCATTTTGGATATTTTGTTTAACCTATGCGGCTACTAAAATAAACTATATTCTTTCGGATCCTTCTAAACCCCCGGGCCTGCAGTTGGACGGGAGAAAGCACAGACTAGGGGAGATCACGGAGCAACCAGTACAAGCACCGGTGGAGAAGGGGAAAATGGCGAAACGGAAAAAGTCACATGACCAACCACCCCGGACCGTACCATTTTCAGGCTCCGCGGGGTGAACATTAAAGTACAACCACTTGTCTTAATTGTTATTTGTAATGTGTTAATAACGTTTGAAAGTAATACACGTTTATTTGATTGTTTTCTTTGTTATTTTGACTGTGATTTAACAAGGGAAATGCGTTGTCATGTGTTTTGTATTTTGGTACGTTCTGCTGCAAGTGTACTGACTGCAGTTGAAACGCTAGTGGGCGGTATTGTGCGGTATTCAGGCGATTGAACCATTAAATGTTTGTGTCAAATACTTACAAATATAATAATATTTCTATAATAATACTAATACTACTACTAATAACAATAATAATAATAATGATGAAAAAGTGTCCCAAGCTTAAAATTATCTGTTTTACCACTCTTCAGTGCATTTCTTTGCAAGCAGACCAATGCTTCTTTTAAATTTTTTTAAAAAACTATTCTAATATTAAAATTTGGTAAATTTGTGAGCTAGAGCTACTGTTTCAAAATAAGTTCCCCTCGTGGATAAACAAATCTTGAGTCGGTCTAACAAACAGAAACTGATCTAGCAAGAATATTAGATAGGTTAGATTTAAGTCTATCTTTTATTAGGCCCTAGTTATTAATCTTGATTTTTTTATTTGCATATTACAATTGTCCTGCTGTCCTTGAACTTTGCATTGCAACACTAGAATTTGCTAGTTGTGGGACATATAAAGATTATCTTATTTTGACATTTGGTTGGAAGCCAGATGCATTACTCACAATTCTGATATAAACTTTACACATACTATCCAAAAGTTTTTTATTTTACAACCCCTACACTGTGAATAAAGGCTCTGGCTGCAACACACATGACAGTCAGCCGCCTATCTACCACATCTTTTAAAAGTGCTGAGCCTTGATCATGTGACCATTTCAAAAAGTGTAAAATTTGATTTAACTTTTCTACTGAATATACTACTGGTTATACATTTACATGAAAACAATTCGATAAGTTATTTGTTGAAGAAAAACAGATGAAACGCATGTTAAAACAATACACTTTAATGTAAGAAGCAGACATTAAAATCACCATAAATATGCTACTTAATATTAAGCCTGATCTGCTCTAACATGGATACATACGAAAGGACAGCTCAGTGGTACACAAAGGATAGATCTTTTCAGCATTAAGTAAAACGTCCCACCTATACAGAGGATATGCTACACGTGAATCCTACATAAGCCCCATTTTAACGTTCACACCAAACTTAAAATACATCCACATTCATACATAAAATGCTCCACTGTAGACTGGGATTTAGTGTTCAACCCTGATTGCCTCTGACAATTTATCATTTGACCAGAAGGATAATGCATTTGGTTAAATTCCTTGTTGCCAGCTATAATTTGCATCACAGGCAATATCTTACAAATTTATAGTTAAGGTGACTTTACCCCATGGACCTGCCAATTTCAGCGACCGCAACCGATAAGTGAAGATTTTGCAGTTGAAAGTATTACTCCCATTAACTTCCATCCACTGTTGAGGTTTCTGATAAGAGATTTGTGGCTAAACCATGCTTTAAAACCCAAACATGCACACATGCCAGCGTGATTACATGTCCTAGTTACTTATCAGACACAAACCTTACACTCATTCACTCCATGACCCAGGCAACTGGGATATCAGCACCAGCAAGTGTTGCTGCAGCTGCTTAAGAAACGTGAAGAACAGAAAAAGATAAGGCATCATTCACATGCTATTCTTGGCGAAACTGCACAAAGTGAAAGTGTGGCACAGCAATGGCTCGTATGTGAGACGAGAGGGAGACATTGGAACCCTTGTAGTTGAAGGGATACAACTTCTACCAGTCATAGGGTGCCCTTTTCCTGCTCAATCCCAGCCATTGTCTTTGATCATGTGGGACAGCTCGATGATGTACTTCCCTTCCTTGTATTTCTGACTTAACTCAAAGGCTTGTTCCTGCAGAGACAAGGCCAAAAGAAGACAATTAGTATTATTATTATCATCATAGCTCACATTTGTCACTAAACTCATAGCAGTGAATCATTTGCATGCTCTGAATGCATAAGGTAAGTGAGAAATAACTTTGGACAATGCAAACCTTTTAAAATGGACTAGTTCTGTTATTTATGTTTAAGTAAAAACAGGTGAAGTAACTTTGATTATACTTATACGTACATATTTCCAGCCAAGAGTGGTGTGGCAGTTTTCACAGTAGATATCAGCTACAGCGTGAAGTCCAGTGAGCAGCAGCCTCTCTTCGGCAGGACCACAGCCAACATTTACTCTGGAAGTTAAACCACAACTTTAGGAAATGTTATAAACACTAGAATAAAATTATTTAGTTTATATTCCAGGGGCTTTTTCAGTTGAAAAAAAAAAACATGGCAAATGTGAACTATGAACTTCAAGCACTGCTAGATGAAATCAACTGTTGAAAATGTTGTTTGTGTAAACTTAACTGAATGCTTGTCTTCAGCTAAAGCTAACTTTATTTAGAATACATTTTTACCCATTTTTAGTTTGATGAAACAGTTGCCCAAGCTTATAGATGTAATTGCCAAGATTTTGCAAATGCATAAAAAATACAATATTCATGACATAATTAGGGATGGATGGTCCAATTTAGATTTTTTTTAGCAGATTTTTACTTATAACCACTATTGGCAGATGCTAGTATTAAGATTTTTAAATGCATGGCTACAAACATACAAATGTATGTTTAGTTAGAGTTAATTTAGTTAGTTACTTTTGTAAAATAAATTGATAAATAACAAAATGTTCTTCCATTTCCACTTTAAACACATTAGACAAATCTAATTCACTAACGACAAACTAGGAATGGCAGATGGGGACACCAATACTGGTGCCAAATATGGGCTGAATTTTTAATATCAAACAGATACAGATATCAGGGAAAAGTAAAATATATCACCCGTCCATACTCATAATAAAGAATATTAAATAAAATACTTACACGGAGTTGAAGAGGTAGGCTCGGCCCTGACTGCCTTGAAAAGACTATTGAAAGGGGAAAAAACTCAGTTAATGATTAAAATTTCAATTATAAAAACTGTAAAACCTGATGGAGCACAGGTTTTGTGGGGTACTGACCTTGGAAATGAGATCGTCATGGTTGGCCAGATGGGCGCGGCAGTGCACACAGCTGTAGCGGCGGTGGCATGAGTCCAGGTAGGCCTGGAAAGTCTTGGCCTTTGTCAACTTCACCATGTCTGAAAACAAACAGGAAGTAAAATGTTATACAAGCTTTCAGAGCCTTTAACATAATTTTTTTGTTCCAAACTATTTTAATTCAAATATTCACTGTCAACTCTTTTAGTAAGCTTGGTGTAATGTAGTCTAATGTATGCATTTTAAAAAAAACATATATTATTTTAAATGTACCCTAATGCTGAGGCTAGAAAACAAAATCTGTAATGTATATTTTTTCCATTTGTCAACTTCAGTATGAACTGAACTTCAGTACACGTTATTTGGAGTATGCATGTCATATTTATGTTATAACTAGTGTTATAACATTTACATTCACTTGTTATCTGGTTAATTAATAACATTTAGTTTATAATAGTTTATAATATTGCCTTATATTTTGAGCTAATGATTGTCCAGTAATACTGACTTTGTATACACATAAAAAGATGAAAGTTGTCATCTTCTGTAAAGATGGATGTGTTTAGCTCAACAGTGGAGTTCTGATCCAGCTCAGGATGTGGAGCACAGACATGTTTGGGCATGTAATAGTTTGGGGCGAACACGTCCAGTGCGACCTCCTTTGTTCTCAAGACAATAACGCAACTTAAAGGACAACAAAAAAGAGCATAAAATCATATGTTACATCCGCAGACATCACAGATCCTCTGCTGGCACTGACCTAGCTTTTGTGTTAGCCTCTAATTGCTAATCCAGCAGCACAAAGCTGCAGGCGCACGGTACGACATTGAGGAAACTCCACAGCATTTACTCCCTCACCTGATGAATTATGCTCCGGTAAAAGCCTTGTGAGCGCAGGAAAGTCTCTGTGGCGCTTTTGGTGTGCGGATGTGTCCAAGAGCGATGCACCACGCGTCAGCCCGTCGGACAAAAAGAAGACAACAGAAGCCTCTTGTTGTCGAGAAGCCCGCGTTTCCTCTTCAGGTCTGACCCGTATTTGATGAAACGCTGAGATCTTCGGTAAATCATGCACTTAGCTCAAATATAAGAACAGTCCGTCAAAGCCGTGAGAATCTGCGGCCTCGGTAGAAGACAAATGTGGTTTGTTTATGAAAACACAGAGGAGGAAGTGTGAAGCACTGAAGAGTGCAAAACAAATGAGCAACAGCCAATCAGCGCGCAGCAGTGACGTCAGGAATGTGGGTCAACCAATCAGAGCGGCCCTCACATCACCCTTTTATGGCTATCAGTTGGTACACTTTTCACACTTATGTTATAAAACAACTGATTTAAGACCAAGAGTTATGTTTCACTTTATTAAGAGGCAATGTGACACTGTGCACTAGACCGAGACAAGAGCAAAACTGTCCCCATGCGAACAGGAAAAGTGTTTGGGAGCAAAACAAAGTTTCTCAACTCATTTCCCTGAAAAGTGGAGGGCTATTTTTAGACCTGGAGTCTGCATTCTGTCTGTGCTGTTCACCATCCACATGGCCAGCCAACTAAAAACATATACAAAAGTTACAACCCCAAAATGACTTAAATTTAAGTTCCTTCTATATTTTACTCGTCTATCCTCTTATAATCAATCAAAAGTGTTCCACTGTCCACGGGTTCAGATAAAGCAGCCTTTGTTGCCACAGTAGACCAGTTGATGATTATCACACAACATTGCAGACGGACTTTGACCTTGACCTGGAAAAACACTCTACAGGTGATGGTCACAACACACTCCACATGGGATTTTTTGTTTGATTTCTCGTATTTAAGCCTATTCCTATTCCGTATAACAGTATAATAAACATAATTTACATTACACCATGTAGACTTCATCACATGGTACAGTAAAAATGTGTGAAACATCTTGAAACAATTTATAAGCCAATATAATTAGCCATAGACTGATTTGCATGTTTTAATTCACAAAGATGCCACTCAAGAGCCAGAATAGTATCCCAGTCAAAACAAGTCACGTTCACTCTTTTCTTATCAAGAGAATTTACCATCACGTGGCACGGCAGGTCCAACAGTCACACAAGAACAGTCAGATTTGTTGCTGGGGAAAATGCCTTGAAAAGAATGTGGGTGGAGTTCACAGTAATAACATACATCATACCACAGATAATCGTTCACTGAATACAATCAAGTCATTAGTCAGCCAGGTTAGACAATGGAGTGCTTTTAATACTGTCTTTAACAAACCTTAAAACCTTACAAGACCAATTATTATCAAGGCCTATACAAGTTACTCAAGCTTTTCAAGTGGAAATGTAGATATTGATTAGTTCAGATTGTATTTGCAGAGGTAATTTGTGAGAAGAGAAGGGTAGTCCGTCATTATGCCAGTGGCGCCGAGCTCAAGAGCGGCTTTAATGTCCTCTTCTGAATTGCAGACAAATAAATGCACCTAAACACACAAACAAAAGAGAAATATATTTATAGGGACAATATGTAACTTTGCAGGTAGAAAGATCACTTGTTTGTCTCCATGGAGATGTTGCTCTGCCTGAAATGTTCCACTTTATGACATTAACTTCCCTATCTCCGTGGAAACAAGCAGGTAAAACCACCAGGCCAAGTTACAGGTCAGATCATATTGTGGAACATTCCAAGCAAAGCAATAACATCTCCATGGAGACAAATATGTGGCATACCCTCCACAATAACAAAAAAAGATTGAGGGTAATAATGCTCCTTTAAGCAATAAGCACTTATTTTGGCATGCTAAATTATGACTTACCTACAAGAGACATTGAGTTTTTATTATAGAGTTATTTATTTTCTAAAGTCACTTCACCTGCTGTTTACTGTTGTCTGAATGCTGCACTGCACAAAGCCATAGCCACTTCTTGTACACAATAGTTTTGAAGGTGTATAGTTAGTATTATATTCTAATATTTTAGTTAAATAGTGTTATAATAACACGTTATTTTTCCTTGTTCATATTGTATAATTTCTATTCTTCTGTTCTCTGTACTCTGCTCTTGTGCTTTAAATATCAATCAAAAGATGGTAAATATTGTATAATTAAGAGAAATACACTCTACCAGTCAAACACACCTTCTCATCCAATGTTTTTCAGCGAGAGTGGAAGAAATAAAGAAGAAAAATAAATGAAAAAGAGTGTCCAAACTTTTGACAGGTAGTGTACATCTGCATGCACAGAAAACACCAGCTCTTTATTATTGAATTCTTATGTGTCTGCAGAGCCCTCTGCTGGCAACAGTTGAAAAGAGCAGAATTTTTAATTATCTTTTTCCAAGTTGATTTAATACATTTATGCAACATAAACTAATTAATCTTTTCATGACATTGATGTGTGACTAACTGGTCCAAAAATAAAACACATGGAGCACATTTTTCTAATAGATTAAACATGGACATTTTAATAGACAAAAGTAGGTGAAAATTTGAGCTAAATCTTAAATATACTGATGTCGACTACAGTATGTTTAGTGAAAAAGTGTTCTAACTTGTCAAATGCAAAAGAGCACCTTCTACAGCAAATGCCTTTAACCAAACGCAGATGCCAAAATATTCCCTAGTAGCAAAACTGAATGGCTATCTTAGTGTTTATAGAAGATCTGTGCATGTCAGACATTTAGAATAAGCAGATCCAGAAACAAAACAGACCTGAATTCCTCGAGCCGCAAGATGGTTAAAGAGACTTTTCCTCATAGTCACCCTGGAAAGACAAAATAAGTTTTACTTTTGTGTATGCTAATTCATAGCTGTTTGATAAAATTTACAAAAACTTACTTTTCTAATAAACAAACTACTAGTTTGTTCCTCAAGATGCGTTGTTCAGGGATGAATGTCCTAAAATATATTCACAATCAAAACAAAGATACCTAAAAGGAGTACTATGTAACTTTTCTGATGAAGGGTATACCACTTTCTTGTCTCCATGGCATTTATGGCATTAAATCTATCTCTGTAAGGGAAATATAAATATTGTCTTGAGGAGACTCAATATCTAAAGCAAATTTATTTACCATCAGTACAGGATCCGGAGAGTGAACACTAAACACATAATAGTATTGGCTGTTCAAGCCTAACTATGATTCCTCACAAGGAGGTTTACCTAGTGGCTTTGAAGGCCAGCCAGGTGACAAGATGGCGAAGATATGATGAAAAGTGTGCAATGAGATGATTTGACCAGGAAAACTGATAAATGTTATAGAAGGATAAGTTAGCCGACACTAGTCGTAGATAGAGCTAACCACATAAAATGTCAACAATAGGGCTTGTCAGTGGTGTAGTAATTTAAGTTATTGCACAAGTGGTTGTTACCACCTCAGCAGCCCTGACCAGCTGTGGTTACATTGAAAAATTTGACTATTATCTGATTTCTGTACCTTCTACACTCCTTATATCAGATTTGTGGTTGAGTAATCAGAGGGACCATGATTAGAAATAAACCAGATGCCTTTGCTGTTTTTTGTCCTTTTAATAATCATACAACTCTGACAATAATCTGATATTTCATATGCATTTAACCGCAGCCACTGGCTGTGTCCTCCCTCTGTCAGCTGTTTCACACTTCAGCTGCCCTGTCAGTGAAGCCTTTAGGCCAGAAAATCTTAGAGATTAAACAATTACAGAATTGGAGGGGTCCTTGTTTTGACTGTGTAGGGAATGGAATATTCCACAACTTCTCCATGGAGATATGCAAATGACACTACCATGCCAAGTTACAAGTCAAATCTGTGGAGAGGTGAGCCCCCTTTGTAAGAATACATGTTAACATGTTTTAACAATAAAAATATCTGTAAATGAGTAAATGTTAGACAGAATTATATTTTCATACAACGAAACACTCCAAACAAAGAAATAACATCTCTATGGAGACAGAGGCAGAAAACCACCAGCAAAGTTACATAAAAGATACACACCTGTTCATAACACGTACTAAGTAGAACTGCAGTAAACTCTCATTTAGAGGCACAAAGGGCAAAAGGCCAGAGTAAAAGAGAAGCAGCAGCAGCACTCCTCTCCTCATCGTGAAACTATAGGGCAGGGAGTCATTCTACAACAAGAAAACCATTTTATCCTTCAGTTTATACCAGATCTATTGTTTGGACCCCCCTACAGTGATACTTACTGTTCTGAGGCATTTCTCCATGATAGTGGAGCTCAGAGAGGCCCACACTGTGATGGCCTCTCGATTGTAGTGCTTAACCAGATAGGATACCTGACAAACAAAAAATACATTGGCTGTTTATGAATTTTGATGTACATGTTTACATACACATCAAAATTCTGACCATCATCTGACTTCTGGAGTTATGTGATTACTGAAATATCAAAAACAGCTACGTCTTATGTGAGTAATTACATGACTATTCACACCTGTGCAGAGTTTGACAATAAAGAATGTCCAAAAATCGCAAACTAATGTGGCAAAGACAAAAATTTAAGACAATGTTAAAGGTTAAATGAGTTATTTCAAACTCATTGTAGTTTGTGTTCTAAATACAAGTACAACAATTGCTCTAAAAAGCCAATGATTAACTGACACGTGTCACCAGATTTGTCTTGTGTAAGTAAAGTTATATGATTTTTACTGGACGTGTGTAGAGACAGTGTGTTGTACCTTTTCAATGAGTTGGACATTATCCTCTTTGATTTCTATGCTGATGGGCATCGTAGGGAACTTCCTGAACACATCCTCCAGCAGAGCAAACTGCCTGTCTGAGCCACCGCTGTAGTGCCCTGCAGGAGGCAAGGAGGGAAATTACTCAGTGCATTAACGTACAGACTTACTTTAATGAAAGATGGTAATTATTAAGAAGTAGAAGCTGATTATATACAGCTGGATTACAGTTTCTAGCCTGAGTAATTTAAGGATGTTTTTTCCCCCAACCAAAATGTGTGCATTACTTAGAAATGTGTTATAAAATAGTAAAAAGATAAACACCTAGTATGGGATGTCACCTTCATGGTGTCAGACATAGATCAGCTTTGAACAAATACCAAATATTGGTTTATGGAGGACTGTTCACATCATTTATTTGAAATAAGATGACATAACCGTTTAATTTATAAAGTTAAACTGTTATTTAATCTAATTTCAAATAAATTACGCTGTTATGTTTCTTATATGACACTTATTCTAAACATTGAAATTACTTTGGAAATAAAGTAATCACAGTAGTATTTAGACTACTTTTAGAAGGAATAAGCATTAAATAACATTCTACCTGTGTTGAATGTCACTTCCAGTTTCTCTTTATACAACGGCATATCCTAAAGAACACAGAAACATTATTGCATTATTCACAACAATAATGTCTTTCTTTCTGAATAATTTGTTAAGTTTTGTTTATTTATGACAGACACATTTAGTCCAGTTTTTGTTTCACGTGGATAGGCCCAGAAATTGCAGAGCTATTTATCATAAACCAGGTCAACAAATCTGCAAAGTGAGACTTTCACAGCAAATTCCCCCCACAGAATTCTGATATGTCCTGTTTAAACTAAAAGTATTCTACAGCTATGTCACAAGAATGCAGTCTATTGTGCTGTGATGTTTCCTGTTGTGTTCTGATGTAGGTTTATCTCAGCCTCCTATCACACACGTGTCTGCACCTGTAGGTTCTGAGAGGAGATGGTTATGTCACAGCCCGTCTGTCTCAGCAGGTTTTCATCATGTGACACTACCACATGTCCATCCCGCGTCAGGTGACAGTCCAATTCCAACATCTGAGTGCCTTGCTCCACGGCACTAAGGCAGAAACCAAGACCAAGGTGAATACCAAATGCACTGGAACTTATCTTACGCTTTTTTCTGAACTATGTGATAATGTTGTTTCCTCATCATAGCATCAGCACAAAAACTCTGCATATTTAGGCTGAGTTCTTCTCTCATACAGAAAATACTCCATCTTGTGATGTCGTACCCTAGGAAGTGCTCCACTCCATACACCTTCACTAGAATAATTTGGATGATTTCAGCCCTGGAATTACCAATCTCTACTAAAGGTGAAAAGTAGCTGATAACTTGAAAATGACATCACAAGGTGGAACAGAGCATTTTAATCTTAGGAGATGTAGACAGCTTAATAATAATTCAAACATGTGTGAATGAAACAAAATACAACTCCAGGTATGCTTTTGAGGACGTAACAGCAGTAGAACATGGCTTAAACCTCACAAGAATCAATTTCTTTTATGAATCAAGAGATGGGCACTCTAGGATGTGTGTGTGTTCTACTTTCCACAATAGTGCACAATAATGGATAAATGTTTTGTGTGCATGAAAGCAAAATGTAAAGACCATCTTAACACCTTCTGACTTTGTATCGTAGGATGGGTCAAATGCAGAGAATGATTGTTCATATGAGACATGTACATACTATGTTTAACTGTCAAACTCAGTTTCAATACAAAGAAATAGATAGATAGATTTCAATACCACGATGATAATTAAAAACACTCTTTATTTAGACAATAGAATAACATTTCCAACATTAAGTAATAGTACTTTTCTTTTATTACAATTAGATCTTTTATCTGTGTAATCCCTCAGTGGTCCTGGTAGGTTCCATAGTAATGGCATTCGCTTCATTACATTTCTGGTGAGATGTTAAACTGCAGGTTGTTGCACTGAACTTGTAAAGTGTAATGAGAATAAAGATGATTCTAATCTAATCTAAAACAATAATTTTTTGTTTCAATTGTGTCAACATAAGATATCACTTTAATAATCACAAAGAAAGTTCTTGTACCAGAGGAGCAGATAAAAAACATTAGAATAAGTAAAATCCTATTAATCTTCTTTGTAAATAAATTATCCTCTGTTTATGCAGGAGCGCAAAAGGTCAACACCACATTATTTTAAGTAAATATGCTCAAAGTAACTTTTGTGGTTTAAGTTTCACTGTTTGCTTGTCTCATTGGAGACAAGTAGATGATGCCACCAGACTCGGTTACAGGTCAGATCTGTGGAGAAGCGCACCCACTCACAGTAATAACGATAAAGAAGAAAAGATAGAGATATTTTATGAAATATAATGGAACATTCTAGGCAAAATCAATCATCTTAATGTATACAAACAACTTGCCGCTACTCCACTAGAAAAGTTACACAGTGCACCTTTAAGTCCTTGTGCACAGTAAATAGACATTAGATATGTTTATGTATGTTTATTTTTGGATTTGACTAAGATGGGGTCATTTTAAGATGAAGATCAAATTAACACCAGGAGGAAATGTTGCACTGCAACAATGTTTCAATGTTGTGGCATTAAACATATCTCGCTTTTTTCTTTTCTTCTTCTTTTTTTTTTTCTTGTTTTTCAATTATAAATGTATCAATAGCTAAAAAAAAATCTTGAAGAACATGCATTCTTATGGAGAGTGGGGTCAAGTCTCCACAGATCTGACCTGTAACTAGGCGGGGTCACCTGCTGACCTCCATGGTGATAAATAAGTTTAATGCCATTCAATGAAATATTCCAAACTAAGCAAGCAATAACTTCTTCATGGACACTAGCAGGTAATGGACCTGACACCATAAAAATTAAAATTACATGGAAAAAATAAATGCACCTATCAGTTAAGTAAAAATAACAATACACTCACTTTGTAAATGCCTCCATCGTACTTTCTATCCTCTCCCCACATCCTAGAGCATCAAAACACAAGTCAGCATCCAAATGTTAACCACAGCAACCAGACAATACAACAACAATTCCTCCAATGAGCAGTATGAATCTTTACCTCCTCTGTGAGAAATATGCCTGGCGGAGAAGGCGGTCCTCTTCCTTTTGTGCAGTAGATGAGGATTTTTCAACAGGTACAGGGAGGTGAGTGCGTATCCCCCAAGTGCAGGCAGGATAAAGTACAGAAAACTCATCCTCTGCTCGCTACTAAACATGCGTCACAACCAAACGAATCCTACTACAACCAATCAACCAGTGTGTTACTAAACTAAAAAATGCCTTCAGTCTAGTACTTTCAACTAAACTGGACGTACTGCATTTCCAAGGAACCCCTTCTCTCTTGCATGGTAAAAACTTGACAAACAGGTACTACACTGCAAGTATTAATATATTCTCCGGTGCAAATCCTACCTTTGAAATGGAATCAGGACTTTGTTACTCTTACTTAAGTACCTGGATCCTATTGAGCTGTAAAAGTTAATAAAATACTAGCCAAAGTAATCCAGTAAGCCCGAGCTCCTGTCTGTGGCCTCTCCCCTGCCCGTGGCAATGCTGTCACTATGTGCACAGAGCTTTTGTGTGGAACCACTAGCTTTGTGTGCTTATGATTGGAAATGCCATTTGTAACCCAGGAGCTCCAGATTGAATTGTTAATGAAAAACTAGGATTAACTGTGGGTAGGGCACATACAATAATGTTATTACAAGTTAATTATTGATATAGATTGCATTAGTGTTAATGATGCACTATGTAACTTTTCTGGTGAAGAGTCTGCTGCTTGTCTCCATGGAGATGTCATTACTTTGCCTGTAATGTTCAACTGTATGGCATTAAACATATCTGTCTTACTTTTATTCAGTTACAGGTGTTGCAAAAGCTCGAAAATACCTTAAAAACAACATTCTTACTGTGAGCATGTTTGCCTTTCCAGAGATCTGATACATAATTTGAACTGGTGTGTTTAATGCCATACTGTGAAACATTTCAGACTAAAATAACGTATTCATGGACACAAGCACAACCAGAAAAGTTACACAGTTTACCTTTAAAATGATGGAAAATGGTATCATAAATGCTGCAACCAGTTTAAGAAAAAGTAAAATTTTAAGTAAAAATCTCACTTCTTATGCTAGTATTTCTTTCTTTCTTTCTTTATTCTTTATTTGACAGGGACTATGTACAAATTCATTAATCTTACAAAGAAAAGATGATTTCCCTGGTCTAAATACAGTCCTATTGTTTGACAAAGGCAGTGGTGTGTAAACATATGTGAAAGTACATGTGTAACCTGCCTGCATAATGCAAACAGAAGCGTGAATGGTGTATTGCAGACGCTTCATACAATACATTCCAACAGTTACTAGATTGTTCCTGATGGACAACAGAGGGACAACTTGACAATAACACGAGCGATAATAGACCATTCACACTAAGTACAAACAAAAGAAGCGATGGGTCAGACAAAATTATATCAAACTTCATGAAACTAGACATGTTTTACTACATTTAATCATCATAAAAATGTCTGTGACAAAACTTTCAAATGTCATGTTAGTGCATTGATATGTGCACATTTTTGTATAGTACTTTGACCGAGTGCTGCAAAGATAAGCATCTTAGTGACTTGTAAAGAATGCTAAGATGAATGGGAACGACCAAGCCAGAACATGTTTTAAGATCAGCAACATTTGACACTTTTTTTTTTTTTTAGCAAGCTTTAAAGCAGATACATGAATCATTAATTGGTAAACAGAACAGATGTGACTGCAAAAAAGAAAAGTTACATGCAGTCTATATGATGTTTGTTAATAGAAAAAAAAGAAAAAAGGAAAACACCTGCTGGTCTCAATGAAGATGTTACTACATTGTCTGGAATGTTCCACAGTATAGCATTAAAACATATCCATGGACACAAGCAGGTGGCGCCAAAAGAGCAAGTTGCAGGTCAGATCTGGGGCGAGGCGAGCATGATCAGAGTTAGAATGCACGTTTTTGAAGCCGTTAAGAACAATAGAATACTCCAGTCAATGTAATTATGGAGGTAAGCAGGTAACTGTACATACTGCTGTATATAAATAAATAAAATGTTTACCTTATATCTATGATTGACTTAAAGACTGAATAAATGTGTTAAGGGAACTACAGTAAGGTTATTGCCTGTATGACAGATCAGGACTAATCACAAAAAGGGAGTCAAATTTTATTGATAGACGAGTTTGAACAAGCAGGAGGAATACAGTCATGACAGTCTTGAGAGATTCTTGGAAATAAAATGGGCGGGAAGAGTAGGACAGGCCATGGGAAAATGTATGAGGTCATATGTTCAGGCTAAAAGTTCAGGCCAAGTTTGATCCAGAACTGAACTATAAGAAAATGGTACATTAGTAGATTGGATAATTCAAAAGGTGAACTATGTAATTTTTCTGGTGGAGGGTCCACTACCTGCTTATCTCCATGGAGAGATTATTGCTTTGCCTGAAATGTTCCACAATCTGGCATTAACCATGTTGCATTTATTCACTTCAGGTTTTATTGCAAAACTACTTGCTCTTTTAGCTCTTGTGCTTCATGAAAAGAATGTTTATGTCAGACTGTACAATGGTTCCAGGCAAAACAAAAACATCTCCATGGAGACAAGCTGATGGCAGAAAAGTTACATAGTATACCTTTATTTGATCTATTAATCTATCTATTAAAGCTCACTAAACTTTCCATCATAATACTTATGGATGTGCCATATAAGGCTGTTTGGATCAGCAGATAGCGATGATGTATTGTGTGGTCCGATCTGTTGAACTATTTGACGACTATGAGTTCATCCAGGACGGACGTGAATAGCAGCATGAGGCAATGCACGAGGCACTTCAGCATGTGTGTTAGGGTCATAAGAAATACTAAAGGTCTTTTGGGATATCAATATAAATTAAACTTTTTTTTTTTCAATTTAATTTTTCACAATGGTCGACGTGATATAGGGCACATACATACACACACTTGTAGCAAATACACATTCAAGTGTCTTACATACTACATACACCAGAGTATATTGTCACATATTCTGTTCACATATGTATGCCTTTATATAAATTAAAAACATGGACACCCTAAGAAGCCGTGTAAGCTTGTGCATGTGTGTACTGGGGTCCATCATCACTGTGCAAGACAAACTATTTGATGGCTTGGCAGGTAGTTACGTTTTACTTTTATCATTTGAGTTTGACACATTGTTTCATGTAACATTTTGTTACTGTAACAGATCACACAGATCTCACTAGCGCCTATGAATACCACCTTTTATGCTAAAGAAGTTTGCAGAGGTAAGGAGCAGATTAGCAATATTTCCTCAAGTACAATTAGTTGAATAGCTTTTTAAATAAGAATCATATTTATTTGTAGTTAGTTACTGAGTCGGTTTCAGACACAATACTTTTTTTTTTTTTTGAGTAATAGTACTATTAATTGAGTAAAGGTATTTCGCGCACTACAACCTCCTTACTAACACAATTACTCATCTTATTTTTTAAGTTCACCCACTCTTACCATTTGTCCTACTTGAGTAGTAGTTTTCTAAATATTTTTAACTTGTGCTTGAGTAATTCATTGGACCATTACTATGCATAAGATACTTTTATTCAATTACAATTTTTGGCTCCATTACCTGAATCTGAAGATTTGTGCATCTTGTTTCTCAGCCTGCATTTATCCATTATTCTTATCATTGCGAGATAGGGCCATGCCAATACAGTAGCCTGCACATTAGATGTATTGGGTGTATTAGATGTGTTACATTGCAGGTACTCGTGTTGTAAATGCTGAAATGCCATCCGCTCTACACACAAGTCAACAGTGAGTCCAGTTACAAACTCGGTTCAAAATCAAAATGTCTTATCTCTTCATTTAATACAAGATTTTTTTTTCGTGGCAGCAAAAGTGGACACAACAATTATTATAACACTAAGATTTGAATAAAGGTAAAACAGGCACTTCGCATATTTTTATTATAATTTTAATAAGCCTCAAAGCAGGTACACCAATCATTTGTAAACAAGAAATGAACAGATTTGACCAGTATCAGGAAATTTTATTAAATATTTATATAACTGTATTTGTTAATTGATCAAGTCATAATATCAATAGAATATACAGACTATAACCCTCGATAACTCATATCTCTGAGACAATCTACAAATATCTTTTAAAATTAATCATAAGAAAATCAAATAAAAGATTTTGATTTTGAAAACACAGCCTAGAATTATAATCACGCCCATTAAGAGAAAAAAGGAACAAAATATTACAAATAAAATTACGATAAAAAATTAACTCCCTTTATGTAAAAAAAAAAAAAAAAAAAAAAAAAAATTACAACAGTTCACCATTTTAACGACAATAGCAATAATAATAAGAAACAGCCATTTTAAAAAGAAACAGGCCTCTAGACTTAAAGATACTCAACGAACAAAATGTGGTGCGTGTTAAGTGCAAGATCTCACTCCGTCCGTTGCCGTGGTTACCCAGTATGATGTTGATTTAGTTGCAGATTAGAAATGAAGCAAGCAGGGCCTGGTTGAAAAAGGTATTTGGCCCGTTTTAAGTCAGCCAAAAATACAATATGTTGAAAGCAAATCAACATCAACAAGAAAAAAACCCAAACACTTTTCCAAAAAACACACGTAGAAAGAATCTTGGCGTTTTGTTGCTGTCATTCGCAAAATGTACAAATACTTTTACACAACGAAGATTACTGCAGACAGACCAGAAAAAGCAAAACACACACACACACACATACACACAAAGCAGGAGGGAGCTTAAAGAAGACATATTGTGCTTTTGCCTGCTAGTGCTGTATAGTTATAATATATGGCATCTGTGGATCATTATATTATGTTTGAACATTTTAAAGCGCAACATTGATCTAAAATGACTTAATAAAAGAACCAATTGCGCCGATTTCTGGGTTCAAATTTCAATTGCAGAACCCACTGAGAGCCGATTCCCGCCTGCCCCTTTACACCACCGCCAACGTGGTCTTAACAAAGCACTGCATGGTGTCGACTGCTCCTTTGGATATTTGCAGTTCACGCAATCAAGCAGCAGATTTTTATTTTATTTTTTGTGCCAAAGTGGCTACGTGGCACTGCCAAATCCTACATCTATCACAGATTAAGAAAATTAAAGTGGAGAATGCGGGTGTGTACCGGTGGTGATGAAAACAGGGATCACATTGAAGCAACAACGTCATAAACATTATATCCAAATGTCCACGAATCACTCTAAATACAACTTTGAGTGGGTAAATGAGAAACAAAAACTCTGAAAAGTTCATTTTGCACAATATGTCTCCTTTAGATCTGAACAACACCAGGAGGTTAAAAACTATCTCCATAAGAGGGGATACAGAGAGCGTGGCTGGAGAGAGACAAAGTGCAGGCGTGCCGATTGAGTTGTTGATTGGTGCAAGTTCACTGGCCAAAGTCAAACGAAATATGGAGAAGTAGTAGTACAACAACAGAAATGTAAAGAGAGAGGGAGATAGATAGAGGGGGGTGGGAGGGGGGCAGCCCTTTTGAGTAAAGCGAGATTTGGGGAGGATGAAAATGCAATCACCAAAACAATATGGCTTTGGGGGAGAAACAGGAGTACTGTCCAGAGACTATAAGTTACAGTGCATTTGTTGATCTAGGAATAATTGTTTTGTTTTTTTCTGTTTTCCCAGTGCAACATGTAGTGCATCCCGAGCTGCCATGTGAACAAGCAGCGAGTAATACAGTCACTTAACAGATCCACGGAAAGAAAATGGACGGATAGGGAAAGAAAAGATACAGTACAATCATGCAATTCACGGACAATATCCAACAAATACAAAAAAGCGGCGCACAGGCAACAGTAAGAGGAGAGAGGAGCCCAAAAAGCTGGAGTTACAATGGTGAGGTTGTGTTGTAATATAATGTATAGTAGTCATAGGGAATGCGGTCGTCGTGGTGATGGGAATGAGTTGTTGTAGAGGTTGGAGGAAATTGCAGTGGCTTATATCAGATAGCCCTGGTCTGCATGCGTGTCTGGCTCCTGGGGCAAACAGCAGCAGAAGAACACAGTGCAACGACAGGCAGGTTTAAAGATGCACTACGGAACTTTTCTTTGCTTGTCTTGATGGGGATGTTATTGCTTTGCCTAGAATGTTAGCATTGTATGCATAGCATTACTTAACCATCTCTGTGGAGACAAGAGACCCCAACAGGCCAAGTTACAGGTCACATCTTTGTAGAGCTGAGCTATAATAACATGTGTACGGTACTTGAAAAAATACAGAAAGAGATGAGTTTAATGCTATATAGTGGAACATTCCAGGAAAATAAATCCAATAACATCTTCATGGAGGCAATAAGGTGGCAGGACCCCTACTAGAAAAGTTACGTAGTGCTTCTTTAAGGAATGTCAACTGGGAATGTGTCGCTAACAAAGCCTAGTCTGAAATGAAGGACACAATAATAGAAGCAACAAACTTCAAATCACCTGGTATCGCAAGCAATGTTCTGAGCCAACATAATAAGCCAAATATTTACATACTAGTTCATAGGCTGATGATGGCACTATTCAAAATAATGTATATTTTAAATAATGGTGTTAAAATGTGTCAATTAATGCACAAGTAGTTCCTCCTCCTACGCCAAGTTACTCGCTTCCTATGCCACTTTGGTATGTTTTAGGAATGCATGCATTCAAATGCAACGTCATATAGATTTTCATTTCAAAACAAAAGAAAAAAAAACCCAAAAGAAGAAACAAATACAAATAAACCTCTAAACCCATCAACATTCTGGTAATAACATCAACTGTCCATTTCAAAATCAAGTGTTTGGAAATGCGAATATAAAGCTTGAAAACATACAAAAACATGACGCTAAACTGATTAGAAGAACACCCATTTGATGAATAAACCGAATCAGCAACAAGCACTAAAAAGAGCTGAAGACCCTTAGAACATATGTACATCCCTATACTGTTAGCCCTCTGATTTTCTGGTTATGGAGTGGGTTATAAGAGAATTTGGTTTCTATGGAGGAGGAGGGTCAGGAGGATGGGACTGGCTAATGGGGGATGACAGGTGAGGAAAAGATTACCACTGGATGCAAGAGAAACCAGATTAGCATGTGAGGGGGTATGCACGGTCCCGCCTCAGTCATCCACATAGGACACAGAACTCTCCTGCAGTTGGAATGGATAGATAAGCACTTAAATGTTCATATGTCTCGCTTGTTTTCGGTTTCTTGATGCGTCGTTCTTTTGTGTTAGCGTGTGGGGGGGTGGGGGGGGTCAGGGCCATCTTGTTCCAGGACTCTGTTGGTATGCCACGTTTAGAACTAGAGGAAAATGAAATGTACAATTAAAAAATGAAAAGAATATTTAGCTGAGACATTAGGAAAATGCTGTTGCAAGTGTAAGATCCTATAAATGCTGCATATATGTATTTTTGAGGGTCCACCATGCGTTTGTGTCCGAGGAGATGTCATTGTTTTATCTGTGATCTTTCACAGTATGGATTTAAACTTTTCCATCTCCATGTAGGCGAGTGGGTAGCATCGCCAGGCCAAGTTACAGATCAGATCTGTGGAGAGGCATACCCACTCAAAGAATAGATGTTTTTCAAAGTATTTATGAGCAATAAAATTTCATGCCATACCAGGCAAAGCAATCTCCAACATCTCTAGCAAGCAGGTGACCTCCACGAGAAAACTTACATAGTGCACCTTTAAGGAGAAGGCTGTTTAATAAAATTATAACAAGTTTGTAATGCTGTTCAAGATTGTGTCTAAGATTGTGTTCAAGATTATGTTGGAGGTTCACTTAAAATATAAAATATGATAGCATGTAAAATAGAGATATTGTGGTAAACAATGAACAAGACCACCACATTTAAATATTATTAAATGCTGCACAACCTTTTGTGTTTTTGATGACAAAGGACCAATATTGTATTAAAAGATTACCCAATGTAAACTGCCTGCCCTACATCCTGTTAACACATAAGAGACTACAGAGCAGACTTGACTGCAGGCACATCTTTGTCTAAGGCAGACTGACATCTAGTGGCCTTCTTTCACTTGACATCTTTTTTTTTTACATTTAGAGCCTGTCCTACCAGTACTTTGTGGACTCTGTGGACTCTGTGTACCTGGGAGCCTCAGGACCCTTGGTAGTTCTCTTGGAAACGAGCTGTTTCTTCAAAGATCAGCTCCTTCAGCCTCTCCTTGGGGAGGTCATCCAGCTCCATGGAGAAAGTGAAGGGTTCCTCTGCCACCGGCTACAAGCACAAATACATTTTTTACAACCAAACCTGTGACATTTAACATCAACTACCATCAGCTTACACATGGCTTGAGAAATTAGAGGCGCTGTACCTGATTTTTACTGTCTTGAAATGAACTAGTTTTGTTTTTCCACATTTTTAACAATTTACAGTGGTCCAAAGTTATTCCTCACTTACCTCATTCATTCCAAGCTCCCTAATTATTCACTGCGGTGAGTTTATAAGCACTTTTCACAATTTTTAGAGACCAGTGTGGAGTTTTGTGGAGCTGACAAGAACTAGCATGCTAACAGTGCATTCCTGATTATCAGACAATAAAACACTTTCTAATTAGATGCAGACAGAACAGTTATTTTGACCTCAAGACATATTTTTCTCAAATACATGAAATACGACAGAATTAAGCAACTTAGCACATAGCAACATGAGAAATAGTTGCACGAGCATTCACAAAATAAATATTAATAAAGAATACTGCATATTAGGTTAGTTCCAGGGGTGTAATGACGAACTATTTAGTCATCGTTTTTGTACTCTAATATACAACTATGACAGAACAATGACACAATCCAATAGTGTTATTCCTCCTTTTTACTGTAAATTACCTCATCTGTTGGATCATAGTACTGCTCCAGATAAGGATGTGCCAGTGCCTCCTCAACAGTGATGCGCTTGTTGGGGTTAAAGGTCAACATGCGACCAAGGAGGTCCAGAGCTGTTTGGGTTAAAGAACATATTATGCTCATGTTTTGATGGTGAAATTAGTTATAGAAATGCATATAAATTATCACCATACCTTTAGAGTCAGCCTTGTAGAAGAGTTTCTCCCAGGGGATCTTGGGCTTTTCGGGCAGGGACTGCAGGTAACTCCGGGCCTTCATGTTGATGATGCAGTTCAAATCTTCTTGGGATGGTGATCCAAGAACACCTGTGAAAACGCATTACACATTTATATCTGTCTACAGCACACTTTCAGTGTCTCCATTAGACCCAACTTACTCCTGGGTACCCTATTTTACAATAATTTACACTGGTTATCGCCTGTAGAAAAGGGGTGCTAGGTTGTCTTATGGTGGCCCAAAAACTGAACATCACTCAAATTATGTTCACTATGTGGTATTTTATAAAAAAAAAAAAAAAAAAATCTACAGAGGGCAGAAGGCCCCAAGATGAACAGGGAAAATACTGCTTAAATACATTAATAAATTATTATTTTATGGAGAGGTTTTCCCCTATTCAAAATCTATAATATTTTGTTTTAAGTTGCAAACCGCTTTGGGAAACATCCAAATTTGTTGACATTCTGAAACTCATGGACACTATATAAAGAAGCAAATGCTGTTGAAGAAATCTGTCTTGTCATTTCCCTTGCAAATTAGTGGCCAACAGTGTGTTGAAGTCATGTTTTGTCTTGCTTAGAAAACAGGAAGAGGCTGATTCTGTCTAGAAAGTTCCAACTTGGGGTTAGCACCAAAATCGATGCTGTGCCTATAAAAGCAATGTAGGGCTGAGTAGCGACTAATGAATAAGGTCTTTTAATGGTTTTACAGTGCTTAATTCCCCCATCTCCTTCTGGTACCACTCTGAAATTCATATTGATAATCTGTCCTAAGCCGCACATTAAGTAACATACCCAGTATATGATTGAGCTGGTCCAAGTAGTGTTTCCCGGGGAAGATGGGTTTGTTGGACAACATTTCAGCCAGGATGCAACCCACAGACCAAATGTCAATGGATTTTGAGTAGCCCTGGAACAAAACAAATGGTTGCTAATGGAAAAGCAAAAACGGCTTCATATTAAATGTGATTGTTTAGTTCTTGTGTTTGAATACCTTTGAGTTGAGCATAATCTCTGGAGCTCTGTACCAACGCGTAGCCACATATTCGGTCAGAAAACCTGTGTGATCATGTTCAGGATCTGCTATCCTAGCCAAGCCAAAGTCACAAATCTGAGAAGGCAAATATATATTCATGAGATTTATGGGTTGTTTTTTGTGTTACAGTCTAATATAAGAATAAAAATGCATCAGCATTTGAATGTGAAAGGTGGGTAGAGGGAACTAGGCTTGTCAAAAGTATCAAAAATCTGATATTAATCAATACTAAAACTAGTATCAAAACCAGATACTCATTTGAGCAGGTCAAAAAGTCACATTTGCAGGACAGAAATGAACCTTTCCTGAATAGTTTTATAATGATCTTGAGCTTTATCAGCACTAGTATAAGACTACGTAGACCAGTAGGCCTATCTGCTCAGGCACCTCTACGGAACACAGATATAAGACGACATGGTAATATAAAAGAAAGTACTATTATTTAATGTTGAATCACATCCTATTGTCTAAAGAAAGTTTATTTTTATTTTTTTATTATCGGAATCAATACTGAGTATCAAGTCTATTCCCTAGTATCAAAATAGAGAAATTTTTGTATCGTGACAAGACAAGTCCCAATGTTGTTGTGGTGTGTGTGCAAGTGTGAACCCAGCCATAATTATAGTGGGAATAACCAAAGGATTTACTGAATTAAGCGTGCATTATCCCTGTGAAATAATATTTATCACGTACAAGTAAAACCTAAATATTGTGCACAAGAAGTCGTAACTGTGTAATTACAACTCATAGTACTTGAAGGGCAAATGTAACTTGAGGCAAATCAGTAGCAGCTGAACAAAAGAAATGCACTTTGAGGAATGTGAGTGCGAGCGACTATACTATGTGCCTGCTTTGTTTCCACATGATCACCTAATCCTGGGACTGTTTACAGCTCCAGGTCACACCAACCCAGAAAAAAAGCAACTTAAAGGGCCCATATTACACCATTTTCTGATCTATGTTATAATGAGTTTTCCTCATCATATACATACATGGAGCTGTGATTATTTACAGCATGTGTAACATTATTAAAATATGAACTAAAGAATTATACTTAAACATATGCAATCTACCTTTAAGATATATTTTTGTGTGTGGTGTCAGCTTTTCATTTTAGTTTTTGCTATGTAATTTAAACTTACTGATTTTCAGGGTCATAATAATAAAAACGAGCTTGAGAAAAAGCTTTGTAATAACTGTTTTCTAGTGTCATTCCTCTAAAGATGGAGTATTATTTTTTTTTGAAAAATAACATTATAAAATGTTTGCATGAAACATTTTACCTTAAGGGCAAATTCCCAAAGTAAAACAGCACAGATATACCCTACTCAACCCAAGAACGTCAATTCAACACACATATTCAACATTCCTGAAATTTTCACTTTAATATGTTAGAAATGTTGTTTATGTTTTCACACAGCTCATTTTTAAGCCAATTTTAATTTTAGTTGTGTTCAGAATATTCTAGGATTTTATGTTATAATTTCGGATGCAGGACATCTACATAAATCTATGAGAGATGTACATTTTTAAAAAGAAATCGATCATCCCCCACATGTTAAACTTCACAATTGTTTGTTTGAAACGGGGTCGACAAATTAGTCATATTGATAATGACTGACTTTAAATTCTTTCAATTGGCAACAATCATGAATGTGTCAATGCCACCATTTTTATATGTACAAAAAATAAAATATTCAGTTTTAGTTTAATTGAATGGAAGCCTCTGTGAAGAATTTGTGACCATTTACCCTAAAACAGGCCAAACAGCAACAAAGTCTATGATAGAATTCTTAGCTTCCAGCTCAATTTAAAACTTACTCTGATATTGCTGTATTTTTGGTATCATTACAGTGTTATATCATGCTTTTGGGGCTTCACCTTTAGGTCACAGGTGGTGTTGATGAGCAGGTTGGAGGGCTTGAGATCGCGGTGCAGCACGTTAGCGGAGTGGATGTACTTGAGGCCCCGCAGGATCTGGTACAGGAAGTAGCAGACGTGGTCGTTGCTCAGTCTCTGGCTCTTCAACAGCTTGTACAGATCGGTCTCCATCAAAGTCTGTACGATGTAGCTGGACGGCTCTTTGGGTTAAGGGTAACAGGTCACAAATAAAGTAAGGTGGTATGTTTTTCACTGTAAAAATTCTGACTTGGTATTATGAGAAAAAAAATGAACAGAATTTACAGAATCAGTCTGTTGTTGTATCTTAATATTTATTTTTCTAGTTTCTTGAAGGAGATTTAAAACTTTAAAAAAGGGAATACTAAATCTTCTCTGCTTGTTGACAAAGCAGTCTGAAAGAAGACTAGGCCAGGACAATGGACATTTTTAACAAATGGCTGACCTGCTGTGTCTACTCTGTACTGATAGTTGCCTTGTAAACCACTACAACAGTGGTTAAAAGTGACTGACTGTCCAAGAGATACTAAATGCTTAATAACACAAATAAATACAATACACACAGGTTGCATTTCAGAATCTGATTATGTCACATTTGCAGATGGAGGAGAGGGGCCTCCATTACTCTGTGGAAGATTTGCATTTTTTTAGAGAAATACCAAATATCTCCACAATTATTGAACCTCATCATGATTTGTTAAAAAAATCTTATGTCTTAAAATCAATTCAACAATATCGATCACGTCTTTGAGAATGGATTAAGGCATCACTTTCTGAAGCTACTGAAAAGATAATATCACTTTTGTATATTTATGCTGAAAGACAGGTACTCAAAGCTGGATCTTCCTGTACACACACTACACAAGTTGAGTAGGGCCCACTCTTCCGAGTCACGATAGTTTTATCATTCATGCCTGTCTGTTAATCTTCTTGTAGTTACAACAAAACGGGGCTCTAGTCTGCTCCTCAGCGTAAATATCACTTTCTAATTGGTTAAACGTGTTTGAACAAGACGGCACACTGCCATGCCTCAACCCCTCCCTCCTCCCATGCTAATAAACATAAGGACAGCATGAGGACAGCATGAGGTGAATTTACTTTCTTGACTTTAAAAATAAAAAATTCAGCAACTTTAGGCTGCAGTAAGTAACTGTTGAGAATAAGAGAAGCTTCCGTTGCTGGACGAGCAAATGACTTGTGAACGAGCTGCAAATGCGCTCGCGTTTTGTGCATAATTAATGAGTTGCACTAATTTATTCGTACACATTGCGTGCACATTATACATATATTAATATGTTTAATGATGTACCAATTATTTATCCATAAATTTTTCTTGCATTTATTGAAAGCAAATAATGTCAAATAATGAATTGGAACTAAAGCGAAAATTTTCATGGCGGCGTAATCACATTATGGTAAGCCTACAAAATGTATAATAAATAAATCGTAAGTAAGTGTTATGTTGAAGTATTCATTTGTAGACCATCCTAGAGCATATTTAGGGGCCTAGTGTGGCACTAGTATTGAAGTTATAATACAGAATCTATAAATGTTATCACACTTCGCAAATTTTCCTCCGGTTGATCATTAGTAAAGTATTCTAAAATGTTTGTTGAGGTTGTTGGTGTTCTTAGCCTCTATAAATGCCTTTCTGTTTCACTGTATGTCTGATGTGGGTATTACAGATACATTTAGTATTTTACTAAAATACTGATGATTTTACATTTAACCATAACACAGTTCAACAAATCTGCAATCTGTCAGTTAAAGGCAAATTACACTGTTCTGCTCTCCTGCTCAGTTTTGAACATCAGGGACTCTAGAATGTTGTGATCTCGTGACCTATACATGATACTGTTGATAAACCTGTTAGTACTAAATAAAAGATGTGTAAAGTTATATAGTAATCAAATTCTGTGATTCTATTGGTCCATAAAAGGATACACATCTCTCATGTTGTCAATGTGCCGTGCCCTGAGGATGTCATTGATGCCAATGATGTTCTCATGGTGGAAACGCAGCAGGATCTTGATCTCTCTCAAAGTGCGCTGGCAGTACGTCTGGTGCTCAAAGGGGCTGATCTTTTTGATGGCTACGCGCTGGTTCGTCAGGTTGTCCATGGCAGAGCTGTGTAGGGAGGACCAAGCAAGAAACAGGGCTCATATTACATGGTGCACTCTTCACTTAGTACTGTTGATATCAGAAAATGGGCAGACACTAGGCTCTCTAAGGGCGTTGCAGATTGTTGTTTCTGCCAAGATGCAGTGAAACTAGTTCTGTAGTTATTAAGGAGAATGGATGAGAACACAGGAGAGATACAGTCTGACACATTATGTAAGGTTTGGTTTTGTGGGCTCATTTTACTTCCCCTTTAAAAGTGCAGTGCCCAAAGCAAAAAGTACTACAACTTTACTGAAGTACAGGGACTTCAACAGTTACTTCTGACAGGTTTACAGGTAGCTGTGATGGTATGGATAAGGCTTCATAATGGCACTTAATCCTGAGCATGCCGGGCTCTACACAGACTAAAGTTTTCCGTCCAAATAATTATGAAAGTGACTGTGTAAGAACAGGACGTGTTCACACACGGCCGCAGATGACAGAGACAGATAGAGACAAATAGAGACAGATAAAGACACATAGAGACAGAGAGAAAGGCCTCGCTTCATCTGCAGCGACTTTTCGCAGAATCTATATTTTAAACACAAGATTCACAACACCAGAGATGATTGCATTCTTATTGGTCAGCTCCAGTGACTGTTATTTTGCACGACGTGAGCAGGAGAATTAACGGCTTTATGCAAAACCGAGCTTTGCAAACGAGGCTGTGAGGAATCAGCATCGATCTTGTTTCCTGTAAGCCCAAAGCCACGCCTGTAGTCAGATAACCAGATTTACTCCAGACACTGCTTATACACTGTCAAATACTGTCCGCCCTTATACTACACATCAAGTACTCTCTTGACATGTGTTTTACCTTATACTGTAACATTTGCTCTTTTAGTATTTGTGCAGATATCTACTACGACCACAAAAACAACCACTTACCACACCATCCCATAAGCCCCCTCTCCGATGTACGACAGGTTGGTGTAGCGGGGGCCCACGTCAAAAATCTGACCCTTAACAGTCTCACAAACAGGTTTGTTCCCCGCAGCTCCAGGGGCCCCGTCCTGCGCCACGGTGCCCGCCTCGGCAGCGGCGCTGTTGGAGCCTGCGGCCCCTACCGCCGCTGTGTTGCTCGGATCCGCCATTCTTCCTCTCGCTTCTCACCGAGGACCTTTGCCGCTCTTACCGGAGTCACCGTCCCTGAGGGCGATCAGACAGCTGCTGCTGGACGAGAGGAGGTGCTTCGATGGGCCTTTATTTTCCCGACACACGAATAAAGTGGATTTTCTACGTAAGCGCGGATTTGGTTGCAGCAACGAGCGTAAATGCGCGTGCCACACTACGGTAACAGTGGTGCGTTAGATTTGATTATTAGCGTGACTTGTTAGGGCGGTGTCACGTCATTAGACCACGCCGCCGACTATTCACCCACTTACAACAACAAAACATGAGCAAAACAAGCGCAGCCTACACGATAAACATGCAGAGAGCATGAGTGGGCGTGTCAAAATGTCTTAGATGTTTGAGGAAGACTTCATAAGACAAGAAAACACAAGTGGACTTTATACAAATGATGGCCACGAACAGAAACAGAAAAAGAAAGTTAGATTATGTTGAGGTTAATTTTCAGCGTAGGCTGCCTGAAAGAATAGCCCTGCCTGTTGATTGAAATTGTTTGTTAGTTTGTTTTTTTTGGTGTTTGTTTTTTGTGGGTTTAAAGGTGCACTGTGTAACTTTTCAAGTGAATGGTCTACCATCTGGCATTGATATTTATTTGCCTGGAATGTTCCACACATTATGATAATAAATGTATTTATCTTTCATTTATTCATTTAGATTCATTTTAGATTAGATTTTTTTTGCATTTATATCTAAAATTCAAGAACAACACCAAAAATAATAACAATACTACCACTACTACTACTACTACTACTACTACTACTACTACTACTACTACTACTAATAATAATAATAATAATAATAATAATAATAATAATAATAATAATAATAATAATAATAATAATAATTATTATTATTATTATTATTATTATTATTATTATTATTATTATTATTTTTTGCATGTGTGCATTTATTTATTTGTTTTCCTTTTTATAATGTTTAAAGGTCCACAATTATTTCTTACTTTGTTCAAGTTCAGACTGACCTAGACTATGAGGAGAAGCCCTTGGAGGCCATCTATGTTATGGGGTCTTTACTGCCCCCTAGGAGCTTCATCTCGTTACTGCAGATACAGTGGCTCCCCTGTATAATGCCCATGGAAGTGATCATGCTTCTGTATATACTGTCAAACATTAGCACATTCTTTGGACAACAACCTTAGATCCATGTTTCGACCTAACACAGTGAAAGAGAGAGAGGGGGGCGCATAAGTAGCCTACATGTTCAACATTTTGCCTTCTGTATTATATTTATATTTTGTATTTTATTTCAGATATTGTCAGTAACATTCATTGGTAGTGGTGCTGACCACGCCCTTACGCGGCTTACGTCATGACGCTGGGTCCCGTGCACTTCCTGGTTAAAGTGTTGCTTGCTCTGCTGCTGCACTGTGGGCTGGGCACGTTATTGATTAATTTTTGGTCCCAGGAATGGTCCACTTGTCACTGCGGCGGTACTGGATCGGCCACATTCGTCTAGCACTCGCGCTCGTCGGATTGCCTCGTCAGATTGGCACGCTGGAAATTAGGTCTGTTTTATTATTGATTTCTAAGGAAATGTAGCAACGCTGCTTAGTTACTAATGATCATTTTGATCCACGTTTCTTCAAAATTGTCAATAAACTACACATGTTGTTAACTTGAAATTGCAAATTTCTGTAAAAGGCTTAAATCTGCTCTCAGTAATAATGCATATTTTTAAAGATATATTTCAGCAATGAAAACACCTGGAATTAAATGAACACATGATAGATAAGTAAAATACCAGTAACATCTCCACTGAGAAAATTACACAGTGCACCTTTAAGATTGCATACCAAAACAGCAAATTCTGTATTTCTTTCTTTTTGCCAGTGTTATCATCTGCAAAACTATACTCAATTTTGTGTTTTTTTTTTTTGTTTTTTTTTGCAGACCATCAGCCATCTCCTGCTCACTTGACAACCATTTCAGAGATTGTCAGTTCTCTTCTCCCCTGAGATATCACTATTACAGCACTGGACAACCAGTCATGACATCTTCAGGTGTGCTCCATGTTAAATCCAGATGCCCCCAGTACCCAGGGTCCCTGGTAAAGCGATGCCCTGTGCCAGATGACAAGGTGGAGTGGAGTCAGAAGTGGCCTGAGTACAGCCCTGTCAGCCACACCGATCCAGCTGTCACCAAAAAGCCAAACTGGGCAGACCCTGAAATTGGGTAAGATACTAAAATTTCAAACTTGATTTTGATCCTGAAGATAGACTTGATACTCAGTACCGATTCTGATAATTAAAAACACTGTTTCTTTAGACCACAGAATGCCATTTTCAACATGAAATCATAGTACTTTCTTTTATATTACCATGTGTCCTTATATCCATGTAACCCCTCAGTTGTCCAGGTATGTTCCATAGCGGTCCATGGGTGTATACTTGTTTATGTGGGCTTATACTTGTTTAGATACAGCGCAAGCTCATTATGAAAGTGTTCAGGAAAGATACATTTCTGATACCTACTCAAATGAGTAGTTTCTAGTTTTGATACTAGTATCTATTAGTATCTGATTTTAAATACTTTTAGCAAACCTAAAAGAAATATTGTCTATTTTTCCTGTATGATAAGTTATACAAGTCGGTCCAGTTTCCGTGACTGAGTTGTATTTACTTATTTGCAGTAAGTTTTCTCTAAACTTCAATGCCCTGGATGGTGAGGTTGACCGCACAAGTTTTGAAGGCAACTATAGAGTGGAAAATGGAAAGCCTCTGTGAGTATATGTACCCACAATCTGTACTACTCAAAGTGTTCTAGCCATATTTGTTCAATACATATATTAACAAGAGTGATATTTGCCCTCTGACTAAGTGAAATACTGCAGACCTGTTATGAAATCCAGCAATAGGTTGGGATTATGTGGGCCATTCTAAGGAGTGTTGGTCTGTCTTCTGTCATAATTTATGGTCAATAACTCTGGGTCAGTAGAAAAGTAATATACCAGTAGCTGGTTTATAGGCCTAACATGCAACATAAAATTTTAATTCAGAGTCAACAATGATAATCCCAAATTTAGTATCTATAGTTATACAGATGTTAAAATATAATATAATATGTTAAATATAAAATGTTATAAATATTTGCAGTGCACTTATAACAAAAAGTTATTTGTCAGTGCAAATAATATAAAGGTTGAGTACAAAAAATAAATATAATAATTACTGTGATAGACTTCAGTGTTCTTGTTTAACTATGTATTTCTTTCTTCAGAAACCCCAGAGGGCGCACAGGGGTAACAGGCAGAGGTCTGCTTGGACGCTGGGGGCCAAATCATGCTGCGGACCCCATCGTCACTAGGTAACTGGTGGCTAGAATATTTTACACAATTTTTAATTCTGAATGTCTAATCTGACTGTTTGGCAGATGGAAAGTGGATACAAAAGGAGCCAAGATGCCACATGCGGTTTCTAAACGTCCGATTCTGCAGTTTGTGTCAATTAAGAGGAAGGACTGTGGAGAGTGGGCCATACCTGGGGTTTGTGATTTCACTTCAGTAGACACTTTAAACTCCTTTATATTACACAAAATTGATTCTTGTGAGCTTTAAGCCTTATTATAATGGTATTACCTCATCAATAACATACCAGAAGTTGTGTTTGTTTCGTTCATATATGTTTGAGTGATCTTTCATTATTATTAGTCTGTTTACATCTCCAAAGCTCAAAATGCTCTGTTCCACCTTGTGATGTGATAGTTTTCAAATTAACAGCTCCTTTTACTTTTAGTTCAATAGAGATTGGCAATTCCAGGGCTGAAATCATCCAGATGTTTCTAGTGAAGGTGCATGGAGTTTAAAAAGATAGTGGACCACTTCTTGTATTACCACTTAATGACATCACAAGGTGGAACAAAGTACTTTCTGTTTAAGAGAACAGAAGAATTCAGCCTAAATATCCAGGATTTGTTTATGTGTGAATGAAACAAAACACATATTTATATTAAACTATATGCTTATTTTAAGTTGGATAATCTGCCAGTGGGGTATTATTAAGTTACTATTTCTCCTGCTGTTAAATTGGTCTGAACTTTGACAAAAAAGAAAATTACTGAACATTCTCTGAAATACATGTAAAATCAAATGTCCCCTAGCCCTAATAACTAACTAAATAAAAACTATTCTTATACTGTTGTTATATTCAAGTCATTTAAAACTTATGGACGTCTATCTTTGATCTGACAGGTTTGTGACATTTATAATGTGTTTTTTCTACAGGGTATGGTAGACCCAGGGGAACAGATTTCCCTCACACTGCAGCGGGAATTCTCAGAAGAAGCTTTAAACTCCCTTGCAATGTCGGCATCTGACAAGATGAAACTTCATGAGCGTATAACCAAGCTCTTTAACTCACCTGGATTTGAGGTGAACTAACTCTTAATCAAACAGGCTATGACCTAATAAAGTTAATTAAAAGTTGCTTAAAATAGTTTTTTGCTTTTTCAGGTTTACAAAGGTTATGTAGATGATCCAAGAAACACTGACAATGCTTGGATGGAAACGGTGGCGGTCAATTTTCATGATGAGTCAGGTACTACAAAAATGTCATAAATACCTTGTTTATCTTTTTTTATTTTTTTTTATAAGATAGATTGATTTTAAAAATAAATAAATATGAAACTTAATTATTTTATTTACAGCTGTTTTTATTCCTCCAGAGTTATCTTTGGATTGTAAATACACATTCTTACTGTGTGGAGTGTCGTCTCTCCACAGATCTGACTTGCAAATTGTCCTAATGGTATCACCCGCATGTCTCTGTCCTAGGATGAATGTAATGTCATATTGTGTAGGGCTGCAACAATGTTTCAACTAATCATGACCAGTTATCATGATTATAAAAAAAAAAAAAAAAAAAAATGATAGTCGTATTTGGTCACATTTGATTGCAAATCTTATCTGGAAAAATCCGAAAAGCCCTTTTACAAGGACAGTGGCATAAATGGCCTTTATTCACCATATTTCAAGCTTTCTTTGGTTGATAATGTATTTCAAAAGTCTCATTAAACAATACTAATAATCGTTTAACTTGTCAAATAATCCAAAAAAAAAAAAAAAAAAAGAATCACTGACTAGTCAACTACTAAACTAATTAGTTGCAGCCATAATACTGTGGTACATTCTAGGCAAAGCAATAATATTTCCATGGAGACAAGCAGAACAGTTACATATACACTTTTAGGTCCTACTGACAGATAAATATGATTTTTTTTGTGTTTTGTAGGTGATAGTGTGAGTGAGCTGCCACTGCAGGCGGGGGACGATGCTGGACATGTGCAGTGGGTGGATGTTGACTCGTCCTTCCCACTCTACGCCAGCCATTCTTCTTTCCTGGAGCGAGTGGCCAAAAAGAGGAGTGCTCACTGGTAGCTGATCTAGTTGAATTTAAATTTAACCAAAATAATGTGCTAAACCCATGTAAGTATTCAATTCTAAATGAAGTTTATTTGCACTGACTAAATGAACTTGACTTGGTGGCTGCTACACCACAGTTCAGTATGGAAGAACAGTTTTTTATTTTTATTTTTTTCACCAAGTGCGCAATTTATTTTCTTATTTGTTAAATTATGATTTTTTTTTTTTCATTTACATTTACCAGTGTTTTATACAAGTGCTGGTCATAAATAATTTGCTCTGATGCAGGTATAGCCAATCAATCACATTGTATAAGATTCAGAGGAAGACATAATTGTCATACTGCGTATAATTATCTGTCAAATTGGAAGCTTTACTGAGCACTTAAGCTATATTTTATTTCACATCTCTGTATATCCGTTGCTCTGATGCATGGCATGAATCCAGCCAAGCATTTTTTTGCACTGAATGTACAGCATAAATATCTTGGCATATATCTCTGATTTTTGAATAAATGTGTAAATTTGAGTAAAATGCATTATTTATAAGCTGCTTAAATTGGGTGCACTATGTAATTTTTCTTTTGGATGGTCTGCCTCCTACTTGTCTTTACTTTACCCCAACATACTATGAAACATATAACTCCATGGAGGTAAGCAGGCTATGCCAACAGGCCAATTTAGAGGTCAGATCTATGGTGAGGCAACCCCACTCATTCTCACATTCCTCCACTTTTTTTTTATTTTTATGTAATACTCTGAATAAATGCATGAAAATTAGACATTCTGGGCAAAGCAACATCATCTCCATCAAGACAAGTGGGCGTGTCCACCTGCTTGATTAATAATGCAGTGATTTGTCGTCCCAGTGTAATGCACAATGGACAAACTACATTACCCACAATCCTCTGCTGCTAAACTGCTTTACGGCTGACGACGTGGCCGTGCTGCGTGTTTTTTAACGGACCGGGGCGATTCAAACGAAGCTCACCAGGATTTTGAGATTTGCCTGTTCGAACACTGAGAGTTTGATATTACGTTTATTGATCATGTCTGCGAAAATCAAAAGCCGGAATGCCGCAAACGCAGACACGATAACGGGTGGTGTGTCCTGCGACGAGCGGATTCTGCGGGATTGTCATCAGCTGTACACGGATCCTCAGAGCGGTGAGCTGATTATTGAGCTTTAAAACTGCACAGACAAACAGAATATCATCCCTTACAAAAGTCTTCACTAACTAATGCAATCTGACCCTAACCAACTAGTAGACAGTGCACCGTGTTAGATTAGACCTCTCCAAAAAGCTAACAGCTAGCTTGCTAATCATGTAAACTGCTAATCATCCAAGCATGTAAATCCTAAGCTTTGACAACTAAGCGCTTTCACAGTCATGATTAAAATATGAAACTGCGCACAATAAAGTTAGTTTTGCTCCGGCTAAAATGTACTTTAATATAGTAGTCTCTTGATCTACCAGTTGGATAAGTTAATTCATTCCCTCATGTAAATTTGATGCATCTCTGACATGTTCGTGCCATATGAACCAACTCACACTCTGAGGACTTCAGGGACCGGCCTCCTGCTGGTGTCCAGAGTCAGGACTAAACCAGGACTAAACCAGGACTAAACCAGGACTAAACCAGGACTAAACCAGGACGAAACCAGGACTAAACCAGGACGAAACCAGGACGAAACCAGGACTAAACCAGGACTAAACCAGGACTAAACCAGGACTAAACCAGGACAGTCAGTGTTTCAGTTTTCTGCAGCTAAAACCTGAAACTTTCTTCCTGAATATATGAGACAGGCCTCTACTTTGACAATGTTTAAATCCAGGCTCAAAACAGTTCTTTTTAACTGTGCATATGACTAAAAGGCTTTTATTCTGCACTCTTCTCCTTCTATTTCTATTCTAAATTTTATGATGGTTATTTGTGATTATTTATGTTTTGATTTGGGGGATTTTGATATCTTTCTTACTCCGTAAAGCATTTTTAATTACTTTGTGTACGAATTGTGCTATACAAATTAACTTGCCTTGCCTTATGTAAATTTGGTGCCCTTCACATTCAAATAAGCTCTCAGTGTTGCATGTATATATTTTTCGTAAGTCATTTCTCACGCACATAAATTTGAACACTGTTTGCAGTTTATGGTTATGCCTGCAATTATCCATATACGCCCATCTCTAATTATAACTAAAGATGCACTGTTTAACTTTTCTAATAGAAATGGCTCTGTAGTAGCTGTCAATGTTATTGCTTTGCTTGAAATATTTCAGCATATAGCATTAGAATGATCCATCTCCATGGAGACAGGCAATAAGAAATGGAATGCATGTTTTTTGAGCAATAAACAGATTCCAGGGAACATTCCAGGAAAATCAATAACATCTTTATGGTGGCAAACACCGGAAAAGTTTTGTAGTGCCCCTATATAAATATATATATATAACATTTATTTATTTATTTATTTATTTTATTTCAGGTTTGATTGCAGTCGCAGAATCTGTTGGTGTGAAACTTTTGCCGCCCAGAAAAAAGATCACGGTGATGCTGATGGGTAACCATTCTGCCGGAAAAAGCTCCTTTATCAATTGGTAAATGAAATCTGTGGATAACATGTATATATAACAAACTATGCTTAACAAGTAGATAATCAGAAATATGTGACTTGTGTACCTCTTTCAGTCAACCGTAGCAGTGTACAAAAAGCAGCATTTAAAATGCTTTAAAAAAGCAGTCTTTCCAGTGGGAATGGCATCCTTAAATAATTGAGTGTATGGTTACAACTACAGGCATCATGATTGCTACCATTAACTCAAACAAAATTGCAGTGTTGTTAGGTCAATTTTAGTTTGAGCTACATTCAGTATAAAGTTCCTGTTTAGTTACACTTTGATCAAAAGGGGGCAGTGGCATACACATTATCCATCAACAGTACAATGTGAAATCCAATTTTTTTTTTATGAGTATATTTTAAATTCTGCAATCATGCTTCTTTGTAAACGCTGATTAATTATTTCTTGTGTTCCTCTTTGCGAACAGGTATGTAGAAGAGCATATACAGCGCACTGGAGTGGCCATTGAGACCCAAGGATTCAGTTTTGTAACAAGTGGCCGTAAGCGAGAATCACTCACGGTTTGTAATAATGTTTCCTTCACTACACAAAACTGTAAAACTAAAATCTCATAAAGTACTTGTATCTTTCACTTTAGGGTAATGCTACACTCCACTTGTACCCACATTTCAAGCCACTGCAAGAATTTAGAGGTAATTCAAACTAAACAAGCAACCCTTTTTTTAGTTTTACTATTGAATTTATTTTGTGTAATCTTAACCTAATTTTTGTTCAGGAGTTTCCGAGTACCTGAGCACAGAGATCTGTACGTCACGGCAGAAGCGTTTCAGCCTGGTGACGTTTGTGGATTCTCCTGGACTTGTGGACGGAGACATGAAGTATCCATTTGATGTAGATGAGGTCATCCTTTGGCTTGGTAAGTTAGATTTGAATTTAAACACACTTAAACACAAACTTTGCGTTACGGTATTTGCTGTTTTGTTTTAGAAATGTTAAAAAAAACAAAAAACTCTATTAAATGCTTTAATGCTTTCATGCTCGATTTTGAAACTAAGGAAAACCTTTGATACTGGGTGCTGATTTTGATACCACAATGATAATAACACCACTTTGTCACTAATGTAATTTTAATGAAAAATAATAGTTTCTTTAAAGGCACTATACCTGACTTTTAATGTCTGAAAAATGTGGGAAAAAAAACTTACTAGTTCATTTTAAATGGTTTACAGTGTTTGAAAGTTGTGAAAAGCACTTATAGAGACCAAGGTTGATGTTGGCTGTAACTGTAAAGCCAACATCAACAACTGGCATGCTAATGCATGCTTCCTGGTTATTGGACAATAAAAAAAACAAAACTCATAAGATGCAGGAAATACAGAGCTAACTTATTTTGACCTGCTGATACAATATATCTGTACTGGAGCAAGGCAAATTTTGAAATACATGGGGAAAAAATTGGGTACAGAGCCTAAATTTTGCATGTGGTGTGTTAGTAGGTCTATTTTTTTTCCCCATTATTGATACTTGAGTATCTAGTTTTGATCAAATTTTTTGTACCAATTAGTATCTGGCTATTCATACTTTTGACAACTACTTCACAACATAGTGACAGTAATTGTGTTTTTCCATTGTTTCCAGGTGATCTCTGTGACTTGATCCTTGTGTTCTTTGACCCAATGGGACAGGCCCTCTGTAAAAGGACTCTCAATATTGTCGAGAGCTTGAATGAAAAACATGGTGATCGACTGCGTTTCTACCTCAGCAAGGCCGATGAAGCGGGAGGTGAATCTGACAGACAGGTGAGCAGAATTCTCAGATTAAATTGTGAAGTAAAACTATGTCGGTAAAATGGGACTGTGCAATTAACAGAATTTTAAAGGTCTTATATTGTGCAAAATTTACTCTTGTGAGCTTTAAGTCATGTTAGAATGTTATTACCTCCTCAAAAACACATCTGTAATTGTTTTGTTTCATTTGCATACACAGATGTTCATCTGTCTACATCTCCAAAGCTCAAAATGCAGAGCTGAAATTATCCAAATGGTTCTAGAGAAGTGCCCCAGTGTGTTCAAAAACACACTGGGGCAATTCTCTTTATTACCACATGACATCACAAGGTGGAAGGTGGAGTGTTTTTTTGTTTGAGAGAAGAACTTGGCCTATACGGGGTTTGTGTGTTAAAACATGTGTGAATGAAACAAAACAGAACAGTTATGTTTTCGACGAGGAACCAATATTGTAACAGATCAGAAAATGGCGTAATGTGGCCCCTTCAATCACGATCAACATTCAGTAATTTCTACTTCTACTTAATTTCTACTTAAAAGACCCAAGCTGATCATTGACTAAGAGGTCTACAGCCAATCCTGTCAGTGAAAGCATGGGGTTTGGAGCAGACTGAGACTTTGTAGGAAGGATTTAGACTATTTTTCTATTAAATGGCACTGATTTTCAGGAAAATAATAGACATTTTTATTTGTTTTTTTGGCAGAGAGTAATGATGCAGATCGTTCAGGAACTTTGCAAGCGTCCAGGACTCAACAAATGTGGTTTTGACATGCCCACAATCTACATTCCAAATCCTAATAAGGTAAAATCTGTGAATTTTTTTAATTATTTTTTTTCCACCCACTATTTTTTATAATTTATCTACTTTAACCACTTAAGTCTCATTTCCCTCTTAAATAATTTAAATTTATTTCCTCTTTTAGCCAAGTCGCTGTGTCAACCAGATTGAGGAAGTGTGTCGTGCGATTGAAAAAACCATCAACCAGACTGTTCAGAACACCCTCAACTCTTTAGAAAAAGACTGTGAACTTATCAGCGAGGCCATCACTGATACACTAGCCAATGACAGGTGAAATACACTTACTAACAAATGGCAATATGCCAATTTTGTGGATGTAGTTGGATGACTGCACTATTAAAAAAACAATGGACCTTCTTTAAAGCTCTACCGTGTACTTTTTAGCTGAAAAATAGACTAAAATAAAAGCATGATTTTCATTTTGGATGTTTTTTGCACTAAAAAATATGCGTCTCTACTCTAACTGGGCTTGCACCTTCACAAACCTGACTCCTACCTGGCCTTCTGCTTGTTCCCATGGAAATGCTGTTCCCTGTAATATTCCAGAGTATAGCATAAAACCAATCTATCTCTATGGAGAATGTCCAGTGTATGATATTAATTTTTCATGTTCTATTTACATGGAATCATGCAGGTGACTTTCCACCTCCATATAGTCTCACTGCTAGACTAAAAGCTCAGGGGACACGTTGAGATTTTCACTTTTAATTTCTGTACCTCTGAAATGATCACAACAAACTTGTGTAGCCCACAGAGCATTCTGCAATCTAAAAAGATCTCTATCGAACAAGCTTAGAAAATTCATATAAATGTTTTTGTTTTGTTCTTGCTTTTTTATTTCAGATGGATAACCTCAGAGAATCGCCGGGCCCGCTGTAAGAGTTGCTTCCTCACATTGCTCGGTTTTAGCGTGCCGTTGGCTCTTATGGCCTTGTTGGTTCTGGGCACCCTGTCTAAAGAGCTGTTGGAGATGACTTTGGGTCCTCAGGAAACTGAGGCTCTGTCATTGTACCTGGTGAGTGTCAAAAATACTCATTCATGCAATTTAAATTATGACTTTATCCCTGATCAAATTGATGGTGATCAAGGAACCGTAGGGTAGTGGTTTGAGATTTTCTGATCCTAAGAACGAGCTAACTTGTACTGGTGTTGGAATTTTTCCCATTTCTTCACAAGCTTTAGCGTGGAAAAAAAACGTACTCATCTCCTATTATTTTTGTCTATATGAATTGCATAGATTTGTGGTGCATATACGGTATATAATTACATGGGGTTCAATTACAAGAGTTACGCACAGCATTTTGAGCACTTATGACTTTTCTATGTGTAGAACAATAATGTTCCTAAATCCCAACATTACATACCTTGTAGTTTTATAAATAACATGAGTATAATCCATGGGTTACGATTTGGTTTTTTTTTTTGATGCCCAAAACTGCAACAGCAGTCACCTCACAGGGCTTCAAAAAATATTTATTTAGCTTATAGAAAGTTGGAAAACCAAAAATGAGGTAAAGGGCACTGAGTTTTAGAACACAATTTAGACTAGTAATGTCATCCACAGGCCCCTGTTGTGCGTCTCTTTGACTCTCTGACTGGAGAACAGCAGCTGTACCTCTGCGGTGGGCTCATCATGCTCTCCTTCCTCTTCCTCCTCATCTCACGTTTCTGCTTTAAGTAAGACTTTCACACACCTGCTGCAGCTGCATTCACTTGTATTTACTTATTATGTTTATAAATATTTTCTTCTCTTTACTTCCTTCAGAACACGTCAAACGATGTCGGGCAAACAGAGAAGGCAACTGCAGGAGAAGTTCGAATACATCCAAGAAGGTGGTAAAGAATAAAAAGGTAATTTGGTGTCATTCTAGTCTGGGTTGTCAAAAGTATGAAATTCAAATTGATACTTGAACTAGTATGGAAACTAGATACTCATTTGAACAAGTATGAACACTAAAAAAAGGCACATTAACAAGACAGAAACGAACCTTTCCTGAATATAGAATGATCTTGAACTGTACCACATACACTAGTATACACCCATGGACCACTGTGGAACTTATCTGGACGACTGAGGGATTACACAGATATGACTACATGGTGTAAAAAAAACCAACTCTAAATAATTCTATTGTCTAAAGTGTGAATGTGTGAATGTGTCTTTTTTTTAAATTATTATTATGGGTAGGATCAGAATAAGTAATGAATATCGAGTCTATTCCTTAGTATTGAAATCAACGCTGAAATTTTAGTATCATGCCAACACTAATTCTAGCAGAGGTGGGCAATTAGTTCATGTTTTAGAACTTGATGATGGCATCATTTCAGATGTGAAGCAGAGGCCTATGTAACTCAGAGATTCAGTATTTTAAAGAAATGTCAAAACTTATGAACCGAATCAACATTTATCAAGTTTATATGCAGATACTATTTTATCAGTAGATTGGGATTGTGTCATCACACCTGTAAGAATGATCTCAATAACAAACCTTAAATGTAGATTTTAATATGCTAAATGCTTAACTCATTAAAGTATTATCCTCCATTATTTATCAATCGTGACCCAGCAGATTGAGTTCCACAATTTTTTGGTTATATTGTGCAACTTTATACTTTACTGTCATCAAACATGGCTGACCTAATTCCAGTAATGTTTGTTTTTTGACATTCAGTCCTAAGAGTTATAGAAAAAACCTACCTCCTTGTTCCATCATCTAGAAACTGAAACCACCAATACAGAATTGCGGTATAACCCACTCTGTTGATCTGCTTTTCTGAAATGACTAATGCATAGCGATTCAGTGCTTTTCTGTATAATTCTATGCTCAAAAAAGAGTTGGGTTTTTTTCCAGTATGCATTTCTTGAAAATAAACTAAGGATTGTAATTTAACTGACCTATGCTCCAAACCACATGCTTTCACTGACAAAGAATCAGCTGAATATATTATCAATAATTAGGGATGACTGAATCTTACTTAAAATGCTACTTACTGTACACAACTATAGTTACATTTTAACATGTATTGTTTCTTCTTCTTTAGAAAAAGCTCTATGAAGAATACCTGCGCCAGAGTGTCAGTGATCATGACATGGACATGTAAAGGATGGATTATTCAAAGACTGGTTTAATGGACCCACTACCACACACTAGACAAATGCTTAAATTATTGTTTTTGTAAAAACTGTGTCTGCCATAAACTGTTACACGCATACTGCCTCACCCAACTTTATTATGTCTGTAATTGTCTGTGCCTTTTTCCCTAAGTTAAACCACTTATCTTTCAGCTATTTATATTATAGTATGTGACAATGGCACTTAAGTTAAAAAAGGCACTGGTTTACTCATCTCTTTGAACTGTCGATCACCAGCTTTTATACAGAATGTACTTGATCCAGATGTTTCCATAAATGGGTAGCATATTTTGTACTTTTTCAAATGCATTCCCTTTTATAAAGAAACAGCTATTACTTGAGAGGATGTTTTCATGGTCGTCTGGCCAAACATTTGTATTTCATGTGAGACCATGTTTTTAACTAATGGTTTGAAGTGTCAACAACACTAATAAATGAACATTGTTTAAATATTGGAGAGATCTTGTAGTTTATTAGACACTTTCTTTTACAGTACAGTACTTACAGTACGTACAGTATTCAGATTCTGTCTTAGGATGGTTGATAGACAAATGCTGACAGAAAGCTCTAAATATCAGGTTACAACAGAAGGATTGTTGGCTGCTGTGTCCTCCTGCCTATGCCCCAGAGGTGGGGTTTGGGCAGCAGGACACACCAGAAATTGCATTTGGATTTCTGTAACATGATGTAAGCTAACGAGTAATGAGTAATTTTTTTTCCTAATTGTTCACACGTGTAAGTTTTGACAAGGCAACAAATATACATAAAAAGCGGACTAATGTGGCAAAGACAAACATGAAAGAATGATCAGATTTAAACTTCCCCATTTCTCTGAAAAATTCTGTGTGCTGTTATAGAACTTATATTTTGTTTATCGTTGACACCGTGTTGTCGCTGTGTTGTCACCAAAGCCCTCATCTGCAATTAAGTGAGCATGTTTTTGAGGCAAGTCTATATCTTGTACTCTTAGACCCAGAGAGCCCTCCAGGCCATTTGTGAGTCCAGAGCAAGGAGCAGAACTCTGGGCTGAAGTGCTCTTGTCACTGGTGGAGGTGTAAATCCCAGAGTCCTCACTGCAGCTCTGCAGACTGTGTCGGCCATTGAAGAGCACCTGCTGAGGGGAGGGAGATTTCACTGAGAGAAGATCACACTGGAGTTCTGATTGCTGGTCTGAACCCAGGAGAGTCGGAGAGATGCTAAAGTCATTGAGGAAAGCAGGTAGAGTGACTTTGGGATTAAAGCTGTTTTTGAAGACTCTGTGGAAGTGAAAACATCCAAACACTATTCCAAACGCAAGCAGGAAAACAAAACACAAACATGAGAAAAAGATCAGACTGATCTGCACCCAGCCAAGTCCACCTTTGGTTCTGATGCATTCTGGTTCTGTGAAGGCACTCGTTCTGTTGGGTTCAGTGGTACAAGACTGGACAGACACACAGTACTCGGTCCAGGACTGCAGGTTTTCCAGAACAACCCTTGTGTTGGGGCTGTTTATAACCTGTGGTATCTTAGGATCTGTGTTAGCTTCCCAGTACGTGTACCTATAGTACAGAGAAGAGATCTTCTCCTTCATGGAGGTGTTGTTGTTGGTTTGAGGCTCTGAGATCGACACTTCTATTTCACTACCATCAGAAGAGACAGACACTATGGTGGGGGGTCCCACTGCCGCATCTTTTGCTGGGGCAAAATCCAAAGAAACCCACTCAGATTCGAGTCCATTCACAGTGGCACAGACCCGGAGTGTATGAATACCTAAGTAATGCAAGTTCAGAGGATTGAGATCACAATACATGTTTAACGTCTCTTCACACGCTGATTTCCATTTTGGATCCTTCCTAAGAGCTAAGCGGAATTTCCCAGTGTACTGGACTGTAAAAGAAGCAGTCTGTCCGTGCATCCCAGGCCAGGTCCAAAGCAGAGTGTAGTTTGTGTTCAGAGCCCGGATAGTGAGTTTCTCTGGCGGCGGCACCTGAGCGCATAGGATACACGGAAATAGTGCGAGAGCCACGAGCAAAGCCACAGGAGCCATGGCCTGGTCCGACCTGGACCAAGAGATAGGTAAAGTTAGCATAATATTCACAGATTTGGACTTCCGAGGTCAACAGCTCATAGATGCAAAAGTCTTGAAAGATAATAAACATGCCATGATACTCACAGTTACACCGCCACACGACGACAACGCTGTTGTTTTTTAATCAGACGCGTATTGTGGGCGTGCCGAACTACATTTCTGTAAATACTCACTCCTCTGCGCCATGGCTCAGGCCCAGGACATAAACTTAGACAAAAACTTGGACATAAACATTAGCATCGTGATTTAGCACCGACTGTTTCAACAAGAGACGACCGCAACCGGAAGGAAGCACACGTCACTTCCGCTGAAGGCAGGGACCGGGGGAAAGTTGTTTCCTGAAGTTAGCTCTCCGCGGATCATTTCTTTGCCAAACCTTGGCATTTCTACAAAATGACTCTGTTACTTTATTCAGACTCGGTATAATCTGTTTTGTCCCTCAAGACTGGATGTAGGAGAGCAGCGGGATGAGCTCAAAGACGGAAGACTCAGGTAGGCTTCATGTTTGTGTAGGCTTCACGTTTAGTGCAGTAGGCTGTGGTTGTTTACAGTAATCTCCTGATCTAACGGGATTGGCTCTACTCTGGGACAGGCTTTTCACCTGCTGTCCCATTCTCTGGACTGGGCTTATATGTCAACAGTGTCGAGTCTAAAACTGAAAGCTCAAGTTCAGTCATGACTTTTCTTGGAAGTGCATTAGTTTAACTTTACACCCGTGATTTTGTCTCGTGGCATTGGCAGTAGTGGGTGGCACCTTTTGACTTTTAGATGTTACTGATCATGTTGTAACTACTGTAATACCTACTTGCTCTCATTAATTGCAAAGTTGAATGAAGGTATTGTCTAAGTTTTGCCTACATCTCAATGATTCTCCCTTTCAAAGCAGAGTAGAGTAACCTTATAAAAACATGACCTTGAGATCTAACATTAAGGGTGACGCTTACAAGGTATTCTCAAAAATGTCAAAACTCCAAACTTATGATCCACAAACACTGAACTGTATTATCGGTATTTGTTAGGCTCCCCAAGCTTGCCATATTAATCATATAGATTAAAGTCCTTTCCTCTGACAAAAAAAAACTTGAAAAACTTGGCACCAGTTCTGATGCCATTGTAGAAAAAATGTCTTTATTTATGCTGACCAAGAAGACATTGAACTTTGTGCAAGTTTTAGTTTCACATTTATAGGGCCAGTGATTGGAGATATTAACCATAAACCAGGTCAACAAATCTGCAAACAGCATATTCCACCATATAATTCTGACCTGTCCTCCAGCTAAATTTTAGACTACAGGGATTGTAGAATGTTGTGATGTCAGGTGTAACCTATAAATATGTAATTTACCTGTCCCGCCCTCTCTTCTCCTCAGGGTCAGACCTGCATGCTCAGCTGGAGGAGTGCAGGGCGCAGGTGGAGCACTGGCAGGGTGTGGCAACCATCTGTGAGCTCAGCAAACAGGAGGAACTCGCCGAGTTGCAAAAACAATGTGACCAAGAAATGCAGTCACTGCAGGAGGCACTCAGAGGTAGGTAGTACTAGAGCAAGGCCAGCTCATATTCTTTCAATTTAAATTATCAGACTTTTAGCATTATTTTTGTGTAGCTTTGCAAGTACTCATAAATGTATTATTAGCTTTACAGACTTTATCAGAATTATACTAGGAATAAAATAAAAGCCTTACATAGAATTTAACCAGTTTTATGAAATAATTAACTTTAAATTTTCAGATTCTTGTTATATGAGACATCTTTTTTTGTTTTGCTGTGGCAACAGTCCTAATTGTTCATTATTCTGAAACCCATGGACAGGTCTAAACTGACCTGCTTGTCCCTAGAGAGATGTTTCGGCTTTGCCTAGAATGTTCCACAGTATAGCATTAAACTTATCTGTCTCCATGGAGACCAGCAGGTCAAGTTACAGATCAGATCTATGGAGACATGTCCCTGCTCAACGTAAGAATGCATGTTTTGAAAAATGAAAACACTTGGAACTGAATAAATGCAAGATACTTTCCTTTAAAGACATAGTTTGGAACATTCCCAGCAAAGCAAAAACATCTCCGTGGAAACAAGCAAGTGGCTGGAGCACGAGAAAAAATACATAGTGCACCTTTAAATGTCTTACTGCTGAACTGATAAGTAAAACATCCTTGCTGTCTTCCCCACTGACACACGTCTGAACTGTATTTCATTGTGGTTTTCAGAAACTGCTGCTCAGTATGAAGCCAGGATCGCCTTTTTGCAGTCGCAGCAATCTGAGTCCCAAAGAGCTGGCGGACATAGCCTGGTCAGTGAGAAACTTTATTTTTTTATTTTTATGCTACAGTGGTGAAGAGACATGTGTAACAGGAGGCAGACTGAGATGGTTTATACAGCGGAGGAGTAAATATGTTGGTAACAGGAGATGAAGTCTGAAATGCCAGGAAACAGGAGGCCTTCAGGAAGGCCAAAGAGGAGGAGGGTGTAGTGAAACAGGAAGTTGGGTGGTGTGGGACAGGAGGATGCACAGAATAGGGTATATGGAAGCACGTGAGTGGATTTTTAGACACAACACCAAAAATCAATTATATTTTTGATATATTAAATTGTGATACTTTCTTTTATTTTACCATCTGGACTTGTATCTATATAATCCCTCAGTCGTACAGGCAAGTGCTGCAGTGGTCCATAGGCGTATACTAGTCCATGTGGTCTTATACCTGTTATGATACGGCTCAAGATCATTCTAAAGCTATTCATTCTAAAGTCTTGTGAATGTGACTTTATAGCATCGACACTTGTTTCATTGAGTATATAGTTTTCATCAGTTCTAATATCGATTAGTATTTGATTTTGATATTTTTGATAACCCTACTATTTACATTATTAATACACAGTTGTACAATAAGCCTAATTTTCAATACATCTCTTTCTTTTCCTGCTGCTGTCAGACTGTACAACCTAGACCTATATATGTCTCTCGAAACTACAGTAACCATATGCAGTAGTGTAAAATAATAGTAATAATAGTCATTTATGCACTGTCCCTTTTCTAAATAAATAAAATAAAATAAATAAAATGTATCTTTACTTTTATTGCATCATTTTATTCTCCTGCTGTTATTGATCTGTGCATTTCAACACTGGGATTTCTCCATTGTGGGACAAATAAAAGTTCTTTCATATTGTAAAGCATAAATAAAAAAGTATATGCAGAAAACATCCAATTAGTCCCAGGGAGGGATTACACAGACATAAGAGCATGTGGTAATATAAAAAAGTACTATTATTTAATGCTGAAAACCACAATCAATTCTGCGGTTTAGCCAGTTCACATTTTATTTTTTTAGTAGTGATTGGGGTTAGCATTAGCAAAAGGGTTGGCAAAATAATTGATACCCAAACATTACGCATTTCAGAGTTCTGGGAAAAAAGGCAGAAAAGACCCTGAATCACCAGCATCCACCAATAAGCCCAGGTCAAACAGTGATCTACAGGGGACCCCGGAGAGAGCAGGTGTGGCCCAGGAGTCTGAAGAGGGGGCCCTGGTCTGCACAGATAGTTTCTTCTCACTACGCAACTGTGACTCTGCATCGCTCTCATCATTTTCAATGGACACTCCTTCACTACCCAGGAAACCACACGCACAAGATGACACGGACTCTCTGGTATCCACTGGCACTTTGGTCCCAGAGGCCATCTACCTGCCCCCTGCTGGACACCGGCTGGTCTCACACAGCGACTGGGAGTCACTACACGCACAGGTCAGTAGGAATCAGGATTAAGATTGTTATTAAATGAGTTCACAAATTGACTCTTCACTCACTCAGTCATCTTGTGCTCATCATGCTCATTCTGGTGCAGTAACACAAAAAAATTCTTACTATTATTACTAAAGATAAAGTTTGATTCTTGATACAAAATTACCGTATTTTCCGGACTACAGAGCGCACCGGATTTTAACGTATGAAAAATTAGCTCAAAACGTCCATTTGCGAGAGACCACTAGTGTCAGTTTTGCATGCTTTTTTTTTTTTTTTTTAAAGTGTATGAGGCGCGTGTTCTGCGTCCTGATTGGCTAAAGGAGGTGACGTATCTGTGTACTGGGTCCTGCGTTGGCTATCAAAATGTTCGAGGTGCAGCGTGACTCTGAAACAATCGCTGCATCCTGATTTGGACAAACGCCTCTGTGCCGTGTTCTGGACGCTCTGGACGCGCATCCACGAGGAGGTGCCGCAAACAACATAAACAGGGCAGAAAAATGCTTCAGCCAACAGCACCAAAATTTTCGATGCTGCAGCGTGACCTCTGGAAACAGTCGCGTTTGTGGATCAGTGACTGTAGGAAAAAGAACATTACAAGACATTACAGCCTCCGCCAGGACGAATAGGCGGGGACAGAGGAACTGATACACCTGCAGCCGCAAAACATATATGTTGATGAGGGTTAGTACAAATGACTGATTTACAATAGTTGTGAGAGTGCGCTAGATTGATCATACAATTTCATTGGACTGTGAACTACTCACCAGTTTTATTGGGCTACTGTTGCCGGGCAAAATGTTTTTGGAGCCAAAAGTAGAAAAAAAGTAGCGGCTTATAGTCCGGAAAGCCGCAGAGTATTTAAAAAAAAAAAAAAAAAGCGGCTTGTAGGGTGTATTATACTCATGACAAATATAAAATACTTTCCTTAATATTATGGGTGGAATTTCCCCATTGTGGGATAATAAAGGCTTATCTTATCTTATATTGCTACGATGTGTTGTACTTCTGGTCTGATATAGATCACACCATTGTGATATTTTTTTTTTCAGAATTGATACTTTTCAAATTAATTTAAATTCAAATTAGTATCTAGTATCAATGTTGTTAGGTCATTCTACATCTACATTCACATCTGAGTTTGCATCATATATTTACTCTTTAGACACACAATAATTTCACCTTTTATAGAACTTTACTCAAATCGTTTTTACTCAGTGAAGACATTAACCTTTTTTGGTTCATCTGGATGCTGGACGGGCCCAGCAATTAGGGATTTGTTCATAAATTAAAGTAAACCACAGATATTGATCAAAGACACTGACCAAACATACTCGCTATATATATGTGTAAATATGTGTGTGCGCGCATATGTATGTGTGTATTTGTGGATATATATGTATATGTGCAATTATATATTATATATAATTTTATGTTTTTACAAATAAGTACCATGTAAAATTATGCAATAACATTTATCTGGAAAGTACTGTTTGTCAGTGTAAATGTAAATTGTTTTTGTCAGTTGTCAGATTTGCGCGCAGAGGTGAGTCGGCTGGAGTCTGAAAAGGAGAATCTAGAAAAAGAACTGGACACACAGACCAACCAAACCCACAAACAGGTAAGACTTCATATCTGTGACATATTATTGCAGTAGATACCTTTGCCCAGGTCCAACACAAGAATCTGTTATAGACCTATTGTGCTTATGTCTGCTATATAGCTATAATCTATGACACTAGGATTTTATTTTATTAATTAAATTTTTATATTTATATTTGTGGTGTTACTCAAAATCAACTTTTTGGAGCTTTCTATCATGTTATTACAAAAATAAGAGGTTTTGTTTATCATCCATGCATATTTTGTTGTAATTTCTCTAATTGCCCTAATCGAGCCCTTCTTACTGTTAGGAATATAAATGTGTACAATGCTCAGCCCACAAGCTTACATCACCTATGCTCCCACACAACCATTTTTTTTTATAAATATACAAGAGCAGGGTACAAAACAATACACCATAACTTCACAAACCTGATGCAATGATCAATAATTTCATTAGCGGGATGCACGCTGATTGTGTTGTGATAGTGCCCTGAAGAGTGAATGACTGTGCAGGGGGCAAAGGGAAAAAGATGAAATTTATTAAACATCTTAATGCGTTGTTTTCAGCGAATATAGCATTTTCAACACAATAAAAGCTAACGATGATCTAAATATGTTATGTGTTAAATGTTTCCTAGGAATATACCGGTATCTATATATTTATTATAAATATATATATATATATTTTCCAGGTTTCAAAGCTACAATCTCAGGTTAAAACCTCCGAGGCCCTTTTAAAAGACTTGCACAAATCTTTCAGCCAGTCTCAAAATGCAGTGCAGAGTCGGCTGGTGAGTTACAGCGATAGAATTGTTTGTAACATATTTTCCCTCAGTCGCTGTGTAATGTGACCCTGTGCAATGGATGTGAGCCAGGCGGAGCTGTCCCTGTCCCAGAGGAGGATGCACAGTGAGCTGAGCAGACTGAGGGGGGAGGAGGTGGAGGAGGAGGAGACGATGGAGGCCTCCGCTCTCATCCCCGCAACACTACAGGTAATAAGTCAGGATAATATGTCAACAGTAGGTACATTTACAAGGCCAAAAAAAAATCAAATAATACACAATAATTGGATCTGTTTTTTGGTGTGTTTACATGCACAAGAGAAATCTGATAATCAAAAATACCTAGTGACATGTGTTAAAGGCCTTGAAATAATTTTTTTCCTCAACATGTTTAAGCAAAATTGCCTCAGTACAGATATTGTTTAAGCAGCTCTGTCCATTGTGTGCTGTCTGCCTGTAATTAGAAAGCGTTGTATTGTCTGATAATCAGGAAATGCTCATTAGCATGCCAAGTGTTCTAAAACTCTGTTCTGCTATCTGAAATTGTGCAAAGTGCTTATGAACTCAGCACTTTGAAAAACTAGGAAGCTCACAATTTATTAAGATAAGCAAGGAATACGTTTGGACTGCTGTACCAAAAAAATACCCCCCAAAAAGGGTGCTGTAAGGGTTTTTACAGTCTTAAAAATGTGAAAAACTGTTCATTTTAGAGTATTTGGAAAACAAAGTACAGTGAATTTAATCATTTTTGTCTTTGCCACATTAAATTTTGCATAATTTTCCTTGTCAAAACCTGCACAGGTGTGAGCAATCAGAAAGGTGAACCATGATATAGTGAGGGAAGTTTCTTGTTCTTTTACTTCTATACTTTTATATTTCACATTATTGGTTGAGTCATAGTGAGTATTGAACTGTGGTAAACTGAGAACAACATTATGACAACATTACTGAAATTACATGTTGTCTCAGCTGTTGCATATTATAATTAATCATCATATCACCGCAATCCTACCAAGAAGGTCTGTGTAACTATGTACATGACATTTTAGTAATTTGATACCCCCTGAAATCGGATAATGATCAGATTTTTGATGTGTACGTAAACATAACCACAAATTATTTTGACATTTTAAGTGTGTTGTAAGGCTATGTTGGGGTAGTATTTTGTTCTGTTCACATATTGTCGTAATTCCTGTTATTATTATTATTTTTTTTTACTTTTACATTTCACTGAAATTGGTCAAGTCATAGTGAGCATCAAACTTTCTAAAACTGAGATCCACAGTATGACAACATCACTAAAATACCATATTGTCACTAATATTAGAATTAATCACTATTTATGCTTCTAAATTGGCTTCACATCGAAGCTTATTGATGTCAGTAACAAATGTAGGCCAGTTACCCAAAGTCAATATGCCCCAGTTCAATGGCAAACATGTGTGTCTGTATAACTTATCATTGTATATAAAGTACTCATCTGTTTGTCTTGCAGGGTGCGCACTGCGAGGAGCGCCTTCGAATTGAGATAGTGAATTTGAAAGAGCAATTAGATGCACGGACAGAAGAAAATGGTACATACACATATATAATACTGCGTTCTCAAAATACATGCTGACTGATAATTTGTAATGTATTCACTTTCACTTTTTCTCCCCTTTGCTATAATCAGAAGTTTTAGAGGGTAAGTGTTTTTTTTAATTGTGTAATCATTCATAATTTTGGAGTAATTTTTAAAATGTTGTGATCTCTGTGTGAATTTACAGTGCAGTTTTCCAGTCTAAAAACTGAGACGGAAAGGATCCAGGGACTGAAGGACCAGCTGCAGGCCGATCTCCTTGCATGTCGCACCGAGCTGGGGGCCCTGCGGGTGGCACTTTCCCACGTGCAGAGCACCAACAAGAGTCTGACTGCTGACAAGGTAGACATGGCACAGTATGTTGTTTATTATATCTTAGTTTTTATTTTGTCCCCTATTTTTTTAGATAAAGAAAACTAGGCCAACACTAACATGTTTTTGGAGTGAAATTACAATGGACACACTCTACATACTTTGCTCTCAGGAATCACGTACTAAATATGAGACAATAATGCTCTAAACTACTATACTCAAAATATGCTATGATATATGAAACTGAAAATAACATGACTTAGATTGTCAAACATATTGCAAATCAGATGCAATTTGATACTAAACTAGTGTCTGTGTAACCCCTCTGTCATGCAGGTTTTTTACTACTAAAACTAGTATTAAAATTAGATACTCATTTGAACAGGTATCAGTACTAAAAAAGTCACATTCACAAGACAGAAATGAACCTTTCCTGAATAGCTTTGAATGATGATCTGAATGAACTTGAGCTGTATCAGAACAAGTATAAGACACATAAACTAGTATACGTCCATGGACCACTATGAAACCTACCTGGACGACTGAGGGATTACACAGATATAAGGCCAGACACTAAAATAACAGAAAAAAATGCACCTGGTTTCATAATTAAAAAGATTTGCAACCATATTGTCCCACAAGAATCACAAATGGCTAGACACAGAGACAAAAATACCAACATGTCACAACTCACAAGTAATAACAGTGAATTTATAAGCCACACTGTTCAGTAAATGTACTCGATAGGGATGGGTATGAGGACCTTCCATATAAACAAACCCAAGATGACTTTGTTCTTGTGTTTGCAGACGTCCCTCCAGCAGCAATGTCTAGAGCTGCGCAGCCAAGTGATTAGTCTGCGCTCTCAGGTGGACACCAGCCAGACGGTGCAGAGGGACTTTGTCCAGCTCTCCCAGGCTTTACAGGTAAGATCGACAGATATGTCTATCACTCTTAAGTGCACAAAAATTAAATGACTATCTGCAGATTACATTAGCCGATAAGCTTATTTTAAGGCATTTTGACTAGATATTGGATTATCTTGGGTGAATGTATATCTGACATTTAAAAATATTATAGTTGTCCAAATTACGTATTTTTTCAATCACTTCCTTGTAAAAAATCTGGGAGCTTCAATTCACTGCTCCTGTCACTGCTTGTTTTTACTTGCATTATATTCCTTTATCACTTTTTGCCAGCTAACGTCATGCAGGGCAGTCAGTGCAGATTACGCATGGATATCGGGGCAGTCGGCACCATATCGGTTCTATCAAACTGTTTTACAGCTTTTTACGAACACCAGAAAGATGAAATTTTCCCAAAATATGGTTTAATCCTGAGTCAGTCAATTCATTTTTCTGTTGGAGTTGACATTTATTTACATTAGCAACTAGAACCAATATCATGGCAGGTGGCAAAAGAATTAGCAATTTTTATTCCCCTAAATGAAGATAACCAAGCATGAAACAATAAGTAAATGTAGGCTTGATTAATAAAATGGCCCTATTTAAGCTGCAGTACCAGTTTTATAAATGCATGCATGGATTCAGAACAACTTTTTTAGACGACAAAGTGAAGCTTCTGTCAGCATACGACATAAAAAAGGATGAAAGAATAATGCAGTGGCCTGAGAAACGGCGCAGATTTCTACAGGATCAACAATCGAGGATTAAATTCTTATTTATCTCAGGTTTGAATGATACAAGAGGAGATGTTTTTGACATTTGAAAGACACATGACACAAATTTGTTTAGGCACTGGTTGGAAGGTGGAGTTTTTTCACACTCCGGTTCGATTGTAGACCCTTCTGTATTCAAACCATGTAGAAGAGATTGGCTGGTCAGGGAACTAATATTGAGAATTACATGATGAATTGTTTTTATAATTGTCTTTTTCTTTTGCAGGTGAAGTTGGAGTTGATCCGACAGGCTGAGACTCTGGAGCAGGTTCGGGAGATCGTGGAAGATGCTGTGAGTGAAGATTTAGCAACACTCACAGAGGCAACATAGTTTTAGAAATATAAGACTAATATGAAGCATTCCAGGTGTTCAAGTTTAAGGTCACATCTTATGCTAATTTTACTTTTTTGAGTTTTATTCATGTTTATTCAAGACACTATACCTATACTATACTATACTATACTATACTATACTATACTATACTATACTTACTGTACTGTACTGTACTGTACTGTACTGTACTGTGTACTGTACTGTACTGTACTGTACTGTACTGTACTATATACTTTATAGCAGACCAAATGCATTCCTCACTTTCATAATTCTTTCCAAGCATCCTAATTATTCTCAGAGATGAGTTTATAAGTGATTTTCACAACTTTCAGAGACCAGAGTGCAGAGTTTTGCCATCACTGTAATGTGAACAGTTAGCTTGGTAACAACAAACCAGCGTTACTTCCTGGTCCGTAAAGGATATAATGCTTTATAATTGGATGCAGACAGCACATAGTGGTCTCATTTTGACCATAGGAGTCAAAATGAGTTTACAGCATCCCTGTACTGTACTAATTCTACTGTATTACATGGGGAAAAAATGGATACTGCCCCTTTAGTTTGTTAATTCACAACTTAGCTTCTCCTGTATTTAAACCCTTATTCTACCACCAAACATTTTTTTTTCTCTGAAGTGCATAAATTGTAGCAGTAAGCTAATGTAGCATCTTGTTAGCATCATTGCGCTAACAGTAGTGCACACATGTCGTTCAATTGTTCTGTAAAAAAAAGAACTTGCCGAGCAAAGACGGTTTACATGTATTCAGGTTGTGAAATATGAAATGCTCACAACTTAGCTTTTGTCATAGCTTTGCCTAGAATATTCCACAGTATGGTATTAAATGTATACATCTCCATGGAGTCAAGCAAGTGATGCCATCAGGCAAAGTTACAAGTCAGGTATGTGGAGTGGCGACTCTGCTAACTCACAATAAGAATCCATGTATTTCACGGTATTTTTAAGCACTAAAAACTATATTTGTATAAAAACAAGACAGATATGTTTGATGCTATACTGTGGAACATTCCAAGCAAAGACATAATGACTTAATAGACTATCACCAGAAAACGTTATAGTATACCTTTAAAGTAATAAAAGCATAACGTGTGACCTTTGCACCAATTATAAACACTGAGGCCATAGTAGGATGGTGCTACCTGATGTTTTATTTAGCACATTCCATATTATGATTTTATTTATTCTTTCATGTCTTACACTGCCAGTATTTTTAAATAACTCTATAAATGCAATAGCACAAACACTATTTACCATAGGGGTGGTTTGCGAGTAAAAAGTATTTTGTGAATGAAAATGCTGACAAAAGCAATAAACATATTTACTTTTTTTTAACACATGAAATGTATTTGTAACTGGCATTAACTTGTAGACGTTGGCTATATCTTGCATTTTAAAACCCAAAGAGTCATTTGTAAAAGTCAAAAGTTAAATGTTTGTTATTTTAGACAGAACTTAAAGGACACATACTAGGCTATTTTCTGATCTATAGTCTAATGGTGTTTCCTCATCATAAACAGACCTGGAGTCGTGTTTTGTTTCATTCACACATGTTTAACATACAAACTCTGCACATTTAGGCTGAGTTCTTCTCTCAAACAGAAAACACTCAGTCCCACCTTGTGATGTCATTTGGTAATACTGGAAGAGCCCACCGTGTTTTTAAACTCCATACACCTTCACTAGAATCACACTGTATAATTTCAGCTCTGAAATTTCAAACCTCTACTAAATAAAAGGTAAAAGGAGCTGTTAACTTGAAAATGACCACTTCATGACGTCACAAGGTAGAACAGAGCATTTTGAGCTTTGGAGATGTAACAGACTAAGAATAAAAGGGTTACTCAAACTTGTGTGAATAAAACAATATACAACTCTGGGTGTGTTTTGAGGCAGTAACAATATTTTAACATGGCTTAAAGCTCGCAAGAGTGAGTTTTGTATAATATTGGACCTTTAACAAAGTGCCATTTTGAATATCTTATCAGGTATAATATGTTTGTTTAAATGAAGATAAGCAGTGACACACTTACCAGAGATTGAAAATGTGAACGATAAATAAACATACATGTGTACTTGCTCCATTTTATTTTATTGTTGTGGCTGTAGCATTTGTGCAACAACAATTAGAAACTCAGCTTCATATGTACATATCTGGGAACTTTGCTAACCATGTTCTACATAATCCAAAACCAAACTTAAGTGAAGAATGCATCTCTATTTGCATCAACTACTTACAGACAGCGTGAGTTTAAGCAGAACGAGCAGAAGAACACATTATCACAGCTGTAAAAGTTATGTAAACACTGTCAGACCAAGGGTTGCTGGTTTAGCAGAGCACATCTTTGTCCCTGTTTTTGCATAACAAGTAAGTCCATGAGATGGTGATAAATATTTATTAAGATACATTTACTAAACAAAATGCAATACTGACAAACCAAGTTGACAGCTTCTTATATATATCTTTATTCTTTAAGAATAGAATCATCACAGGTTTTGACTTCTAGCTATATATTAATTTTAGTAAATACACAGAACAAATCTCTTGCCATGTGTTGGTGTTTTCAGATGGCACAGGCTTGACAGCGCTCTGTTCAAGTGACTCCCCTCTCACTCGGAGCGCTGGGCCCTTCGGCTTTGGTGTGAGCGTCTGCGCAGTCTCACCTCCTTTACACTTTTCCTGAGGGGGTCAAACAAATTTAGGTCAAAGATCAGGTTTATGTTGAATTGTCCAGCAGCAAACAACATTAGCGGTGGTTACATACACATAAATAATCTTAAAAGGTCCAGAAATCAGATCATAATCAGATGTTGCTGACATGCAAACCTAATCTGAGAGACCAAAATTTTTAGGCTCCAAAAATATGATAATGTGCATGTAATCGTAGCCACTGTCTAATACAAAAGCAAAGTGGCAAATATGGAATATTACAAGAGCACATTGCAACATAACAGCACAAGACTATATACAGACTGCAGCTCCATATCCAAGCTTTGTCTCTTTGAATAGGCCTGTCACGGTAGTTACTATATGAATTTATTGCTCTTATAGAAAGAATCATATTTTTTCAGTGAGAGGGCATTATTCTTTATTTGTCCAGAAGCGGTTCAATGTGCTTCAGAACCGCTTTTTGTAATGTAAATGTACTGTAAAAGTAAAAGTATTCATTCAAAAAAAGCTACTTAAAAAGAAGTATTGAAGTACCCATCTTGATAAAGAATTGTGCAGATTTCTGGTCATTAGAAGTGACTGAATCGATTTTCATAATCTTCCTGGTCATTTTTATTTTATTTTGTCTGCTTAATGTTGGGACATTCACTCAGAACCTTAGTAGTAAAAAATGGGTTATTGTGACAGGCCTTGGAATGAGGTCAGAATAAATGACCTCTTCAGTTGCATATACACATAAAGCACAGAGCAGCTTCAGAAATACCTGGGTTTTACAGGGAGTTTGTTGAGGAGAAAGGGGCAGGTTTAGGCTGGGATTTCACAAAGAGGAATGTAAAACACATCATGTGAGTAATCACTGCAGAAACTAAACTACAGTATAGGTATAGTATTAATAATAATGGTCTCAAGTATAAAAGATGAGCTTAAATGAATAACTTAAAAAATTCAGACTTACCTTCAAGATAAGTGCGAGCCACAAACTTGAGCAGCTCATCTATAAGAATAACTGGGAAGGACAACTTCAGCACCATAAGCCACTGCTCTACATTCAAATGGGTGAGCTTGAAGATCAGCTGGAGATGAGTATAAAACAATATTCATTAGTTCAATTTTGTAAATACATAACTGATTTGACAAAACCTAGAAGAGATCTTTATTATTTGAGTATTGAGAGGAGACTCACAGGCAGAGGATCCACATAGATGATCATGAAGTGCAGAGACATGGACAGCGTCATGGCGCCCACGAGCCAGAGGTTACTCCAAGGAGGCATCCTCACAAGGGACTGGTTTTCAGACAGGCTGCAGGCCAATACAACATGAAAGTTCAAATTCAAAGTTACATGTCAATGAGGATGGCGGACTGTGACTTATGAATCATAGCTTCATTTTTTAAGTCCACAAATTTCAGTCTTTATTTCTATGGTTATTTCTATATTATATTATATATATATATATATATATATATATATATTTTTTTTTACATAAAGGGATATCAGTCTGGACACCATTCCCTCATTTGGGCCTTGAGCCAGATTTAGACAGTACCATGCAAACATTAGTTTATTTTAGTGATGCATGTGAAGCAGACGAGTTCAATGATCACCCATCATTTAGAACAAAATAATTTCTCTCATCTCAGATTAACAGCGTTTAGTGCTTTACTCATTGATTATGCAGAAATCAGCAATGTTTTATCTGCAAAGTCCCCTGGGATATTTCTTTTTCTTTTCCTTTTTTCTTTGTAAGCAGCCTGATTTGTTATGATATGGACAGAACATGCATGTCCCTGATTGGCTAATCCATCTGTCTATAACACCCATGTGAACTCGGGGAGATTCACCAGTGACCAGGCTCACACAACTTGGTAAAGTTAAGGCAAATGGTTCTCTACATCTTTGCTGCGCTTTGTTTCCTGTGTGTTCTTGGCTTATTTTTTTACACATTAGTGGATTGAAAATATGGCTTTATAATGAATTCACAGCCAGTCCCTGTCAGTATGTGGTTTGGAACAGAGTTCAGACTTTGGAGGAAGAAATTTGACAGTTTTTACAGTTTTTACAGTGATTCATTAAATTATCATTTTTTTCTGTATAATGTGAAAATATACTGTTTATTTGTATCACATTTTTGCCCTTGGCTCATGATAATGTCTCACCTGTTGAGGGCGTTGCACATCTCGATGGTCACCAGCACAGACAGGGCCATGGTCATCGGAGGAGCGGCCTCAAACACTTCACAGTGAATACCAGTGAAGTCCTCATTCTCCTCGCTGCACTGCATGAAGTGGGACTGAACAACAACAATAAAATATATCATCAAGACAAAGTCTAATAATTCTCACTCTCTAAGTAATAATAAAGATGTAATAATGAATACTAACCAGCTGGTGGAAGGTGACCAAGGGCCCCTCCTCATCGTAGAGGAACCACCAGGCAGCAGCAGCCACGGTAGCGGCTCCAACATAACCTACAACAGAAAGTTACCTTCTAAAAACTTCTTTTTTGAAAAGTTAACTGTGGTTCAAAATGATTCCTCTTGTACCTTATGCATTCCAAGCATCCCAATTATTCACAGTGATGAGTTTATAAGCTATTTTGTACTAGCTTGGTAATGTACAATTCCTGATTTTAGGACAATAAAACATTTTCTAATTAGATGCTGGCCTGAATACAAGAAAATTAGGCCTTTTCTGAAGCTTTAGAAGGGTTTGATTTATATTAGAATTAGTACAAGGCAATATGGTAATGATAAAGTATTATTATGCAGTGATGAAAATTACATTCTATTGTCTAGTTTTAATTAATATGATATTTTTCCAGAGGAACTGTTTATCGATAAACTCTGTTGATATATATTATTATATTAAATATATATTATATTATATTTTGTCAAAATCAGCATGGAGGAAAGACAATATTTGATATTTCATGGAACTAGTACAAGCTGCTTTTCTGACCCAGGGTCGTTTTTTACTTTTGTTGCGAAGCAGAGTTGATTTTAATCAGGCAATTATTTGCACAAAAACCTTGTAGGTCTTCTTGGCTTCATAATTGCGGCTTTTCACCCCCATAATTGCCTAGAGTACGATTTGAGAAGCTGCTGCTGCTCCCAAAAGGACTAGAAACAATGCTATTAAAACACCATTTACAGAGTTTAGTTCCACTTTAAGGTCCATAACTGATACACTAAAAAGTACAAATATCAGCCCGCTTTCTTGGCCAATCGATATATTGCATTATCATTAGATCAAGCCTTTTTCTTTGTATTGAGTATGCCTTTTTTGTGTTGTGTCAAGACTACTCTATGGTGAAATGTACCATACCTCCGATGGCCATGTATCTAAAGAAGAGCCAGCCGGAGATGAGGGGCTCCTTGGGTGAGCGGGGAGCCTTGCCCATGATGTCCAAGTCTGGAGGGTTGAAGCCCAGGGCGGTGGCAGGGAGTCCGTCTGTCACCAGGTTCACCCACAGCAGCTGCACTGGAATCAGAGCCTCAGGCAGACCCAGAGCCGCGGTCAGGAAGATACTGCACAAAGACATTGTGTGATTTATTAAGACATTTTATTATTATTCATTCTTTTTTTTTCTGTATTTAATATTAAAACTATAATACATGTAAATCAATGTTTTAGATTTCATTCATACTAAACCGCAATATTGATCTAAATGGCTTAACAATAATAACGACTTCATTGACTTCTGGTTCAAAAAAGTAAGACTAAGAAGAACCTGGAGTCTGAATTTTTTGGATAATCACAAGTAGAGCACTGGGCGGCAATAGGGGATAGGTGAAAACAAATTTTCTCAAAATCTTTTCTTACATTCAAGCCTCAAATGCAGAACAAAGAAGTAGATGCAGATTCTGTACAATTATGATCCTGTTGAATCATCAGTCTATCGATTTGTCTTAAAAAAAACAAATAAGACTTTGTCTTATTAGTAAGCCATGTGTCATGTCTTTTAAAGTTCTCTCTTGCTGTATAGATAAATAACAAGATATCTTGTATTTAAGAAATTTAAATAATTGTATGATTGCATATTTTAAAGTGACATGTGTCATGTCTTTTAAAGTTCTCCCAGGAAGACTATTTGCTACCACAGTAACAGCTAATGGGGATCCATACAAACAAACAAATTAATGAGTAAGCTAATGAACACTATTACAACACGAATAAAAGCTCAAAAAGTCAGTTTGTATACTATGTCCCCTTTAATGACACTCACCAGACCACCTCACCCACGTTGGAGGAGATGAGGTAGCGGATGAACTGCTTCATGTTGTTGTAAATGGCTCTGCCCTCCTCTACAGCAGACACAATGGAAGAGAAGTTGTCGTCAGCCAGGACCATCTCAGAGGCAGACTTGGCAACGGCAGTGCCAGAGCCCATGGCGATGCCGATCTCGGCCTTTTTCAGGGCGGGGGCATCGTTCACTCCATCTCCAGTCTTAAACATTGGAGAAAAGTGCACAAACAGTTGGATATTAAAGGTCCTATATTAGACTAAATTTACTCCTGTAAGCTTTAAGTCATGTTAAAAATTCGTTACTTCATCAAAAACATACCCAGATTTGTGTTTTGTTTCATTCAGACATGATTAACCCTTTATTATTAGTCGGTCTATAAAACTCAAAATGCTGTGTTCCACCTTATGTCAAAAATGGTAGTTTCCAAATTAATAGCTACTTTTTAAACGTTGAGTAGAAACTGGGAATTTCACGGCTGAAATGATTCAAATGATTCTAGTGAAGGTGTATGGAGTTTAAAAACACAGTGTAGCAACTGTAATACCACATGACATCAGAAGGTAGAACAGAGTTTGAGTATTTTCTGTTTGAGAGAAGAACTCAACCTAAGTATGCAGGGTTTGTGTGTTATTGTGTATATTTTTGATGAAGAAACAATAAGAACAGATTAGGAGCATAATATGGGCCTTTTAAGGTGCTGTTTACACAGTTGTTGATATCGTTGGGGTCTCACCATGGCCGTAATCTCATCAAAGCCTTGCAGAAACTCAACAATCTTGGACTTGTGGGAGGGCTCTACTCTAGCAAAGCAGCAGGCCTTTCTGACAGCGTTCTTCTGGTCATAAGGAGCCAGATCGTCAAACTCACGGCCGGTGAAAGCTTTACCGGTCACATCCTCGTCCTCAGAGAAGATCCCGATGCGGCGGCAGATGGCCACAGCTGTGCCCTTGTTGTCTCCTGAGAGCAGGAAACAAAGACAATATAAGCCCCATAAAATGGAGGTGAAAGATTGTGCTTGTGAGTGTAATACTGACCAGTGATCATGATGACACGAATACCAGCAGCTCTACACAACTCAATGGAGCCCATGACTTCTTTACGTGGGGGATCGAGCATACCGACACAGCCTACGAAGGTCAAGTCCGTCTGCAGAAAAACATGGTTTTAGTTTGGTAGTACATGGATTAAATGCCTACATTAGCATACATTTAAACATAAATAATTAATGCTACAGTGATTAATATAAAACCTCATAGTCTGCAAAGTGGGTGGAGTCCTCCAGGTTCATCTCCTCTTTCTTCAGAGGGGTGTCCCTAGTGGCCAGGGCCAAGCAGCGCAGGGTGTCTCGCCCTGTGCCCCACTCTTTGATGACAGACATGATGTGGTCTTTGACTGGGCCGGTCAGAGGCACACGGTTAGTGCCCACACGCACATATGCACAGCGGTCAATCACTCCCTCTGGGGCACCCTGGACATAGGCACAATATATTATATTACATATTATAACAAAAGCTCCTTTATGAAAAACTCTTCATTGGTTCTTACTTTGACAAACATCTTGTTTCCCACGGGGCCCTTAGCAGACTTGGCAGGGGAGCAATACACAGACATGGACTTCCTGTCTCTGGAGAACTCCAGGGTGAATTCCTTTTTCATCAGCTGTTTGATGACCTGTGAGAAGTGTGGGAAATGATCAGCTGTAGAAGTTTATTCACTTCTGATATAGATTCAGAAGAGCATCGTGTGTGTGTAAGCACGTACAGAGCAGCAGGTGTTGGCCCGCTCCACCTTGGACAGGCCGCGCACATCAGTGTTAAACACGTTCATCTTCTCCACCAGGCAGCACAGAGCTGTCTCTGTGGCCTCACCCACCTTCTCGTAGATGCCCTTTGACTGAAACACATGTCAAAATGTTACATTTAGGTTTCTATTATTCACATAAAACTGAAAAAAGAAATAAATTTAAAAAATCCCACCTCATTGTAATCCAGAGAAGAGTCATTGCAGAGCGCACAGATAGTGGCCAGCTCAACAAGGCCATCGTACTGGCCACATTTCACAGACATTCCTGCCTTTGTCCTAATTAAATAAAAACATTTCTTTATAGAGACTTTTAACCAAATCCTTATTTATTATATTATATTTCCTTACACTTCTCCTTCAGGGGTGTACTTAGAGCCTGAGATGTCAAACTGAGCCAGAGCAACACTGTCTCCATCTACTTTGTCAATGATGAACATCTGTGAGACAAAACACACTTCAGACATTCAACTCCATATTAAAGTGCATATGACAGGTTTTCATGTTTTTCAAATTATTATGTGGTTTGGTGGAATAATACCTGTGTAATTTGTGGGGGGAAAAAGTCAAATGAGTAGTCAAACCCGTCATATGCACATTAAGCGTACATTTACCTGTGACCTGTGAGTGTACCCACCTTGGTGACACACATCTGGTTGGTGGTGAGGGTGCCGGTCTTGTCGGAGCAGATGACGGAGGTGCAGCCCAGTGTCTCCACAGAGGGCAGGCTCCTGACGATGGCGTTCTTCTTGGCCATGCGGCGAGTTCCCAGGGCCAGGCAGGTGGTGATCACAGCAGGGAGGCCTGGGAAGGGATTCAAAGGAGACAGATTATGCTTTAGTTACAGTTTTGTGGTGTTTGGAGTGGGCAATCAGCAAAAAAAAAAAAAATCTAGAGCCAAGATCACAATTTCATCATGATTAAAACTGTCGTCTATTGCTTCTGAGAGTTCAAACTAGAGCTGACGTTGACTAAAGGAATTCTTAATCGACTAAAAACATGTCCTGCTGATTAGTTGGCTAAAAAGAGGGTGTGGCAAAAGCTCTCAAAACTTTCAAGTATCTCTATGTAAGTCTCACAGGACTACATCTGCACAAAAGTTCTGGCACAAACAGTTACTTATACTAAAAAGTACTAAGAAACCATACGTAAAAACACAGATTTAACAGCATAATTTACTATCAAACTCCATAAAACCATAACATAATTCCTTTCTGCTGTTGTCCCATATAAATTCTTATAATTTAAAGAAATAATTAGCCGACTAATACAAATTTTCATTGATTAAGACACATGGACCGACACATGGACCGATCAGTCGACTAAACAACCAAAGGACTATAGCCCTAATTCATACTTCACTGTGATTGGTTAAATCCACCTGTCAGTCACTCAGAACACAACAGGCCAATAGGAAGAGTGGGTGTGGGAAAAGTCTCACAGAAATGCATAAAACAAAAATACGAATCACTAAAATAGCATCAGAGGGATTAGATCAAGAGTCAATTTTTTAATGACGTATTGACCAGTTTTATGAAAGACAATCATTACATTTCTGGGGGGAAAAAGAATCCTTTCAGCCAATACTAATGACTTATTTCATTTTTACATAACATTTCATTTCATTTTCATTTTCAACATCTTAATTAGTTGTGATGCAAACTTAGTTGTACTGCTGACTTAACAGGTAGATGGTTTGTATTGAAGGCAAAGTAAGTGCTACGATAAACATAACTGTCAGATAAAGTTGTAGGGACTTAAAAAACATGAAGGAGCACTTTTTAAATGACATAAGCCTGCATGAATGAAACTTAAAAGATGATTTTTTTTGAATAACATAGTGAAAAGATGATAAACATGTTGGCGTCTGAATGTAGGATGTGCATACCTTCAGGGATGGCAGCAACAGCGAGAGCAACAGCGATCTTGAAATAATAGATGGCCCCACGGAACCAGGAGCCTCCGTGGACGGGGTCATTGAAGTGGCCAATGTTGATGATCCACACAGCCACACAGATGAGGGAGATCACCTACAGGACGGACGATGCCAGAAGAATTCACAATGATGGTAAAATTAAATAAAAATCTAAATCTGTTGCTCACTTACCTTGGAGAGCTGCTCACCAAACTCGTCCAGTTTCTGCTGCAGAGGGGTCTTCTCCTGTTCGGTGGCTGCCATCTGGTCACGGATCTTACCGATCTCAGTGGTAACGCCGGTCGCCACGGCAATACCAACGGCCTTTCCAGCAGCGATGTTGGTGCCCTAAAGATGAGTAGAAGTAAAGAGGCCAGTCAGACTAATGAACATGTAGAATAAGGCCATTTAAAGGTGTACTATGTAACTTTTCTGGTGGAGGGTAATTTAAGTTATCATTGAAGTGGCCTGCTTGTCCCCATGGAGATGTTAATGCTTTGCTTTGCTCTGACATGTTCCACAGTATGGCATTAAAGCTATGTTTCCATGGAGACAAGCAAGTGACATCAGCCAGGTCAGATCTATGGAAAGTATTTTAGAGCAATAAAAACACACACAGACAGACATGGCAGAACATCAGAAAAGTTACGCAGTGCACCTTTAAGTGTATATATTTTGTGAACAGGATTAGTTATTGAGCACAGACTTACAGAAAACAGCATGTTCTTCTTGTCCTGATTGACAGCGCGGGGGTCGGGGACAGCGTCTGTGTGCTTGATCACACTGACAGACTCGCCTGTGCAGAGACATGACTCATATTAAAATACAAAACAATAAAACGAAATGTGCAATTTATTGTCCTTTTAGTCACTCACCAGTAAGAATGGACTGATCCACACGCAGGGTGGTAGATTTAATGGAGATAATCCTGATGTCAGCTGGCACTTTGTCACCAACTAGAGTGAAAGATAACACATATTTTTTTTTTTAAACAAATGTAAGTAATATTCATATCAATACTTCTAAAGACACACTTTTCCATAGACTTATATCCAGAATAAGAGACACACAATTTCAAAATCTGCCTACTCATTCCAACAGATTTCTTAAAAAAAAAAAAAAAAAACTAGAGACAACAAATCAAAATTTTGTTTGAGGCTATAAAAAAACACTACACCTCAACACTACACTTAATACTGCCCTCTTGTGGTTACAGCTATAAATGCTGTCCTTAATCGAGCCTCATTGACTTCCTTCAAGCACCAAGGTTAAATCTAAGTAAATGAATTAAAGTCTAGTTGTTCAAAATTCTTTAAATATTCTAAATCAAATCAAAGAACTTTATAAAATTCCAGATATTTCATTTGATACCCCAGTATGCCGTAATCCTGTGTTCTCTTCTGCATTATAGGATAACATTTACTGTGCCAAAATGCATAGTAAAAGGAATCAAATCTATAAACAATCTCTGTGCTGACAACAATGTGCAAACTGGACAGATTGTATATAGATATCAATTCTTCAAAAGTTGCACATTTTTTTCCATTATTTAGAAATAAGACGTTTTCTTAGGTGCAACATGATGAAACCTGCCCAGTAATGGAGCTGCTTAGTTTGTTAAACAACTAACAAAAAAATCATTAGTAAGTGTGTGAACAAAAGACTTGGGAAAAGGAAATAGGTAGTTTCTTGCCAAAACATCTGGAGCACGGCTCTCACCCGTATCAACAGCTGCTTATCTAATAGCTCACACAGACTCAGTTTAAAGTCATTCATCATTGTCACTGTCCTAATGTCAAACTCAGCAAGTTTTATGAGTCGGTGTCTTCAATATGTGACAGGTGTAAAACCAGTGAAAGGCCCCTCTTACATTTGTCCTCTAATACAAACGTTCTGGTCAAGCATTTTTTTCCTTTTTTGTCAGGAGTGTACTCAAGGACACTTTCTCTAGACAGAGACGCTGTTTTGAAGCCTTTGAATCTTCCCTGTTGATTTGCCATCAGCCATGTCATTGCAAAAACACTAATATTAAAAGACTGGAAAGCACCATCACAGTCAGTCTTTGAAAAGTGGCTTAAAGAACTGATTTCTGTATATTGTTTTTTCAGTCGCTTAGTATTGAACAATAAAATACTTAGATTAACATTTTTTGATCCAATACAGTTTAATAATAGATTTTTTTTTATTTTCTCAATGTAAGTACAGGAATATGGGCAGAGATAGGGGTTAGGTGAAATTGGTGAATTTTCTGAGCACTCAAATCTCAAATACAGAACTTTACAGGACTACTCAAACACGCCCGACTCACTCTAAATACTATGTGTAAACTTATGATGAGAGAACAGCGTTATTACATCATTAAAACCACATGAAGGGCGATCGATTTTGCATAGAGCCTATAATACACAATCTTTTGATCTGTCTTATAATGTTGTTTCCTTATCAAAAACAGACTTGAAGTTGTGTTTTGTTTAATTCACACACTTTTAACACACTAATCCTGCACATTTAGGCTGTGTACTTCTCTCAAACTGAAAACACTCTGTTCTACCCTGTAATGCAGGAATGCAGGAAGCACTCCCTTGTGTTTTTAAACTCCGTACACCTTCACTAGAATGATTTGGATCATTTCAGCCCTGGAATTTCCAAACTTTGAAGCTACGTCTATTGAACATATTCACTCCTTGGTCCACTACAAAACACTTTAAACTTTCTGTGGCAATCTCAACTGAACAAAAGGTAAAACTGAACACATTTTTATGGATATTCTAGAGTAATATAGAGTAAATCATTTCAACTGATATAAAAATAGCTGTAAAACTATCACTTTATGACATCACAAGGTGGACCAGTGCATTTTGAGCTTTGCAGATGTAGATAGAATAATAATGCAGGATTACTCAATCATGTGTGAATGAAACAAAACACAACTCCGGGTGTGTTTTTGATGAGGTAACACCATTCCAACATGACTAAAAGCTTGCAGGAGTCAATTTTACATAATATGGGTCCTTTAAAGTGCTGTCTAACGTGACATGAGCTTATAAGTCTACATTGTGTGTGTGTGGGAGCGATGCCGGCTGCTCTGGTTTTAGCCCTCTGTCTGGATGGGTCGTGTTGTTGTTGAAAACCGATCCCACAGTCAGAGGGAGACCTTGGGGAGACGGTGAAGTGAAAAGAACAGGTGCACCGCCAACACAAGGAAGGGCCACAAGCGCAGGGCGTTCACTTGTAAGGATATTTATACATGCTAGCTTGTTTTGTTTGCCCCCAACAACGGCCTTCTTCAGACCCCCCTCCTCTTCCTCCTCTCTAAGACTGCCTTATAAGGGATATATTTTTTGGTATGATGAAATAATTGACTGTTGTTTCCTCTGCACAATAGTAACATTTCACACTTGATTTCAGTACAAAGGGATTTACTCAATACCCAATACTGATTCTACATTGTTAATAAAAAAAAAAACCTACAATGTTTAATATAATTGATAGTACTATGCAGTCTTCAGGAGCATTCGAATTATTCTATTTTTTTCAGCATCTATACTTCAAATAAGTCTTTCGTTTTAATACTAGTTTTGGTATTAATACATTTTTAAACTTTTGCATTTATTTGAATTTCGTAGTGCATAAAGGCTCTTGCAACTGTCTTTTTGCACTAAATATGATAGTTTGTTATAACACCAGCCTGCCTCCATACGTGCTGGCATGTGTCAGATGGTACCCTTGCAGAGGTCAACATTTTGCCCTTGCTCTATGTATATGTATAGCTGTATGTTGTTGCATTCAATATGTAGCCTCTACAAGGCCACATACTTGAAGTCATGCAACAGTTATGACTTAAAGCTTTTTCTGTGAACTCTTCTAATTTTAACTTGTCACATTCTCCACTTTGTCTATTGTTTAAGCTCATATGTAATAGGTAAGTATCTCTTCATAGGTGACCTTATGAACCCAGATGAATAGAAGGAACTAATTTTAGACTGTGTGGCTTTAAGTACTAGACTTGTCAAAAATATATCAAATATAACTTGGTATTAAAAGTAGATATTCAACTGCCTAAATAACAATACTATTAAACTTTTTTAGTAGTAGTGTAACCATGGTAAAAAAAAAAAAAAAAAAGGTAAAACATATTATTCTGTGTTAAAAATGACATCATATTCTAAACAAATGTGATTTTAAAGATGCACTATGTAACTTTTGGGTGTGATTGGGTTCTGTCACCTGCTTGTATCCGTGGAGATGCTGTTGCTTTACCTGAAATGTTCCACAGTATGTCATTCAACGTATCTATCTCCATAGAGACAAGCAGGTGACAATGCGAGTTACAGGTCAGATCTGTGGAGAGGCAAGCCCGCTCACCAAAAAAAAGCAAAAATGCAAGCTTGTAAGGAATAAAAACACCTGTACTGCAATAGATTCTAGATAGATATGTTTAATGCCATACTGTGGAAAATGACCCTAGGGAAAAAAGTAATGGCGTAATCGCTAACAGAAAAGTGACATAGTGCACCTTTAACAATGGGTAAAAGAGACCAAAGTTTTTCTACACAAGAGGAGTGCATCTTATTTTCATTTCATTTTTCAATTTTTTGTAATTGTCAAAGCTGGTTTTGGGTTTCAAGCTTTATCCTTCTTTAACCGCTAACCCCTCACCCTAAGTAATACCAACATTATATGGAGTGGAGTGAGTGCATGAATGGTACCTGACACCTCCACCACGTCACCAGGCACGATCTCTCTGGCCTTGATCCTCTGCACGCTCTTTCTGTCTGAGCGGTACACTTTTCCCATCTCTGGCTCATACTCCTTCAGAGCCTCAATAGCGCTCTCTGCATTACGCTCCTGCACAGAGGGATAATGAAAGAGAAGCATTATGCAAAGTGGACATTCAGGATAGTTTACCTCATCATTGCCTCGTCTCCACCTACAGCCTTGTACTCTCTTGCAATTATTTTGAAAAGATCAGATCATCCACAAATGTTCAAAAATGTTGCGTAGACATTTGTTAAACAGTTAGTGGTTTTGAACAGAGCCAGCAGAGAGCCAACAGTCAACAGTATATTATTGCTGTGTGTTTTAGATCCATATTGCAGCTTACAAATAATGACAAAATAATGATCTATCTAGGCCTATGTTTCCTTCAAAATAATTCATATCCTTTAAAAACTTGCCTAATATTATTTTTTTTATTAATTTCTTTCAATGGGAAGAATTATTTTAATGATTTCTCCATTGTGTTGCAAATCATATTCATGTGTTTCAGCTTCTTTACATGTGACAAGACATTTTCCTGTTCAAAAGATATAATATTTAGTTTTCACTTATCCATCGCTATGGCAATGGTCCTAATTTTTTCATCATTCTCAAAAGCATGGATGGTTACACAGTGTAAGTGATTGTTCGAACAGCATGTCCACATTTGCACGTTGATTGTCCTGCTCCTTCCAAGGCTACACCGGCGACCGCCCCGACGTGTAAAGCCCAACTTATGCCGGTGCGCCCTCCTCCCTGCCCCCTCCTCCCGCCTCTCTATTCTCTCCCTTTTACGCCCCATGTGTGAATCCTTGTGCATAGTTTCCAAATGACCGCCACAGCGTTGATACGAACCCCCCAATCACTCTCTCTGTCTCCCTCTCTCCCTCAAACACACACACAGTCACTCACACAGTAATTTGATCAACCCACTGTATTTTTACAAAGGTTTTTACGAGGGTTCGAGGCACGCCGTGGCATAGTCCGGCCCGGTCTGCTGCGGCGACCCTCACTGACTTCACTTTTGACCTTTTCACCCCAAGCTTACGTCAGGGGTCTTATTGCAGCTCGCCTTGAACTATGAGATGCTGGGGAAGTTGGAAGGAGCTTGCGTGGATGTGAAGGGCACGGAGCGGGCTGTTGTTGTGTGTGATTTATGGCGTCCGTGACTGATGCCAAGTATAAAGGGCTATTTAGGTGTGCGTAAAAGAGACAGGGCTAGGAACGCAGGTATGTGTCCTTGGAACTGTGTGACGTTCTTGGGTGATCTTGGACGTAGGCCTGCCGTGATTATTTGGAGGGAGAGATACTGCAACAGAAATTTTAATACAGAGGATCTTTTTATGGCACTATCTGAAGCATATAAAACTTTTACTAAATGAAAGTATCTTTTAAAACACATGAGTTGCAATGAATAGGTTGGTTAGTATTTATACATTTATTTGTTTAGTTGGGTGTAGGGCTGCAACTAACAATTATTATTAGATGAATGCTCTAGTCAGCATTTTTTTAGCAATGTATTATTCATAAAAGAGATTATTTACTGGCATGCCTTTTTGAATGTGTAGTGCAAATAACTCCAAATTATACATCACAATTATTCAGAATAATTAGGTGTAAAAAAATATATATATATAGTTAGTCATAAATATATCCTAAAGGTGCACCTGTGCAAGTTACAGGTCAGATCTGTGGAGAGGCACACCCACTCACAGCATGAATGGATGTTTTTCATGCATATTCCAAGCAACAACATCACCAAGGAGACAAGCAGGTGGTGGAATTGTTACACAGTGCTCCTTTAATCACGTTTACATACAGTCTAGTTAACAAAAAGCTCAAGTCCATATAGTAAATAAAATGATATTGATAAATCTTGGGTCTAGACTCTTTCATACTTTGCGTAGTAATCTGATAAATGAATTGTTGTGTCTGACCTACATTTCGCTCACTCACCTGCCACACTCCCACCACAGCGTTAGCGATGAGGATGAGGAGGATGACGAAGGGCTCCACAAAGGCTGTGACGGTCTCTTCACCTTCCTCAAACCAGGCCAGCACCTAAGGAAAACAAAATGTATTTATTATTTATGTTATACACTTTTCAGATATACAGCAAATACATTACTACATACAAAATAGTGTAGATTAGATTTAGGGGTGGACAATATTGAAAAAAAAAAGTGTAATATTTGTGTTGGAATCTCTTGATAATGAGGCAAATAATACATTTTTTGCAAACAGCAAACAAAAATATACAAATAAATACACCTAGGAAAAAAACAATAAATCTCCATCAAAATCAATACAGCTGAAATTTTATAAGACCTCAAAATCTGGCGAAGTACAAACCTTTTACTTTTTACTCTTTAAGTGCATGTTTTAAAGGGTAGACTACTTTAATGCTTTACATAAGTTGAGTAAAGAATATTTTCTTTGTGTATCTTCTTTGTATCTGTACTTTCACTTATGTAACAAAACTGAGTACTTCATCCATCACTGGAGATATGACAATAAAAGTTGACTCATGATCTGATGCATATTAGGAAATGCTATTTTGATTAAATTATCATATTGCAGTTCAGTGTTTCCCCAAGCCATCCCCCTGTCGGTCAGGTCCCCAGTCATGTTCTGAGTGACTGTGGTTTAAAACTAAATTTGCTTTTAAACTGTTCAATTAGCCTATTTAAAATACTGATCTAAAATACCAAGTAAATTTTCTTTTATTCAAGTACAAATTTAGAGTACTTTTTCCACCACTCAAGGATTCTCAAGAAATTCGTACCATCGTCACCATTTTTGAATCGGTAAATCTTGACTTCATTTGCAGAGCGTCGGAGTTTCTTTCCATAGTTCCCTCTTTGCTCCACTAGTCTGCAGCTAATCTGTGTCAGTGTCAACATGGAGCTTTTCCAAAACACTTCTTTAAGATTGGCCTCTGTGGATTCACATGGCCTGCATTTAGTCTAACCTGGGCAAGGAATCTCATGCAAGAGATGACATAAATCCTAAGAACGAATGCTGAATGTCATCCAGCACAAGCATTCTTCAGCACCGGCGCTCACAGACACCAAAGTGTGATTTTATGGTCAGTACAAAAACACTTGCACTTATCATGCTGCAAAACAGGTGCAGCTTATTAATGTGGTGTTTTACACAGATAAAAGCCTCTTTAAGTAGCTGCATTTTTACCTCATAAATCACATTTTAAAAGTGGACTGGGTCTTCAGGCAGTAACAGCTACAACTATAGATGATTATACTATATGCAAAGATAATATTGGAAGTGTTGCTTTGAAACTATGCAACATTTAGGTGGGTGATATTTTGCAAAGCTAACACATTTTTAGAGCCTAGATTATAATTTAGGCTGTTTTAAGATTCATACACTTATGGCTTTATAATTAGGAGGTAATTAAAACTCTTCTTCTACTGAGAGTTTTCACTTCACTGTGATTGGCTAAATCCTCCTCGCACAATCCACATATGAGCTCTGTCCAATCAGAGCAGACGATGCAGCGCTGCTATGTGTGTGTATGTGTGCTTGTGCATATAGAAATGATCGGGAAGGTGTGACTTGTGCTGCACTCAGTACTCAGTAATTGTACTCATACGATTTTAAATCATATGAGTACATTTACATGGCACAAATTTAACTAAGTTATGGGGAATCAGCATTTGAAGATGTAAGACTGGCCTCTACTTTGACAATGTTTGAATCCAGGCTCAAAACGGCTCTGTGTAGCTGTGCATATGACTCAAAGGGTTTCATTCTGCACTCTTTTGATTTGTTTTTAATGGAGATTTTAATGTCTTTCTTATTCTGTAAAGCACTTTGAATTACTTTGTGTACAAACTGTGCTAAACAAATAAACTTGCCTTGTCTTGTCTTGCCAGTTACAAGCACAAGTACAGGTTTACAAATTACCCCAAAATCTTCTCAATTACAGTAATGTTAAATATTTGTCTCACATTAACTTGCAGCCAAACAAAGTCTGGATTGCAATGACCAAATGAAAAATATAATCAGTTGTCAATTGTTTGTTCATATACAATTTCATATGATCAAACAAACACTTTTAGTACTTTTACAATCCTTCAAAGTCTGAAATCTGCTCCAAAACTCTCGCTCTTGATTAAAAAGCCCCAAGCTGATCACTGACGATTACAGCCACAGCCCTGATTTCACGGTGGTTTAGTCACGGAGTCAGTTGTGACTAAACATACAATTATGATCTCCTTTTCAAACTATGACACTCAAATTTGATATTGTGACCCTAGCCCCGTGCACCATCTGCAGCTTCCCATTTGCCCTCTCTTTGTTGTCCGCTGTTTTAAATGTCTTCTGAAATCATATCTACTGCTCACTACTTTAGCTTGTCTTCACCCTGCCCTCTTCAAAGACACGATCGATCCTCCGAGCCTGTCAGCACTGCTCACTGGTACTACATTCCAGTGTGTATGAATAGGACGCTTATGCACTTGTAGTATTTAGTGTTCTCCCTTTTAGAAACCATATACGAGTCTGAATCTATCGCTCTCGTTTGTCATCACGACTAACAATGCCATTGTGCAACCCAATCCCACTCCCCCTCCACCCGTGCGCCCTCTCTTCTCCCTCTTTCTCTCTCTCTCTCCCTCTGCTGCTGCTGCAAGCCATCCCTCGTTCCTTCCATCCCTGACCTTTGTCCAAGGATATGGCCTCCCGCTCTGGCTTGAGACAGTCCTAAAATAAAAATCTTCTACGTGCGTCTGTGCTCTTGACAATTCAACACGTCTTCTTCTCTTTGCATCGTGATCTTTATTACTCATAAGTGATTTTGAAAGCCACAGTTGCAGGCCAAATGAAAGGGATAAAAAAAATCAGAAGATATACACCCAGATAATAATCAATAATAAAACTAAATACTGAAACCAAAAACTCAGATTTTTCTCAATATTGACAATGACTTTGACTTAGGACAAAACTGAAATTTTCTGCTTCTTCGGCGCCATTTTGAGTACTTTTCCTATTCAGAAGATACAATATTTCGTTTTGAATTTGCTATTTGCTATAATTGCTTTGGCAACGGTGCTAATTCTCCATCACTCTGAAATGCATAGATTTCAGAACCTACTATTATTTTGTGTTGAAAATTACATGGTGTTTTAAGATTTTTGTGTTAAAATAGGTATTGGTAACTACAGTCACACAGATTAACTCGAACTCTAAAACAATTGGCCTGGGGTTTTGAGAGACAACATAGGTGTGCATATTCTATAACCACTGAGTGTAAAATGATTTATAAACGTAAAATAAACAATGCTTTCCAATTGAATAAACTTACAAAGGAGATACATGCAGCCAGCAGCAGGATCCTGACCAACAGATCCTCAAACTGTTCCGCCACCAACTCCCAGATGCTCTTCCCTGGTAACAAAAACATCACCTCAGCATTTGTCCCTGCAGACTTAGCATGCATACAAGGTGAACTCAAGAAGACAGCTGCTAACAATTGATATGGTAATGTTTTACACCAGATGCACTATGCAGCTATTCCCAGTGAGATGAGATTAACACACATGGATTAACAGTTTTGGTGTGTTGTTATTATTAGTTTGGGAGCACTGTCTGTCTTGCATGTGAGACTGTGGCATGCCAGTGAACACAAGTATCCACTGATTGCGTAAAGTAATCGAGCTGACATCACAGGAGAGTTTGAGTGTCCAAGTCCACAAAAGAAAAAAAACATGCACATTTAGCAAAACATGAGCTTACCCTCTTCAGCAGGTAACTCTGTGAAAAAAGACAGAATATGTTTGACATCAATCCATTACTGTGTCTTATAGTAGTCATAGATTTTATATGCATTTCATGAAAAAGATCTTTGTGCCAACCGGATATTTAAAACCCAATGACGTCCCTGTCTGAATGTAGTGAATAATTACCATTAAGCAGCAGCTGGTTTGTTAAGGCCTACTTGTCCGGTTGCCAGATTGTGACCGCTTCGGCTCAAATATAGTGGCTTCACGAGAACTGACCTTTACGATGACCTTAATTACTTGGTTATTTGGGCTTGATGTCCTTCTGTCAACATCTACTTGGCAGCTGAGAAGAGATGCGCCGTGCTAAATACAGTTTGTACGCACTCAATTTGAAGTCATTTATTCCCTGGATGAAACAATAACATCATCTCACCATGACCTGGACTTAAAATACAGAGCCTATGTATGCACGATTTAAATAGATGCTGTTGGAAGGATGGCTACTGCTCATGATTTGCCATTGCATTGATTGATATGGTTTGTTTCTTTTAAGATTTTGACAAAATATTCAACTCACATTAGGCAAACAGCTGATGTGCAAAAAGGCCTTTGTCAGTTCATGGTTCATAGATCTACTGTCTTATTCGTCTGTATGGGTCTAAAATGAATGCTTTCAACCACTCTGACAGTTCTATTCACACTTGTGTTTAGCTCACCATTGAAGCCAAATTTCTCCAAGTTTGTCTTGACCTGTTCTGGCGAAAGGCCGGTCTCTTCAGTGACATTGAAGTAGGCCAGAACTTCGGGTCCCTCCTTGGCGTGTGCGTTCTCCATCTTCAGTCAAAGTGGAGTGGCTTCAGGAGAGACAAACGAAACAAGGAAAAAAAAATCAGAAAATCACATATATAATCGCTGATGAGAGCCAAAGAGTGGAAAATGCACCAATCTGGGTACCCACCACTCTCCGGATGTGCGGGATTGGGATTAAAACTTGGCAACCCCCTGTGTTCACGCTTGCTCTCCCCCTGTCCCCTCTCTCCTCTGAGCCCTGGACTGACAGAAAGTGCAACCCGGCAAACTTGCCTCAAAAGTTTTATACACATCAAAAAGTTGTCTCATTGGTGCTTTTCTCCGCATGTGCTGGGCCCTCATTGGCTGAGACCTCCACAAATAGGTGGGCAGTGTTAAAGAATAGGCCACGAGATAATGAGGGGTGGGAGAGGGCAACAACTGCAAAGGGTCTGCACTGGTGTGCTGTAAATAAGACGTGCATGCTCTGGACAATGTGGATGCATCACAGTGACACTTTGTGAATGGGAACCAGTGGACTATTGTTACAAAACTGCACCAAATATCATTACGTCACTCGTGATTGTAGGATTAAACTGTCCAGTGTGTTAAAGTGGGCATGTATTACATAGTGATCAGATAAAAATAGCTCTGAACTCTAGGAACCGGTAATGAAGTCATCTAAACTTCAATGGCAGCAAAAACAATATATTGTAGGAAGTATGTTTTTATATAGGTGACAGTGGGCATCGCCCACAAGCTGTAGGGTTGATGGTTCAAATCTTGCCACAGTGCATACTTTCTTTGAACCCATGGGCAAGACATTTAACACACAGCTTACCCATCTGGCTGAGTAACAGTGCAAATGGTTCACTTCCACGATCCAACTGCATGTATCAATAGGCTTAAAGTTAAGAGAAAACCTAACCTTTTAGTTTAAACATGCATGTTTGAGTAATCACGTATTGTCCTGCATTTGTGCCCAGAAATATCTTGTTTTCACCTACCCCCTTTACAACCCACTTATTTTTCTGTATTTACTTATTATTCAAAAAATTCAGACTCGAAGACAGACATGAAAATCTGCTGCTTTCTATCATGAAATGCCACAATGAAGGGGGTGGAGAAGTTTTGCAGTTTTGAGAAGATATCACTGAACCTGGATCTGTTATTAAGCCACTTAGATCAATATTGTGGTTTACAATGAACAACATATAAACTCATGATCTACGCAGGTTAAACACAACATGCAAGCAAAAAAACATAAAAAAGACAAAAAGCATGTAGTTTTTAAGCTTTCTTCTAAATGATAGCATTGTACTAATTCTCTGTGCACATTTACTAATAGTTTAGTGATAATTGTTTAGTAATATTTGACTAAATGTAACTATCATGTCTTGGTCCATGAAAGACTCTGTCTCTGCATCAAGGCCCTGTTGTTGAGGATGGCTGCTGCTCTGTGCGGCTCAAGGTGGCTCACTGACATTTAGCTCAATCTCTGTGTGGACTCAGGTTTCTGCGGCTTGTTCTGAGCACAGTGCGTTAATGCTAATAAAGCACAGCACTGATCATGCTGCCACTCACACACACAGTGCCAATGTTCTTGTAACAGAGCTGTCCATAAAACACTATTTCATACTTATACAACAGTTATTATCTATCAGCAGCTCAGTTTGGTGCAAGTCTTCCCTATGATTTAACAGTTAACAGTTGCAAAGGGTTTGAATGGCTGACCTTGTGGTTAAAGGGAAAATCAAATTCAAAGTCCAATTAAATTAAATAATATGTATTATGTGAAGTTGTACAAATTTAGTTCACATTCACTGTAATATTACAAACAGTGGTTTGCAAAGGAGCACAATAATCGTGCCTATAGATGCCACTTGCTCACAAACATGTACTGTGTGCCATTTCCGGCATGTGCATGAGTATATATATATAATAATAGAAGTTTGAGCCACAATGAATGAGTTTACATAGTGTAATTGCACTGTACCTCACAGTTTAAACTACTTCTTCAGGTAATGATTTGAACCTGTTATGCTGACAGCTTGAGTTTGTCTGAGGACCTGCTGGCAGGCACTCTGCTGTGGGAGGTGGGTGCACCCTGATCGCCTGGTTGTGGCTGTTCATCATTTTGATAGATTCAGGAAGCACTGGCTCTGAGGCAGTGTAGTGCGTAGGTAGTGTGTCTATGCCATTGTATTCTTAGCAGAGGATGAGCAGCTGTGGTTTGAAGTGCCCCACTGTAACTGTACCTATAGCAGCAGTTGTGCTCCTCCGGTATAAATAGTGCACTGGGCATGTGGGGAGGCAGCTATGACACAATGGTAGAATTGCAGTGTTCTTTCAGGGAGGTTTCAAAATGTGACACCCTGCAGACGAGGGCCCCAGACGCTCAAGAGAGGCCTCAAGGTGATATGAAGGTGAAATCAGGTCTGGGCTGCCATGCTTTTTGGGAAACAAGTTTAGCATTATTTATGTCATTAATGCCACATAGGCAAAGGAAAACTGCATGCTAATTTGTAACATTTACAACTATATTATATTCCTTTTATAGAATAACACTATAAATGCACAGTGACAAGTACTTAAGAAATGCAAAGTAGCAAGAGCAAAGCAAGTAATATCATTTAAATGAATGTTAACTCATTTAAAAAATAATCAATAACCTTTTGCTTATTCCAACTAAGTTTCACATGCACATACAACCTACCTTGGGCTATGGGTCTGATCGGACTGGGCAGCCATAGCTACAATAATATGGCATGTTAATTGGGTCAGGTGTACACACCAGTCCTGCAGAACAAACATATAGATGTATAAGATGCACAGGGTGGTAGCCATTTACGCAAAATTAAAAATATTTGTTGAGATACAGACACTCTCACAGGGCAGGAAGATCAGTAGTTATAGCAGCGCTTGTTGTGAACTTGTGTCATGAGTTTTGGGAACAGAACAAAATTATTGCTGGATCCCTCCCATTAGAATTTCTCCGATAATTCTTGGATCCACCTCTCCCAGATCCTTTACTCTCAAAAATCAAGAGAAAGAGCCCTGCACTTTGGTACAATGCAAAACCTTTTTGGTAACTAGGACAGTATGTGGCTCATATTGTCTGTGTTATAAATACAATAAGCAGAAATCTTGCCTCTTACTAGGTAAACTATCATATTGAGTGCCTAATGTGTAAATGTAGTCCAGTCGCCTGCCATCTGAACAATGTGTCGCCTTGAATCGGCTTGTTCTTTCTTTCACCACGTGCCATGTCCCTGGAAGTGTCCCAAAGAGAGGGACTCTTAAGTAAGTCTGTCCCTGAGACCATAAAGCAGGGTCTCTTGTGTGGGGGCCTTATGTCACTGCCCCCCCTCAGCCCTGTGCTTGGCTCTCCTCCCTTGCTCTCCCTTCCAATGTACTCTCTGCAAGCTAATAAAGAGACACTTCCTTCTCTGAAGATCAGCTACAGCACTCAAGGAACACTCCATGTCCTCAGTGATGGAATCTACACCACGCTTCACACAGGCCTTCAGAGCTCAGACGTCAGATGTTTTAAAATAATTTTGGCATGAAAAACAAGTTGTGTTTACATGTCATGACAGTGGTAATTCAAAGAATAATACACTTTTCACAAATAGAAGCATTTATTTCTAAAAAACTTTGATTGTCATCCTAAATCACATCTTTTTCTATTAATTTCATTTAAAAAAACATAACACCAATAGAACCTGGCATGTAATCTAATCTAAGATATTGTATAATAAATACATAGAACAGTGTATTGCAAGGCAGAGTGCATTCGTTATTACAAGTCTCTCCATGGCCTAGCACCAAAGTACATCGCCCACGTTAGTGTCATATGAGCCATCTCACACTCTGAAGACGTCAGGGACCGGCCTCCTGCTGGTGCCCGGAGTCAGGACTAAACCAGGACTAAACCAGGACTAAACCAGGAATAAACCAGGATGAAACCAGAACTAAACTAGGATGAAACCAGGACTAATCCAGGACTAAACCAGCACTAAACCAGGGCTAATCTAGGACTAAACCAGGACTAAACATGGGTAATCAGCGTTTCAGTTTTCTGAAGCTAAAACCTGGCACAATCTTCCTGAAGATGTGAAAGAGGCCTCTACTTTGACAATGTTTAAATCCAGGCTCCAAATGGTTCTGTTTATCTGTGCATATGACTGAAAGGTTTTTACTCTGCACACTTTTTAAATGCTCATTTTGTGATAATTATTTATAATTATTTTTTTGTTACTCTGAATTACTTTTATGTACGAATTGTGCTTTACAAATAAACTCGCCTTGTCTTGCCATTAACTGTAAAGGTGTAAGAGCGTAAGGGCATCCAGGGCAAAAAATAAAAGGAATTTTAAAAATCTGTGAAGCCATTGTGATATCATAATGTATTGTAAATTTTGTAAAACAAATCAATTAATTTAAGTAAATCTTTGATATTGTCAAGTTTGAGCAATGTGTGTAAATACATAATTTTTGTGCTATGATGAGAAGATGTTTACCTAAAATCCTGCATTGAAACAAGGGGTGGCATAATAAAACCTGAGTGTTTATCTGACAGTCAGCATGTGTCACCATTGTGTGTGTGTGGCTTGTACCCACTGGTGGCTATTTGGCTGGCAGGTTAGTCGAAGGAGTTTGTCATTCTTGGAGCTTTGGAGTATATTTAACCCTGAGGCTCCCCGCCGGATGGCTGCACCATATAGGGGCCTGTGTGCGCCCATGCTGGGAAAGACAGGGTGCACACAGCAACAACCGTGCTGACAGAATGATGGATGAGCACGCGGGAGGAACTCCCCTGTGAAGAACAAAAGAGACAGTTATTGGGGATTTGGAAAACAAAAAAAATCATCAAACGTACATCAAATCAAACAATCAATGAAGAAATGACATTGCATTTGACAAAAACATTCTTCTAATCTTTCCCTTGCAGCAAAAGACATTTGAGTTACGAAATGATTACTGGCTTAAATAGCTTTTAATAAAGAATTTTAAAAATGCATTATTTGGTGTTGAAACATGAAAGTAATGCATAACCCATAGGGTTGAAACAGATTTTTTTTTAAGTAGTGAGATGCACAGTACACATGTTGCACCATGCCATGAGAAAAAGTACAGTGACAGCCATGTGAGGGAGAATATAGACATATGACCTTGCAGACACAAGTGTAAATATTTGTGAGCATGTCACAGTATGTTCAAGTGTGACAGTAAGACAAACAGGCGGAGGATACAGGCAGCGAGTGCATGCCTCAGACAGGTGTGTGTGCCCATGCCAGGGGAGTGCATGTGTGGAACAGGTGTTTCACTGGAATGGTGCTAAGCTCCAAGTGCTGTCCCATTCCAAGCCTTTTCCTGGGACACAGACACACTCACTGACCGCACCATTATACCAGAAGATAATACTCAGTACTAGGGACTGACTGAATGCTTAATGAACCGGCCCATTTGGGTCACAGTTTGTCTGGATCGCATTTTAAAAAATGCTGCTGCTGCATCTCAGTGATTTTAACACATCGACATCCTCCAAAGTATGAAAGATAATTATAACAACTCTGTTCATGTTCTTGTTTTGAGCATGAGCCTATTTATACCTTGTTTACCAGTTAACTTTAGAAAAACAATTTGTTGTCAATCAGACAGCCAAAAGTTTGGATAGGCCTATGGATGAGGTGGTGGCGACCCTGGGCCTATAAATGAGCTACAGAATGCATGGAGCTCGATTACCACTCCAGAGCTGGAACCGAAAGAGCCAGTGCTGAAAGAAGAGCACAGTAAATAATAACAGTGAGCCCATCACTAAAACAATTCAGCACAGACTATGACTGGGCGCTTTCAACTGTAGGCATACAAACGAGCTGCAAAGGCCAATAAGGGCATTTATTCTAGAAAACTATAGTCGGTAAAATACAGTGTAATACTGCGAGCATCAGCTTGCAGAGCTGGATCGCATGACAGAGCATGTTCACAAAATAGGAAAAAAAATGGAGACATAGGCCTTGTTTCAAGAAGCAGGTTTAGGCCAAACTCAGACTTTGTCAAACAGAGTTTTCTGTTTCACAAGAGAAGATTAACTTAAAACCTGAGTGAAGTTTAGCAGCTTGATATCAAGCAAACAGATGCATTAGTTTTAGTTAATTGTTGCCTTAATTAATGAATGTATTTAATGTCATATGTCATATAAAAGTACATTTTTATGTTTATGTTACTGCACACCAAATGCTCAAATATATAGCAGACCTTTAAGTGCAACATGTGTAATATCATGGGGTGTAAAATTACTTTAAATGTGGAAAATATTATTTATTGAGCTATAAAAGTGTAAAAAATATAATGTGTTTTAAGGCATCACACTAATTATTCATTCAAGTATTAACACCCCATTTTAATGTCAAACCTGAACCTGTACGTAGTCACATGACTTCCTGTCCTTCAAAGATGGACGCCTCCTCTTGCTTACTGTTGCCATGGTGAATCCTCTTTTCTGGGATCCTCTGATCATAGCTTTTCAGCTAAATCAGAGTCAAACTGTGGGTTAGTTCGACCTGCTTTGTGAAATAGAGGGCTGGAATGGACTGCCTTTGGGTGTGAAACATGGAAACTCTGATGTGCTCTGATGTTTCCATCAGCTTAAGAAACTGCTAATATGGTAGTGCAAACATGTTTGAATCTATGGTATTTCCCTAGATATTGTTTCAGACTGTGGCCCACAGTTCATTTCTAGAGTGTGGAGAAGTTTCTATAAGTCCCTCGGTGCCATAGTCTGTCCTCTGGATTTCACTCGCACCAACAGCCAATGTGAAAGGGCTAATCAGGACCTTGAAGTCACATGTCGCTGTGTTGCCTCTGAGGACCGAACAAGCTTGAGTGATTAAACTGCCTTTGTTGAATGTGGCCACAATTCACTTTCATCCTCTCCAACTGGTATGTCCTTCTGAGTGTTCACTGGGATATTTGTCACCTCTGTCCACAGAACAGGAAACAGATACTACTGTCCCTTCTGTGAAGGACCATTTCCAGTGCTGCTGGCTCATTTGGACACCTGCTTGGGCATCTCTACTCCATTCTGTAGAACACCAGGCACCTGCCCCTGACTACCAACCAGGTCTGAAAATGTGGCTGCCTTCCAGCAATATACTTTTAAAAATGGACTCTAGTCTCCATACTGACCTCTATAAAATTGAGAAAATCATCAATCCTACTGTGGTCCCTTTTAAAGTGGCCTTCCACTGTCAGATTTTTTATTTTTTTTACCTGGCCTGTATGAGAGTATGAAATTAACCCTACTAAAGAATAATGCCCAACAAGTCTGGTCAGGCTTTAAACACTTATTATACACTGATTTGACAAAAGATTTTTATGGTCAGTCCAAACAAATGGACGCTCAGCACCCTCAGAAGTTTGCACTTGAGGAATTGAGACATCTTAAAGGCCAGTAATTCTCTGTCACCAATGATGTAGCTACACTCAGCTGAACACAGATGGCATGAAAAAAATGCATTAAAAAAACTGCTCCAACATTTGAGTCTGAAGCGTCTACCTCAACAATATATTGGAGAGATGTGTTTGGATGAACAAGGACAAGTGCTATGGTGAACCTTTGCTTGAGTTTGTGGAAGGCATGTTCATCATCTGCAGACCAGATAAAGGGGACTTTGGGAGAAGTTGGTCAGGTCAATGGTGTAGCAACTAGACTGAAATGTTGAATGAACCTTTGATAAAAATGTGAAAACTCAAGAAATCTTTTGAGTTGTTTGACATTTCTTGTTTGGGGCCAATCAGCAGACAAGCAGACGGACAGACAGAAAGACAGACAGACAGGCAGGCAGAAAGACAGCCAGACTAACAAGTGAACAGGCAGACAGGTAGGCAGGCAGGAGTACAGGCAGACAGGTAGGCAGACAGGCAGACATGTAGATAGACAGGTAGATGGCAACTGGACACAGGAAAAGGGTTCACTAATTGGTAGCAGAAACAACAAACTGGCAAGGAGCAGTTGAAGAGCCATGCTTCTTATACTGTGGCTGATGAGATGATGGAAGACAGGTATGCCATCTGCTGAATGTGGTCTGGTCACATCCCTGGGTTGTGCCTATGGGTGTGAACCCAGGTAAGGTGGATACTCAGACAGAATACAAAAGGGAGGGGGAGATGAAGAGGGGAGGAGAAGGCAAAACACAGGAGCGGATCCTGACACATTTGTGTTTAAAACCAACAATTTATTCAAATTTATTGAGATTAAATAAGCAAATGTTCCGGAAATTTTCTTAAAAACACACACATGGCCAAGCAATGCTACAGCAATATTGACGTGGAAGATCGAAAGTAAGCTAGAATCATTTGACCAATGAAAATGTACTTTTTCCTATTCTTTGTAGTGTCTGCTTACTCAGACACTAAAAAAGGATTATAATGATCCATTTACTTTAAAAAAAATGTCCCTTTGTTTCTTTAGTTGAACTTTTATTACATTACATTATTTTCTACAATACATATGCTTTTTCATACACTTCTACTGTTAATATTCTATATTGTGTTTCTATCCATAAGATTTCTCACTGGCCTGTCCCACACACAGAGGGCCTATTTTTATCCTGCTCAGAGGTTTGGAAGTGGAGTTGGGTGACCCCTTGCCTCAGGCCTTACAAGGACCCCCCGATGGACTGTGCTGCCTGGAAACCGGCTGTGTTTGCATCTAAGCTGTGAAGGTCCACCTGCCCCTTATCATCTTAATTAAACCACTACCAGAGTCTCAGACCAACGCACAACAGGTAAGTTTCAGGACAAGGTAACTGGGTATGTAAACAAAGTACTATTATTTAATGTTGAAAATGGATTTCTATTGTCTAAATACATTTTTTAAAAAATTATTATTATTGTGGTATTGGAATTGGTATTGGAGTCAGTTCAAGTTTGACATTTTAGTATTGTGACAACACTAGTGAGGAATGCAGAAAACACCTGCATATATCGGCTACTATACAGTATATGGTTAATTGAGACAGGAAGGGCATCCGGTGTAAAAGTCGGTCAGATCACAATGCTGTGGCAACAAACCTGAATAAAAGAAACAAACCACCATGGTGAATTCTTGTATTTTATGTTTAATATGAACCAGTTTGCCGTTACTATAGTTTACTGGGTGGTTGAAGACACAAAATGCCATAGTCAGTTGTTTAGTTTTTTTGTAAAATATTATACATGTATGAAAATGCCTGTATCTTGTCTTGAGACTGGATTTTCAAGTGTATTATATTTAATTGTTCTTGATTAACGTCTCAAATTTAAACATCCTCCCTGAAGTCGTTAGCTGTTGGCATATCCTAACATGTCACCTTGTTTCACCCCTCTTTCCCTCACTGTCACGTTGTCCAATTAGGTTAATTATACCACCAAGACGCAGAGGAGTGCAGTGTGACAGCGGCCCGGGATAATGGCAGTTGTGGCTGGAAGGAGAGGCAATGGCACTAAGGTTAGGCCATTAGACAGGGACAGCTGCTGGAGACAGAGTGACAAGTTGGAAGAGACAAGGGGACCACAGTACCACAAGTAAGAGCGCATGCAATGAAATAAACAGGGAGAGGCTCCACATAAATAAATGGCATTTTACAGGCTATAATTAGATCATGACACACTTGAGGAGCCTTTGTATAAAAGTGTGTTTTACCAATGAAATGTCCTGAATGTTCCACAGTAAGGCATTATACTTATCTATCTACATGGACACAAGTACGTGACGCCTCCAGGCCAAGTTATAGGTCATATCAGTGGAGTGGCAAGCCCATTCACAGCAAGATTGCATTTTTGTTTCAAGGTTTTGTTTTTGCATTTAAAACACCTGTAAATGGATTATTGCTAGAAAAATAAGTTTACTGCCATACTGTGGAACATTTAAGGCAAAACAATAACATATCCATGGAGACATGCAGACGGCAGACCCCCGAACGATAAAGTTACACGATACAATCTTTAACTAAAAAGAAGACTCACAAAAGCAATAGTGACTTATTTATTAAAATGTAAATTGTGTTTAGCTTACACAAGCTACAAAAACATTTCCTTACATTTAAAATCAGTTCAGTCCTTCATTGATTCTAGAAAAGTATTCGATCTATGGAAGCAAAGACATTTCATAGTATAGGCTAATTTAAAGATAAAAATACTTTTCAAATAAACACATCTATATATGATCATTCACAGGGGACGTCTGTCATGGCAATGTTACAGTGCACTGGAAAAAAGAATATAGCAATATAAAGTTGAATCTAACTTTAGACTACAGAGCTTCAGTCAACGTTTTAAAAATATATATATATAATACAAATAGGTTATGTTTAGATATATACATTCCAGTTTTTTGTTTTAAAGCTGTAGCATAACAACAAATGCAAAAATCATTCTTAAAATGAAATCCAATGTGCTAGAATGGAAATATGTATTTTAACATAAAGACAAAAGATCAGCTGGGTTTAAAGGCTTGATTGTCAGATTTCTGTGATGAGGTTGAGCTGTAAAAATCTGTTATTAATTTAAGGTCTCAAAATCTACTAACACAATTTTTCTGCTCTGTCCAGCAGGGATTGTCAGGGCCCATAAACGTACTCACATTTCACATAGTTCACATGAATATATTGCTTTGTGTTAGTAGCACATTATACATAAAACATCTGAGATATAATAAGATAGTAAAGTGGTAAGACCATATTTTACAAAAAAGCAATCAGCTCCTTCTCTTTCGTTACAACGTGTAAAACCAGTCCAATTCTCAGTGTATAATCAATATAATCCCCTATAGGTTACTAAAGAGTTCGTTCTTCTTGGTCCAGTCCATGGGCGGGGCTCTCTTGTTTGAGCGTTTCTGGTGAGCGAGCTCCTTGACCTGCTGGAGGCTCAGGTTTAGTGCTGGGATGGCATCAGTGATCAGACCCTGGGTAATACAAACGCATGATCAGTGATTTTGGCCAGGTAATGCTTTTGAAGAACATCAAGTTAATAGTTTTACCTCAGGTGGGGTATTTGCTGTAGGAGTCGTGAGTGAGGTATTGGATGAAGCGTTCGATGGGGAAGGACTCACTGACAGTTTGGACTCTTGTTCGGGCTCCTTTGTCTCTCTGCCATTCACCTGCAAACGCATGGACAGTAAGTGAAAAGGTTGAGTACATATTCCATGTAAAAGGTACGAAGTACAAAATATACAAAGTAAACAGCTACAGCATTTCACCAAACGCAACAGTACATCCAAAGTATACTACCCTGTGATCTATGGTTTTACTCTTTTGCAATACCATTCAGCACCACACAAGGGCAGTATTGCATCTCTAATTTATCACAATCTGGTTTTTATGGATAACAAAATCAGAAACTTGTATATTATTAAGTAAACTGTTGAATTGTGCCTATTTTGTACTGTATTTTCTCAATTTTATTTATTTTTCAACATAGAAAAAAAACAAAAAAAAAAAGCAAAAACACATGACAAAAAATCAAGGGAGAATCACATTTTCTTTTATTACTGACCCCTATTTTCATGAATTCAACTTACTCGCAAATCTTTCTTTTTCAGTAATGCTGGACTGTACCATTGGCCTAGCCTTGAATCAGTGTTACGCAACAATACAAGGAAGAGCGTCCTTTAACATTGCAGATACAGTCCCTCAGTAACGGGAAGCTGGGGTCACTTTGCATGTTTGGCCGTACGCCTGAGGAAACCATTCAGCCACAGCAGGCCAACACTAAACACTGCTTTCTTTTTGTGGTTAGACTTATCTCTCCTTATCAGTACTGTCACCTGAGAGTTTGGCTTTGTAACCTGAGATGTAGCCCCTAACCCACAATTATTTATAAGACCAGTATATCTGTACATTTTCTATTTCACTACAAAAAATATGATCTGAAGGTTTTTTTGAATAAAGAAAAAAACAGAGGACAAAGGTAGAACAAACTCCTCAATCTTTCCATTAATCACTCAGTCACTGAGCTTTCCAAGTTTACTAATTATATTCATGAATATCACAAAAAAAATATTGTACATGTAATAGTACACATATTTGTGTTGCTTTTATTAATACTGACTTCAGGTGGGCACAATAGTGTAAGTAACTGAGAACTGGTCAAAAAGCATGAAGTGAAATGATATTTTTCTCTACATTAAGGGTTATATTATTCATTTTTGCTTTGATATGTTATGCATGTAAAAAGTAGTTGACTATCTGTCTATTTCAAAGACCATCTAGCAAAAAAACAAAAATCCAGACATGAAAGTGTCCCCTAAAATGTACAGGACATGTATCCGAACAAGCTGACTCTAAATACAGTATGTACATTTGTGAATCAATATCATTGATGTATTTCTATGTTTTCATCAATGTCATTCTTAAATAATATAGTAAATAGTACTACAAGTGTGACAAGAATAATTTAAAAGCTATACCACGCAAATAAAATAAAGTAAGTAGACACTGTTATTATACACTTAGACAACAGACAAAAATTGGACGTTTCCAGAGATCTTACCTTGTCCTCCATCCCTCCATTGACTACAGACTCAGGCAGTGGGCCTGTTGACAAAACAAATCAACAAACAATTTTACTCTCCAATTCAAATCAAAGCTACAAAACATGTCCAGCAAATCCCATATTTATAACAGCCCATCTGTGAATGACACCTACAGTCAGGTCCCATTGTGGTCTGCTCTAGTGCTGCTTCTCTACCTTCAGCTCACCTTTCACTACACCAACCTTATCAATAAAGGAGCTATAGACACATCATGGATTATTCACATGCACTATATCTTCAAGATGAACATGTCCATGATCCACCTCAAACTCTTTACTTCACCAATCAAGCATCAGATAGCTAAATGACCCATCTGGTCAAAACAAAACATGAGAAAGTTAGATTAAGTGTGTTTCGATGTTGTTCCCCTTACCTTCCATCCTCTGGACTGTATTTGAGCTAATGAAACCTATCGGAGGTGGTAACAGCTGTTTTTCTATGGCCACTCCACGTCCCCAGTAAAGCTCTGGTGGAGGGCTGAGAGACCTCTTGAAGCTAGCGCCTTGGAAACCAGACAAAAAGATCTGGCCCATTGAACAGGCAGCATGCTCGGTTTAAGAGTCAGAGAGGCAGGTGCAATGAGTGCAAGTTAGAAATCTATCTATTATTTAATATTTTACTGCTAGTATTGTTGGTACACGGTTGAAGACTACCAAACCTTGGGGGCAGAGAACAAAGTAGCTGTACTCAGTAAAAAATTCATGCCTGTCCTAGAACTACTAAATGGCACCTGTGGACGTGGATCTGACTCAAACTCGCTCAATCAGTGATGTTTATGTTGAGCGCGGGATTCAAACCACAACCTACGGATCTGGGGACAAAAACTACTACTACTGCTGCTGTCGCCCCCAATATTTATTATAATTATCATGATTATTATTTTACCTTTATTTATCCAGGAAGTCCTATTGAGATTCAGAATCTCCTTTACAAGAGAGACCTGGCCAAGGTAGCAAGCAGGTAGGACTCAACAATTTGGGAAAAAATATGTAATTGTGATTCTTCAAAAGTTGCAGTTTTTGCTATTTGCTAATTGTGTCCATTCATTGGGATTTCAGTTTGATTGCAATTAATCTCGCAACCCACCAGGTAACACAGTCAACAGAACATAAACATCTCAAAGTGATGCTTACGTTATGCTGTAGACAAACCAAAATCTAGTCGTAACATTTGGACGTAGCAGGACTGATGTGCTTCTATTGTCATATGTCATCAATATAGCGTAATTATAGATACATTACAGTACAATATATAATAGGTGCTTTCCATCCCCTCTCAGGAAACAGAATTTAACTCAACAGTACAAACAGCTCATACAGCCTGTGTGGTGGCTCCCTCTAGAGGACATTACATGTATTCCACCAGATTAAAAAAATATGATTGCATTATCTACTTCTCCACTGGATAAGATAGCTTTTAAATGTAGAAAACCCTGACTATAACAATAAACAAAAATGAACACTAGAGTCAGAAAATTCTAATCTTGAACACAGCTCCACTCTGATCTGTCTGATCTGCTCTATTTATGTCCATTAGATTAACTTTCCCTGCAGGGCACCAGCGCGGGGGGCAGGAAGTCCGCACTCACTGTCTGTTGTCTCTACGCTCTCTGTGTTTCTTGGCAGAGATGTGGAACAACATGGAAAGAGAAAGGCACACAGAAAGAACTCCAAGGTTCCAAACCTGTTAAAAACCCAGTAAAACTTTGGTAGTTAACGAACGGATGTTATTCACTTTTTACGGTCAGAGCTAAAAAGTAACTTGTTTTGCCTCATTGTGATAGTGAACTGATTGCCCAACTAGCTGTTTGTAACCGTTTACACAAGTTACACAGCAGATACATTCAGCTTAGTTTGGATGAACTCTGTACTAGGGCTGAATGAATTTGGAAAAATATCATATATCTATTTTTTCCGACAAATTTTGCTATTGTGCTATTCGTCAAAAAAAAAAAAAAAAAAAAAAAAAACATCAAAAAAACCACATGTGTTCTGAAATATATGTTTTTTCTTGAATCAGTGGCGACAGGATATTTAGTTAGTTATATAATAACTCAATTTAACAGATAGCCGAGAGTTGTAACAATTTTTGCTACTACAAATACTAGTGTTGCAGCTATAAACTTTTGAGTAATTTCTCAACTGTTTGACATTAAAACACATTCACTTGGGTTGCTTCTTGGCTGATTATTATAAATTGAAATAATCACTGAGTTGTCCTACCTGTGAGGTGCTCTTCTCTGGGGACCACCCTACACCTCTTGAAGAAGGCGTCTGTTTCTGGGTCCACCACCAGCAGTCTGGTCTCTGTACCTCCAGCTTTTATGATCGACACCACTTGTGAGTGCGTCTTCCCCTCCACTGACACTCCGTTTACCTGACAAACAACGGATAAGACACAATAATACAGTGACTACCACAGTGTGTATGCTAAGTTTAAAAGTTCATCTTCCCCTGCAGCATTTTGGCCTAAAACTGTTTACACATTTCTAATATTTTGTGAACAATAATAATGTGTGATACTTGAATAATCATGTTCTTAACTGTCAGAGATGTGTACTTTGAAGTGACTTTGCTTTGTATCTCTGAGGTTTTCTGTATTTGAATTTTGCCTGTTACAAATCCACAACAGGAAATCCACTGTCTACACACAGACGCATGACGGATGTTTCAAATGTACTGTATTCTATATTCTTAGCACGGAGCTGTGAACAGTACGGGAAGAAACTATGAATACTTTATTAAAAACATACTTACTACTGCTACTTAAGCTAAGCCTACTTTCAAAACTTTCCAATTAAACTAAATGAAATTGTTGTTACCTGTTCACCTCTACTCAACTACTTTTTTCACGTTTTCTATGTCATGCAGTAGTGTGACGGCCTTTTAGTCTCGATTATGTAACTACTACCATATTGCTTCCATACACCATTTCCTGCTATAGTATTTTGTACATGTCAGGTGTCTTTGTCCCAGACTGACTGAATGTTCTGGGAGAAAATCACCATGGGAAAGCATGTGAGAAATGTCTCCAAGGGTGTGTGTGTGTGTGTGCTTAGGTCATAGGGTGGACCAGCACGTCTAAGCCAGTCCCACAGAGCAGGCCGGACAATAACTGCTGGGGCCAGTAACAGTGGCAACAATGGCTGTGTAAAGCGCCGCTCCTCTGTGGGTGGTGGAGTTGTCTGGGGGCCTAATCAGGGGACTAGAAACCCCAATCTTCATCCACTTGATCCTTAATACTGAAGTTCTATAATCACTAATCCTATCCTCCTATCCTAAGATGTAAATTCACATCCAAATAGTTGTAATGATTTCACTTAAATTGCACTATACAACATCTATCTTCAAGCTGCATTGAAACAGAAAGCCAAATTGCAAGAACATATTTTACATACCCAATATTCAAATTTTTCAAAGAGGCTAGCGCAAAGTATTTTTAAGTCACAACAAAGTGTAATACTAGTGCCCAGTTTGTAATCACACGTTCTCACATTACTGATATCAGCTCCACAAAGCGACATCTGCTGTTCACTGACTTCCTGCCTTTTTCACAAAGATTTCAATGCCACTGCTACATTATTGAACCATATACCACTCAAAACAAGCAAGATATGAAACAATACCCTCCACTTACAATGTTCTAAATTAAGTAACTGTGTTTTCCAGTGTCTTATCCACTATCTTTACACAATACTGCATGTTAATTATACATAACAGCTTGCAAAATATCTGCATATCATATGAAATTGTTTTTAAACCTAACTTCTTTTAAAACTATGCCTATTATGAGCTCAAGGGTAGATTCTTTTAGCCAAGCATCACTTCCTTTTGCACTTCCACTGTTCTTGACAGTGTGTTAAAGCCCCTCCTCTTCTGACACCCTTTTTGAAGTACCTGTACTATCCTGTCCTGAGGCTGCAGTCCCGCTCTCTCAGCCGGAGAGTCTTCATCCACTGCTCGGATGAACTGGCCCGGTCTGGCCCGCTCGCTGTGGAGGTTAAACCCATACCCATTTGGTCCTCTTTGGATGACACACAGGCGCGGTCGCAATGCTGTACTCTCCTCCTACAACAAAGAAAACACAAGGTTGTTAATTCATTCTCTGCAACACTTCGCCAATACAGTTTCGACTTTAGAAATACCTCAACCATTGGATCAGGAAGAACTAGTGGAACAAAGATGATGGAAAGCTCCTGCGACTCGTTAACCATGAATATAAAGCCTAGGTTGAACATGCAGGTGGCTGCTGCATGCTGGAGTGTCAAGGCCCTTTAAAAATCGAGAGACTACACTAAGACAAACTTGGACTCCACGTGAGCGTCAGGAAGGAAAGGGGGTCTTGGAGGAACGAGGAAGCGTGTGATTGGAGAGCTAAAGGGAGGAGACGTTACGGGGTGTGGAAGCCAAGCGGTTCCGGTGTTGGACCCAAGAAAGACAATAGAATTGGGGCGTCGACCTCTGACCAGGCTCCGTGTGGTTCTATCCCGTCTACCTCTCGCCCCGGGATGGCAGGAAGAGTCAAAGCCATATTGTCATCCAGGAAAAAACTCCCTTCCTCTGTACAGATGAGACAGTGGGCTTTATTTAGCATAGAGAGGTTTAACGTCTTCCAGGACTTGGAATGCTAACAGGCCAAGATTTCTAGATTTCAATTTTGGCTGTACTGTATATTCAGTTCAACTAGTCACAACTGGATCTTGTTTTATTATACCCGATTACTTCTTGCTTGTTGAATGCATCTCTATTATTATAGTTAATGTAAAAGCTGGGCTCAGGTGGAATTGTGCTATTCATGAGAAAGAAATATATCATTTTAAAAACATATTGAATATATAATAGTTTTGAATCCTTAAAGACCCTGTGCCGATTTGTGCATTTGACCAAATTTATCTTGCCCTGGTACAGATGTATTGTATAAGCAAGCAGCTCTTGATTTAAAAAAAAAAAGTCCACTTCGGGCTGTCTGCATCTAATTCTAAACCATTTTATTGTCTGATAATTAGAAAGTGCGAATGAGCCTGCTAGTTGTTAGCAAATCTCTGCTCTGTTTTTCTGAGTGTTGTGAAAATGCTCATAAACTCATTGCGGTGAATAATTAAGATGCTCAGAATGCATAAGCCAAGGGGAGGATTAGGAAGAAGCAGAGGATGGTGGTGAGCTCCTGGAACATGTTAATCATAGCGATATAGCTATATAAGTTACTGTGGCGATTGTCAAATTAGTATGATATCACTAGAAATTTGACTTAATTGTGTGAACTACTACTCTTGAAGCAACTTTCAACATTTATGTAGCTTGTGAAAATGCAAAAAATACTAGTAACAGCAGTGACAAATTAAAAAAAAAAAGCCAAAAAGTTCCTATCATACTGAAATCAGTGTGGAGGAACACAGGAGCAGGTCAGGGTACTCTTGGTCTCAGTATCTGACCTGATGAATTTTTTACAGTCCTTCACATTCCGCCCTCAGACTGCTAAAACAATGAAACCTGCTATAAATAAGTCACAGTGAATGACTCAGGCTGGAGGAAGAACTGTCAGGGTGTTTGAAAGCCACGCATTTTTAAGTCTCATAAATACAGATGAAATGCAAACAAAGCTGAAATAATCAAAAGTCAATGTCAACGGTGTTCACACTCTTCATCCTGATTGTCACTACATTTTGAATAACAGCATGAAATGAAAAAATACAAAAGATTCACACCTTTTATACTCCTATGTGACCTTGTATTCATATAAAACACACATTCTAGATAAAATAAAAAACATCTTTGGCTTGTGTCTATCTTAACCTGGCTTTGGAGATAGTTTGGATTAGGTCAAATAGATTTTTTTATGTTGATTTAATGGACTTAACTAAATGATTACGATGCTTTCAAAAGTGTCCAAAAGGCACTGAACAAAAATTATGTAAATCAAGCAAGCGAGATTTATATACCATGGCATTTCTCATCATGTCTGCCTTTGTTGAAAGTGAAATTAGCAGATGAGTGTCATTTCCAAAGTGGCCCTGTGATGCAGATGATCCTGTGTCAGCAGCATCGCCTTTGACAGCGCTTCTTTGTGTCTGAAGGAGCGCACGGTAAACATTCATCAGGCCAATCACATCTGCTCCTGTGAAGAGCCCTACACGGGATTTTATCACACTTCCAACTGATTATTCCACACCACAGTAGTACAGCGGCGATGATACGGCAGGACTCCTCTTTGTATCCATATCAGAATGAGCCCGAACAAAAGACCAGGCGCTGTCCTATTTCAAAAACGATATCTCACGGAAGAGAGTGTTTATATTACATTTGGAAGGACTAAAGGCTCTATATGTTTTGTAAAAAGGCATGGCACTACATAGACTATGACTCTTTGCTCCATTTCTTCACACGATTTTTACTTATGCAATTGGGACAACTTTGGGTGTTGCTTTTTTACAGTGGAAAGCCCCAGGTTGGCGTCACGTCGAGGAACTAAAAACTCACTGTAGCTATGACAACGTGGCACCAGCTAACAAAAAGAAAAGCGCAGGCTGTTATTTATGGTCACTTTGCAGCGTAATTATATTCTTGAAAAATGGAGAGTGGGCTGTCGCTTGTCTAGTGGCACACAAATTATGCATACTGTACATGCCTGAAAATCATAACATGTAAAAGGATCATAGCGTTCTGACTTGGATTGTGTTGGTGTTGGTGCTGTGATTGGGACAACAGTCAGGAGCTTGTTTCGGGACTCGGAGGGCAGTGGCGATACAAGAATCTCCATGTGTCTTCAGAGTGTGTGGAATCTGCTGAACATTCACAAATCACAACCATATCACCACACAACGCAGAGTATACTCCCACTGTTTATGATACAGGGCTGTTTTTGCACTGGCACAAGTACACAACTCAAATTTGACCTGACATTTTGATATGAAATCTTATATGGTTTGCAAATGTTATGTCACAATATGCAGCACAAGTATCATCACAATACAACATCATGTCTACACTGCAACTGAAAGATAACTTAATGTTTTTCCTTTGAGCTCACAACTGAATATATTTAAACTATTCAAAAAGTCCAGCTGGTGTCTGGTGTGGTGACTGCGTTCACACTGGCACAGTCACCACATCAAAACTGGAACAGAACTGGGACTGAATCTGGAACTAAACCTGGACTAGAACAGGACTGAAACAGGACTAGAACAGGACTGAAACAGGACTAGACCAGGACTGAAACAGGACTAGAACAGGACTGAAACAGGACTGAAACATGACTAGAACAGGACTGAAACAGGACTAGACCAGGACTGAAACAGGACTAGACCAGGACTGAAACAGGACTAGAAGAGGACTGAAACAGGACTAGAACAGGACTGAAACAGGACTAGACCAGGACTGAAACAGGACTAGAACAGGACTGAAACAGGACAAGACCAGGACTGAAACATGACTAGACCAGGACTGAAACAGAACTAGAACAGGACTGAAACAGGACTAGACCAGGCCAGGACCAAACCAAATCAACATTAGGACTCAAACTCAAAAACAAGTTTTAAAATAAGGTGTTTACTTTCACTTTATCAATTTATCGTTGCAGAATATTGTTGTTTCGTAATCGATGGAATCATCAAATTAGTTTCATCATATTTATTAAAAAATGTGTCCAATTCATAGTAAATCTGCTAATGAAAGGTTTATTTTTAAAATGGGCAGGCCTCTCTTTGTAGCTGGGAACTTTAAACAGGAACTTTTGACACACCTTCCCTTATAACACTTCCCTTGGAACTGGCCTGAAAGAGAAAGTTATGTGACACCAGCTACATTAGTTTGTTGTATTCAGAAAGGAAGCTTGGGTTGATTTGAATATAAAATATGAAATTGAAGGGCTCTTCCTATATATTTTCGAGACAATGCCTGCACAGCAATCACCAAAAGGTACAAAAACTTCTGATTTAATATAGATGATTTTAGATTCTACTCTTCAATTTCAAACTTGATTTTAATACTACGGAATAGACTCGATACTCAATACTGATTCCAATACCACAATGATGATAAAAAACACTATTTCTTTTAACAATAGAATGTGATTTTTAACATTAGATAATAGCACTTTCTTTTATATTACCATGTCGTCTTAAATCTGTGTAATCCCTCAGTTGTCCCAGTAGGTTCCATAGTGGTCCATGGACATATACTAGTCTATGTGTCTTATACAGGATGGCTCAAAAGTCACTAACAGTAGGTAAACTGAACCTTCTGAGATTTTTGGTAATATATACGGTTATAATTGTTCACTTACACTTGAACTTATCACTGCTTAAACTGGGGGAGGTAAAAATGACCTAATTTAAAAAAAATAAATAAAAATTAAGTGTCCACCATTTTGGGTTTGGCTCTGAACAGCCTGATCCAACACACTTTACATAACATTTAAAGCATTTCCGGGCTTATGGCTCTTATTTGATCCTCGATATGACCTGTAAGTCATTTATTGTCTGAGGTTTATTCACAAACACCTTTTCTTTAAGATAGCCCCACAGGAAGAAAATCGGGACTAGTCAGGTCTGTGGAGATCACATACTGCCCCCTGTTGTGAAAAACACTTATTATTCCTTTAATGGCATTTATGCTCCAACTGGTATTAAAAATTCGACAGTAACACCGCTGGGTTTGAATTTGAGCCATGTGACTCAAAGTACCACTGTACTGAGGGTTTGTTCCTCAGTGCTATATTTGCTCATATTAAAGTCGGAAGGGTCATTCTAAATGCTCTGAAAAAATAAAAAATACAAATATTCAGAAACAAAAGAGTTAAGCTTTTTTTTCAACTGTCAGTGACTTTTGGGCCACCCTATACTTGTTCTGATACGCTCAAAATCATTCTATAACTATTCAGAAAAAAAGTTCATTTGTGTTCTGTGATACTGCCCCTTTTTTTGTGTTGAAACCTGCTCATATGATTTTCAGTACTTCTTCACGCTCGGCTCATCTCTGGTAGAAATTTGCAATATGCATAATTCTTTTGCTGAATCGTGACATAGATTACATAAGTTTGACTGTACAATTAAGGGTTTGATGTGTGTGACGGCATTTGCTTTTTTTAAGCTTATCTCACCTGAAACAGAAATGCCTCTGGTATTCTTCAAGATATGAGTGAGGGTCAAAAGATGGCTGCTCTCACTGCACCATGAGAGATAGAGAGGCTTAGCACACTGCTATCTTAAACATCTGAAGTGGAATGGTCAGGATTAAGCTACTATATCGATTGTACAACTTCAAAATGCAAAAATTAAGTGCAGCAAAACCGCAACTGAAAGAGGCCGATCTGCAGCTTCTTACAGTGTCACCATAGCTTGTGAAAGTAAGCATTTTTGTGGCACTTTTACACTTTTGAGAACTCCTGGTGGCATCAAGGCAAGCACTTTTCTGTTTTGAGTGTTCAAGACAAAGAACAGTGTGACTTCTCACTACTTGGCTGTGCAAATACTTCTCTTTTACATTTGTTAAATTACATAAAAATCACATTTAAAAATAGTCTCTACACAATAGTTTTGTAACCTTATGGGGTTACAGTTGCACAGCTTTGTGTTAGATTTGTGAAGTCTTAATAGTTCTCTTGATCTTGATTACATGATTCAAATGCTGATTTTTGTTGTAATAAAATATGTTTAATTGCTCTGTATTTCTCATATTGTGTTGAAGTTTGGGGTAACGCCTGCATTACCCCAAAGTCATACACGTCATGAAATGAAATGAACAGTAATGAGTCTAATCACTAACTGAAATGATCACGTTCAACATTTGTGAATTCTCCTTTTAAATACTTCATAGCAAAGTAAAATGTAATCAATAGGAAAAACTGTCTCTTGCCTCCCATCTGCAAGTCTGATCATCACACTATGTACACACTTTTAAATCTTCAGTAGCTCCTATAATTCTTAGTTTATACTCACCAATTTTAGCAGTAGATAAACTGAACCTTCTGAGATTTTTGGCATATATATACGGTTATAATTGTTCACTTACACTTGAACTTATCACTATCTAAACTTTTTAAAATTACCAAATAAAAAACCCCCAAACATTTTCACTTTGACTCTGAACAGCCTGATCCAACCATTTTACATAACTTTGAAGCTTTTCGGGCTTATGGCTCTTATTTTGATCCTCGATATGACCTGTAAGCATTTATTGCTTAGGCTTTATTTGACACCGATTTTATGTTTTAGCCCGTTTAAGAAATCAGGACTAGTCAGGTCTGTGGAGATCACATACTGCCCCCTGTCTGTGAAAAACACTTATTATTCCTTTAATGGCGTTTACGCTTAGGGCATCTCTGGTATTAAAATGTCAACAGTAACACCGCTGGGTTTTTGAATTTGACTCATGTAACTCAAAGTACCACTGCACAAGTAGAGTTTGTTCCTCGGTGCTGTATTTGCTCATATTAATGTCGGAAGGGTAGTTCTAAATGCTCTGAAAAAATACAAGAAAAATATTTAGAAACAAAAGAGTTATACATTTTTTTCAACTGTGTGACTTTTGAGAAGCTGAAAACCACCAATTGGCCAGTAATATTGAATACAGATGAAGCAGCTAAAATTTATATTGTTCAAATGCAGATTTATGTTGTAATACAGTTTTTGGGTTTAGTCACTCGCGTTAAACATTTGTGAATTTATCTTTTGTATATTTCAAGGCTAAATACAATGTAATCTGTAGAGAAAACTGTCTTTTGTCTGGGAGTATGGCATCGTCACATTGTACAATCTGAACTTTGAATTGTAACACTCACACTCATCTTTTCTATTATTTTGAGTCATTACATAGATGACTACATGCATGAATCATACTGGTCCAGTGTTTTGCAGGATGCTGACTGGTGTCCCCTGCGGCAGCTCTAGGTGTGACAGTGGCAGCACAGATTGATCCATAAAAAAACTCCCACGTGTCTCTGGCCCTGTGACGCCAGCTCAGATCTGCATGTCTGTACCACTGATGTGAGGTGACAGTGAAGCGCCTTGGCTCTCTGCATTTCCAACAGCGACGTAGAAGGAGCAGTCCGTGAGTGTTTATGTGGCACTGAGAGAATGATGACAACTGCCATTGCCTTTATATTCTCAATTATTCGTCGACGGGTGAGAAAAGGACATCTATGGCTAAAGGCGTACCATTGTTACATCTGTCTAAACGGACTCTATAATGTGATGATGCCAGATTTTTCCCAATTAATAGCATTGTATTTTCATAAGAAATAATAGAAAAACTCACAATTTTTAACCTAATTATTTATATTACAAACTGGAACCAAGGACTTGCCATATTACCACAAAATCTGCATATTCATTTTAGCTGCCCCCGTCTGTATTAAATATTATTGGCCCACAGAACATCATTTGAAACCCAGTAATTGAATTGTCACATGGGCCTGAGATTGCTATGTATGTGTAATGTGTAATATTATATCTTTTGAATGGGAAAAAGCCCTCAAATTATTGCATAGGAAGCGGAAACCCAAGAATGACATGTGTTCTTCTGTTAAATATAATTCTGTGCTCAGAAGACTCACTGCTCTTTTTGGTCATCCTCCAACAAGCTCTGTCAGCGTGAGTGAGATTTAACTATAACTTTTAAGTGTCTATTCTAACTTTATAGCCCTATATCTATTATTTATGTGCTGTAAGAAAGAGCTGGCAGCACAATGCGCCTGTACAAAGTCATATATGTACAGTGCCTTATAAAGGTATACTGTTTTTTTATACTGTTTATTTTTACAACCCACTACTGTTGGTGAATTTACAGCTTCAAAATAACATTTCTTAACACACAGTAGCTTAGAAACAATTACTTTTATTCAAAAAATTCAAATCTGTAAACCAATTATACAGCAAATATCACCAAAATTAAACTATTTGATTGCAGGGACACATATATGTTCAATATTTGAACATGCACTTAAATACACAGGCTCATGTTGGACAGTCAGCTCAATCCTCTTTCCTCTAGCTCAGGTCACATAAAATGTATTGTTCCACTGCCACAACTGTCAAATGGCTCAAAGACAGTATTTACAAAAGAGTATTGTCACTACGTTAACAAAAAATGCAGTATATGATACTGTATTTTATACTGTGACTTACTCACTTACAGTACTCAAGTCCAAAATATACTAATACACCTATATTCAATATTCAAAAAACAGTGTGACAAAAAGAACAATATTTTACCTTAGTAGCACAAATGAGGCTTTAGACCTTTGTAACCAAAAGCATAATCATTAATCTAGTTGTTCCTGTTTTAGAAATAAATACAAAACAAAATCAAATGTAGTTCATTTCAAATATTTACTGTTTACGTAAATCCCAGGGTCCCTCTGCCTCCTCCACATGTGGTTTAACGTGAAGAAGCCTGTGAACAGAGAAGTTACCACCTTATATCGTCTTTCAGTCATCTGTGTGTCCTCCTAATGTCACTGATATCAAATATAAGAATGAGCTAAGTTCTATTATAAAACAGAATGTGTATTATATGTGTAGACTTCTATTTGAACCAGAATATAAAAGAAAAATATCCCATAAAATCACATAATACAGTTATACAGTGAGATACTCACCTGAAAGTCAAGAGTTTGGCTGAAAGAAAGAGAGAGAGAAAGAGAGGAGAGAGAAAGAGAAAGAGAGAGAGAGCGAGGAGAGAAAGAGAGAGGAGAGAAAGAGAGAGGGAGAGAGACAGAAGAGAGAGAGAAAGAGAAAAAAGAGAAAGAGAGCGAGGAGAGAAAGAGAGAGGAGAGAGAGAGAAGAGAAAGAGGAGAGAAAGAGAGGAGAGAGATAAAGCGAGAGAGAGGAGAAAGTGACAGAGAGGAGAGAGACAGTGACAGAGAGAGGGGAGAGAGAAAGGAGAGAGAGAGAGAAAGAGAGGGAGAGAGAGAGAGAGAGAGAGAGAGAGAGAGAGAGAGAGAGAGAGACAGCTTCCAGTTATATCCAGGCTTTTTCTCTGAGAAAACACATGTGTCTGACTAAATATATTACTGCCAAGTGTTGGCAAAAGTTGGTTATTGGATATAATGTTTTGACATCTTACTTGGAAAGCAACTGCACAAATAATGTAAAGGATTACACTTACCTTTTTTTTTACTATGGAGAGACAGAGCCACATTTGATCGATGAAATAACTTGGTTCCTCGTTATTCACCAAAATCGAAGATGCAGATGTACGATGGTTTAAGTCAGAGGACTCGAACAAACGAGACTGAACTCCTCTCTGACACGAGACATGGCCAAACACATGTGCTCCGAGAGAATAAATATTGTACTATACGTCATTTCAAATGTTTGTTTCGGGTAATGTATAAAGTAATCTAGAGTTTTTAAAGACGGCTGTAAAAGTACTGCTGAAATTTATTGTACTTTTCAGTCTTTTTACATTGTGGGTTTGATCATTTCTGCCACAGTAGTGCAGGTATGAAGAGAGGTTTAGGATGATATAGTTGAGCTTTGTATTCCACAGTGCAATAAAGCATCTATTACTTATTATTATTTATTATATCTTGATATTTTTTGGGGGGATTATCTCGATATAGATCTTCAGACAGTATTTTAACAATTTATCATGAATGGGCTCAAATGGGCTGTAAATGTCTTGGTTGGTTAAGGTTGACTGAAAACACGAATGGACCATAAAATTGTCCAGAAAAGGGAAGAAATATCACTTTATACCCTTGTTTGAAAGATTTTCATTTCAGTCTCTTTTTGAGGTAATTTTTAATAGATTTAATTATAGACTATATACACGATAATCTTATTATTTATAATGACTTAAAGAGCATGCAAAAGAAGAGATTATGGAGTATTATCATCATATAATCTGATCTAATCATATATATCATCATATCAATATAAAAAAAGCCTCCACGTCTTCTGTGATATTGAAAAGCTAAACCATGAACAGATACAACAGAGAGCCACAGTTTGCGGATATTATCTATACTCTGTGCACCTGTCAGACTCAGCTGGCCTGAGCATATGGCAAAAAAAGCAGTCTCTCTTTCATCGTCTCTTTACTCCACACACTGATATAAAACATGGACATTCTCAGCCCTTTTTCCTCTCCCCTCTACCATGGTAACTCAAGCAAATGTCTAGTCACTAACTTCTGTTCTGTATATCTTTTGCTGCAGATTAACAACCCCAGGGTCAGACTTAATAAATGTTTGATTTCCATGGCACCTTTTTAACTGGTCCAGTTTTCTGAGTTACTGAGTGTACGAGGTAGGGTGGGGGGTGTTGTGTTTCAAGCCCCAACGCTGAACCAGCTGGGAGGCAGGCAGCAAACAAAGCTTCCCTCTGTGTCCTCTGCCGATCCATTTGAGGATGGGACAAAGTGGCCACAGAATAGACACCCAAAAGAGCTTTACAGTGGTTCTTCCAGGAGAGACCTAAAACACAATTATCACTCCACACAGCCCAGATTGGGAAAAGGGGATTATGATTAAGAAGCAAGGTCACCTCAAGAACAGGATCTTTTTTATTATTAATGTCGTTAAACTAGTTCCCTTTCAATTTGTGGCAATTATGTAGCGCCCTTAAGTAATAAATCTGGAATGTTTTTAGGTCACGGAGGTTAAGAAAACAAAATTAACCTCAATTAAAGGTGAATTATTAATAGGGTAATTTAAAAAGTAATTGCAATTTCTGACAAATATTGCAATTACATCTGCAATTTATATTTTAATAATGGGGTTCTGTTCAAAGTTCATATGTTAAATACATCCAGAAGAAGTAAAGAAAGCGCTCACTGACAAACTAATACAAGAATCACATTTCAGGTTTGTAGAGCCTTTGCGATTTACTGAGTGCCTCCATTCAACACGCGATTTCAATTTGATTACAATTAACCTGGCAGCCCCATTAAGAGAAACATTTTTTCATTATCAGTGCATTATTTCATTTGCAAAGAGTGGCATTTTCTTGGCCTGAGATCCAGAACACACTTCTTCCCTGTTTTACGAAGATGTGAGTCTGTTCACCCATGAATCTCCATGTTTTCAGATGGGTGTGATTGACAGGTGGATCAGCCAATCACAGAACTTCATGTTTCTCCCATGTACCCCGAGGAAAGAGAGGACATCCAGAAAAGACAGATGGATGAGTTCATGAGCAATAGAAGGGAGGTTTATTTGTTAGACTATTTAGAATACTGGATGCCATATTTACATTTGCAGAGGAGCCATGAAGCGTAATCTTTTTAGGTTTAGGAAAAAATGTAGCATCATATGTCACTGTGTAAATCCATTAGGGCTGCAGGATTATTCACAATCCAATCAGAATCGCAATTTGAATGGATGCAGCGAGCACAATTTCCTCCACAAACAACAAAATGTCCTTTTTTTCTTATGTTATTCTGGATAAAAACTGCAAATCCTGTAGTTTAGATCTGTACAAACATGTTCTGAAATGTGATTCTTGTATTAGTTTGTCAGTTAATATTTCATTTCATTTTGTTTTTGTCAAATGTGAACTTTGAAGAGAACTATTATTGAAACATAAATCGTTCAGCCTAACTTTCCATTTCAATAAAATTACTTTCTTACAAGAAGTTGGAAAGAGAAAGAGTAAAAATAATCCCCCAATAGGGAGCATGGGATTTGAATGTAATTATAATAACTCAAGAAGATATTTTTTCCATTATCACTTATAATGTGTGACACTTTTAATCATGTTATCTCTAGAACCATCCTTTTCCTGCCCCAGATCTGCCCCCTTCCCCCCCTCACCCTGAGCCTGTCCTTCAACCAGACCTTTAGGAACATCAGTTATTGTCCCTGAAACAAAAACAGCCAGCAAAGCACAGTGATTGACAGGAAGACAGTACGTTTATCTGCAGACAACAGAGATTTGACTGTTTGTGCTGTTTGACTGTGTTTGGAATATAATCACAGATGGCAATATGAAAATGTATACTGTAGGCCAGAGCAGGATTCACAAGAGTTTATTGAACCTGAACTTTCAACAAACAAACCCAGGGACTTGTGCATTTGATACAGTCTGATTCTTCGTGGCCATTCTGGATATGGAGCTAAAATTTGTTACGCTTTACATCACTGTTTCCCAACCAGGAGACAATGGGAATGGTTAGATGTTAAAAGTAGGTCAAATTGAACTGTATTTTTGTGGTAGGGCGTACTTGGAGTATGAGATAAACTAGAGTTGGGAACCACTGCTGTAACACCTTCAGTAGCATCTTGGTATTAATTCAGCCGACATTCTCAGTGATGGGGTCAGTAGATAATGTCATCAGAACCTTAATATGTTTGTTTGTCTATTTCTATTAAATGTCGTAAAGGAAGTTGCATCAGGGCGGTCTTATTCAGGACCTCAATAGAGTCACTTCCTGCTCCGACACGGCCTGACGTGAACAGGGAGCGGTTCGCCGGCTCATTGTCCAGGCCCGCTTTGATAGATCTCCATTAGCATGCACTGGCAACAGGAATGTGGCAGTGTACAGTCTCCTCCAGTCTCCCCATGAGACCCACTCACCAGCCGCTCGGCCAAACTCTCCCACCCACACGAAGGGCTCAGGTTGCACCCCTGACCTGCGCCGCGCCAGCCTTGCCCCCATGGGAGCGGACAGTGGTGCTCTTGTTAGCTCTGACGTCATTAACAAGTATCAGAAATGCTGCACTGTGGAGATCAATAGAGTGGCTTTTTATTCTCTTTTAATCTGAAGCAGAAAGATTTAATAATACTCTGACAGCATGTTCACAATCAACACTCCAAAACACTCCAAAAATGAAGCTTACAGTTAAATGATTTGGATTCTGAATATATTGATACTAGATAACAATGAAAAGTCGTAATTGTTTTGACTTGAAATGTATCCAAAATGATGAACTTGCATGTAAAGAAATTTAAGATCACAGCCAACAAAAAACTGAGTCAAAGTTTTTATGTGTTTGGTAATCTATGGGAGAGTGTGTGTTAACTCTCTCTAAACATTACCTAACTCTGTCCCCAGATACAACGAAGGCCTGTTCAGATGAAATATAGCTCTTACTTGTAACTATTGGAATGCAGGTTTAGTCTTGATTTCAAAACATTGGACATTATGGACAAGTTGTTTGTTATGATTTGGTATTTTGTTTCTCAAGACGATTATTGAATCAGAAAGCAGAATGAGTCTCATATGCTGAAATCCAGTTGGTTTAAAACTAAAAGATCTGAGGACCTGATCTGATCAGTACTAGTGCTTGTGTCCTCTGTATCCAGGTTAATTTAAACCAATTGGGATTGTAAATACTTTTTTTATTGTAAGAGTGCTGGCTACATACAGCTCATTCAAAGGTGACCGCTGAGTAGGGGTGTGCTAAAATATCGATACACCGATATGTATCGATATTATTAAAATCGACACGGTATCGATTCTCAGTTTTCTAGTATCGATATCGATATTCCCCCCAGTTACTCTTTACAGGTGAAGAGAAGCGAGAAGCGTGCAAGAGAAGTGAAAATGTCAGAAAAAATGCCTTCCTCCCTCTAGTTAGAAACATGCATTAATCAAAAAGCACTTTATTGTGTTCTTTAATCTTCAATAAATGGAAGATAAATGCACCATTTATTTATTTTTTTTTTGTGAAAATTGGGTTGACCATTTAAGTAAGGTTGAAGGCCTTTATTTGTTTCTGAATCGTATCGTATCGATTTGAAATATATTGTATCGAATCGTATCGAAATGGCACTGTATCGAGATACATATCGTATCGTGGACTGTGTATCGAGGTACGTATCGTATCGGCAACTTCTTGGTGATACCCAGCCCTACCACTGAGCCAAAGGTTGTCAGTTCGAATCCCACTCTTCACATAAACATCATTAGTTGAGCGGTCAAATCCACTTTTGTGCAATTTCTACAGGTGAAAGCTGTCGTTGTGTTCTTGGGCAAGACACCCACCTCACCCCAAGTGTCTGCGTACAACGGTGTATGAATGTGTGTGCGAGATAAAGAGTGCCTTGAAGGTGGAAAAGCATTACATAAAAACGGGACCATTTACCAAGGATATCTGTTTTTGTTCATAGTGATGTTACAGCAACATTTACACTATGACATTATAACTAAATACCTATAAACATAATGACCTGTTACAGTATCTGTAACTGTACCTTTTCCACACCACATCTCTCCATACTGTACCTTTTATCTCGAGCTTTCTACGTCTCATGCATTTCTCCCTTAATGATAGTGTGACATTTACAGACAGCCATTTGGTATTAAGAGACTGGAGAGGCCTGTGCTCCAAGGGATTTCAGACACAGCGGCCCGGCACCAGCTCTACCTCTGAACTTATGTTGCGTGTTATCCCTTGTCTCTTATATCCCCTCATTTCCTGCTACTGCTCCACCGTCTGCACTCTTTAAAGGTCAAAGTTCCCCCAAAATGAAGTCTACCTACCTCGAAGGGATTCGGACTTGACTGTTTTTAGCTGTCTGCAAAACTAAGACACTTATATTATTTAAGTTCATACAAGGGTTACCCAGTGCAAATGCGACATCCACCCGCCAAATACACATAGCAATCCCAGTCTGAAGCCACTTGACTTGGAAATCGCGTAGGTTAGATGTGTTCGTCATTGTGGCATGACTTGCTAAGGTTAATTCTCCTGCAATACAATTTATATTACACATAAGCATTTACAGGTCCCACTAAACTGACTTTTAATTTCAAGTTAAATAAAGTAAAAGTACCTGATTGGGAACCATGAGTCAGGAACATGTTTTAGTTTCAGTTTAACCTCACCCACTCGGTCCTTTCTGCCACTCTGGTGTTGTGCCAGGACATGGAAACAGCTGTTTGTATTTTGCAGTTGTTTCCATGTGGTTCTCATATCTCAGTCTCCGCCCATTTATTTTTTTTTTATTTTCTCTTGATAAAGCACCATGGCATCAAATCAATTGTCTGTAGCTTCTCTATTAGCTGTAAGTCAACAAAATGGTTTGCAATTTTAATGGACGCACTTAGCAAAGCATAAAACCAGATTTAACCCTGTAACTTAGATCTGTACAAACACATTCTGAAAAGTGTCAGTTCATATATATCTTAACCAGAAAATAAAAATCAGTACTGGATCCTTAACATGATCAACTATTACTCTTTTACTAATATACCAACAAACCAAATAACTATGAAAAGATGTGCAAGCGTTCTCTTCCTATTGCTCTACTGTACCAGGCAGGTAATACAAAATCAGATCAGAGATGTAAAAAAAAAAACATGTTACATAAGAAAATGAATCATACTTTTCTATAGCTCACTTACATCAAAAGCTGCTTCTCTAAATGAACAATGCCCCCTCCACCCCGTCTTGTCATGCGGGCCATTTCCCTTAAAACACACAAAGTCCAACAGTCCACAAAGGGCAAGGAAAAGCCAGGGGAGCCTCCCTAAATTTCTCACAGTCATTCAAGATAGCGGCACCCACACAGCAAACCCATGTAACAAGTGGACTAAACGTCAAGCGGCAGGTAGGAGGGGAGTGGAGCGCTCTGACCACGACATTAAGAGGCAGTGCATTAGATAAATAGAGTGGACAAAAGAGCTTTAAAAGAGAGAATTCACAATGCATCTGATCTGGCCCTACCAAGTATACTGTTTAAACATGGCTCATAGACTCCCTTTCAACAGACCAGGCCTGTCATGTGACCTGCCCTGTGTGAAACCGACTGATTGCAACTTTTGCAACATAACGTGCCCAGAGTTAGCAGGGGAGCCATACAAATACAAACTCCAGATGACGTTACTGTACAGATAACAATAAGAGAACTACAGTTTACAACTTTTGTGTGTTAATTTAATTAAACTCAGTACTCAATAACAATTCTAATACCATAATGATAATTAAAAACAATCTTTATTTAGACATTAGAATGTGATTTTAAACATTAAATCATCAGGATCATTCTAAAGCTATTCAGGAAACGTTCATTTTTGTCCTGTGAATGTGACTTTTTTTAATATTGATACCTGCTCAAATGAGTATGTACTTTTGATACTAGTTTTAGTATCGATTCTTACCAGATTTTAGATACTTTTGACCTATTCACAATATTACTCAAGCAGAAGTAGTGAGATGGTAGCTACAACACACTACTCAAAACTGGATGGATGTTGGCTAATATCAGCATAACAGGGAGAATATTTATAGTGAAAACAATTTTGTCAAAACAGTATTATGTAAACACGCATCTTGCATGATCTAACAAAAATATATTACCACAGGGAGTGCAAAAACTAATGCCATGTCAAAAAAAATAGCCACTATTTTAAAGCTTTTGCATAACTGAGAAAAGCAGTACGCGTATCTTCTTCCATGTTAGTCTAATTTGCCTTATCATTTGCAGCCCTATTTTGAGTTCCCTCTTCTGTTCCTGATCGGGAAGCACAAAGAGACAAAGAGGTGGAGGAATCCGTGGTTTAAAACAATGAGAGGAAACCGGCTCTAGCATCCTGGGGTCCGAGTGTCGGCTAAGACTGCAGCGGACAGCAGTGGGAGACCCTAAACATTCCACAGGACCATCCTAACATGAGCAGAGCTGAGAAGTGGTCGTTGCTGACTGGAGATGGCCTATCTATGTGTATATCAGGAGCTAACTAATCTATAGAGATAAAGATACAGTTTGAACAAGGCAATGTGATGCTATCATGCCTCGAGTTTGAAGAATTTTATCCAAGTGATAGCTGAGAAATTGCAGCCAGATCTGGGTCAGAAGTATCTTACTGTTGCAAAAGGGCATGTGATTTTAGTCAGGCTGAAGATTTTACACTGTAGGCGACGGGCTTTCTCTGGATTGTTTTGTGGAAAAAAAAACAGATGAGGAACTGGCCAGGATTGACTAGTTTGAAATTCTTTTCTATAGCTAAACTCTTGTTCTTGATTGCATGGTGGATGTGTTATGTATCTATTTGTCAGCATGCATCATCTTCTAAAGGTCCTATATTACACAAAATTGATTCTTGGGCTGTAAGCCATGTTATTACGTTGTTACCTCTCTGAAAACATACCCAGAGTCTGTTTTGTTTTATTCATACATGTTTGAGCAACCCTTTATTACCAGTTTAGTTTTTCAGTTTAAGAAAATAACACAGCCTAAATATGCAGGATTGTGTGTTAAGTGTGAATGAAACAAAACACAACTCTGGGTATGTTTTTGATGAGGAAACAACATTATAACATAGCAAAATATAGGCCCTTTAAAGACCAGTTTAAACTTTACCTTTTCTATCTAAACTGCTAGTTTTGCACTGTGGCTCTGTCCATACTGTTTATTTTGCAGCTTTGTGAAAGTAATCATCATGAATTCTTAAATAAAGGAGGCATGTTGTGCAAAATAAACTTTTTAACCATGTTTTCATTGTTTCCCCTTCTCAATTACCTACTCAAAGTTGTATTTAGAGTGATTCATGCATGTGTAATGTTTGTGTTATCCCTCAGTCGTCCAGGTCTGGGTCTGATCCATAGCAAAAGCCCAAGTTGAATATGCCAACTGGACAAAAAGTTGTATACAAACAACGACTTTTTGTCCAGTTGACAAATTTATCTTTGGCTTTTAGTATGCATGCGTAATCTTTATTCTCCTGTATTCAAGATGCAATTGCTCCAATCTACCCATGTTTTCACCAGCACCAGTACACACCCACTGCTCTTCACATACTTTGTTCTCCAATTTTATTTTTGTAATCGGTGATACATGCAGGTCTTTGGCAGTGTTGCGGAGCCATTTTGGCAAGTGAAATCTGCTGCTTGCTAGCATGACCTCTAGATCTCCAAAAGAGGAGTTGATAGCATGGTCCAGCAGTTTTAGAGAAATATTGTGATGTAAAATGTCCAAATGAATACTAAATACCAAAATATACATAGAAACAAATCTTTTACTGGTTGTGTGTTACAGCATCGATAATTTGACCTGTGGGTCCTCAGAGAAAACGTGTTAACAGTTAAATTTGCAAGATGTGAACAAACCTGTCATTAAGAAACCACACTTTCCATATTAAGAGCAGTGATGTCCTAATTTGAATGCAGAGAGTAAAAGCTGTGATTAGGCTTCATAAGTGCCCATCTCATGCCTTTCATCACACTGGAGAGTTCTTTAGTGTTTCTGCTCTCTCTAGGTAATGCTGAAACATCCCCAGTCTCACACATGTGCGCCTCAGAAAAACATTTACCCACGCATCTCATTTCGCTGCACTCCATTTCATCTGACACCGGCACTCTTCCTCTCTGTAATTACTGCTTAAAGACGGGCTTATGTAAGCAGCTGGAGGCGACACGAAGACAACCTCCCGAAAATCTCACCACGGCGCCTCAGAATGGGATTTAATCAAAGATATGCTTTTAAAGTGACAAGTGCTCAAATGCTGCATAAACACAATAATTCACATTAAGGGAAATCCGCAGATGTAAAATAAATGTCTTGTAAAAACTGTACGGCTCAGAAGGATAAACCTTAACACTTATGTTAGTACTACGACTGTTACAAGTACATCTGCAGTAATAGTGGCTTAATAGTTCAACTTCAACATTGGCTGTGTTTCCGTGCACCAAAAGTCATCATTATCGGAGTACTGGAGTTATGAGATTACTGAAATCATGTAAACAGTTCCATCTGATGTGAGTGAGCAAAAAATGCAAACTAAAATTGCAGAAAAATACTGAAAGAGCTATTCTAAATTTGTACTTTGTCTACCAAATATCCATTAATTACTACACATGTGGCTAATGAGCACTCAAGCAACAACTTTTACTCCTAATACTGTGACAATTACCATATCATATCATACTTTCAGAATTAGTAATTATATAACAGCACATTGTTGGTAAGTGACATCCTCACTGTAGCCCAAAGTATTAGCGCTTTGAGCACCACGATGGGCACTGCGTCGTATTGAGTAACAAAGACTACGTTTACTCACCAAAAAGAGAGAATAAAATACTTAAAATTATAGAATGATAAAATGTAATTCATCCTTATGGTATGATAATAATCCAGTTAATATAATATGATAATAAAATGTGTAAAATTATATTGTAACTTCTGACCACTAGAGCATGCACTGGTTGTTTATCACTTGGATCAAAGTTAACTCGTGGATATGTTGAAATTGATAAATAGTTGAAAGAGTGTGCAGTTACTTCACAGTCCTCCACAATGGAGGAGTGAAAATTTTACTGGCAGGTAAACATGGGGTGACCTTTGGACCGGCCTCTGTGTTTGTGTTCTTTTCCACCATGACGGCAGGAGCAGGAGCTTTCTTTTCTTTAATCTTGGTCAATTATTCTTCTTCACACCTCCCCTGTACTTGTCTCACTTTCGCCCACCTCACACATACAGGAAGCGTACATCAGTCCGTAACCATGGCAACCCCAGTGTTGAGTGTTGCTCAGTTTTCTGAAGGGGGCGTCTCTCTTCGGACCCTCTTTGTGTGGCTTTACAGACAGAGTTCAGACGTCACAGATGTAGGCGTCAGAAGTAACCAAGTCAAGAAAATATACATAAGAATAGACCAGATGTTTATCGACAAGTATGTATGGAATACTACCCAAGTTATAATCATTATTATGCACTCATAGTCAAAATGCAGACCCCCACCAAAGCATTACAGTCCTTTCATGTGATGCCTACATTAAATAAGACCCATGATGCTTATATAACGGCATTGAAATGACTAAAGGAGTTTAAAATCTAGTCTATATTTAAAATAAAACCTGGTTTTACTGACACAAACTGTAATATATTTACAGTTGCCACTTAGATTTTTGCCTTTTATTTTTTTGTGATTTGTTCCTCCTTAACATCATATTGTACTATGAATTTTAAAAAAGTATTTCAATCGTTAACATTTTCTTTCAGTTTTGTCTTTGCCATATTAATGTGCCTTTTTTTTGTATATTTGTCCCTAACAAAAGAAATTACTCACATCAGATGTAACTGTCAACATGATATTTCAACAACCTGATCACTTCAGAAATGAGATTTGTAAACAAAACCAGTGATTTGAAATATTTCTACAAACAGTTAGTGGTTACAGTGATCACCTTATCTCAGGTCTGCCTAGTGCACATAGTATACACTGGCTGCCAAAGTGCCCCTGAGCAAGACATGTCACCCACCTTGTCTAAATTTGACTGTGCTGTTTGCGTGAGTCATTGGTGTCGACTGGAGAGGCCAACACTTATAGGCACATCTGTATCTATCCTCTACCAAGAGTGGAGATAGAGCAGCCTTAGGGGTAAACATCAGTGAAGGATGCAGCCAGGACACAGCTGCTGATCCTGGAGGAACCCTTTTCTCCTCCTCATCCTCCTCCTCAAGTGGCTTTTAATGAATAAATAGTCAGAGCAGAGAGCCAGAAAATCAAGCCACAAGGGGCCACAGCGGAACAAAACTAAGCCCGTAACAACAAGCATCACACAGTCATTCCGCCTGATTTGTTTTAAAGAAGACTCGAGCTATTTCCTGTAGTGGTTTTTCAGTTATGTGTTGTTTTCTGTCTATGCACCAGCTAGACACGCACTGCTGCTATATAGGCTGGAACAGTAAGATATGGGGGAAAATGTCAAATTTGCAAGCTTTGTTGAATAATGATGAACAGATTGGTGAGTGCAAATTTGCAAATTTACAGCCAGTTGTCCACACAGAATTAAAGCATCTTTGAGTGCACAAAAAACCCAATAAGTATATAAATCCAGTGCATTAGTATTAACAGGTTATTGGCTCTGTAAGTCTGTCTAGCGTAACAATACTAACATGTCAAACTCGATTTCACTAAGGAATAGGCTCAATATCAATTTCAATACCACAATTTAGAAAAAAAAAATTACTATTACATAGCTTTACTTTATGTTACTATTTTGACCTATATTAGTTCTGAAAAGTTCAAGATAATTGTACTTGTTTTGATGAGAAATGACAAATTTCAATCGTAGTTGTCATTTCGATTAGTATCTGACCCTATGCTGATCTCTGCACAAGTTATTCAGATGGAAAAAGAGATATTGGGATATATATTATGCACCCCTCTATTGGCCTCCACACTGTCAAGACAAATGTCCCAAAGCTGAAGTGGAGTGTTTGTCCTCTCACCCACACCAAATACCCCGACAGATGACCCTATGCCCACAGCTGCTCTGCACTGCAACACGTGGGCCAAGTGTGCATGACCATAATACATAACACATCTACACACCACTCCAGGATGAAAGTTAAAAGCTCACCTATGAAAAGTGATTGCGTAATACGATGGGCGTACCACTCAAGTTAGGTAGTCATCAAGAAAATGCTTGTTTTCAATTCTTGCACAACAAAATCAACTTAACCTTTGTGGTATTTGTTGGCAGTTAATGTGTTACTCGTGTGAATCATTCTGAGCACTGGCTTTGTAGCAGCATGAATTAATAACAGACTATTAACACTTAGAATGGAGGCTACTTGGTTGGATTACATCATTAGATTAACTTATCTTGGCTATTTTTGTAACAATCAATGAGCTGGTCAGTAAAAGATTAGACTATTGCTTAAAACCTACTGATTTTAGTTTGCTGCAGGCTGATGATTTTATTCAATATAGCACTAACATGACACTATTTGAGAGTTTTTGCTGTATAAAGTAAACTTCTTTAAATCAGGTCCTGCTTGTCCTTCATTGAATCTCCCTGTGGTGATGTAATGTGTTTAGTTAAGTAATCTTTCTGCAAACTTCTCACAACCAAAACAGGACGCACTACTGTGACCCAAACACATCATTTGTATGCAGATGTCCACGCACCTTTACGCACTCCTTATCCGAGTGGACACTGAGCTTCTTCTCCACGTGGTTGTGGATGTCTCCGTTGCTCTCCGGGACCGGCGTGGATTGTCTTGGGGTTGCGTCTTGTTGCAGCTCCTCCTCGTGTCTCTCCTCGCTTGTCTCCTCGCTTGTCTCCTCGTTTGTCTCCTCGTGCGTCTCGTGGCGTGTTTCCTCGTGCGTCTCCTCGTTTATCTCCTCGTGTCTGTCCTCTGCCACCTCTACGTCCGCGGTTACTACTTCTTCATCCTCTTTTACGCAGCGCCTGTCCTCTCCGTTCTCCATCCCATCCACGTCCTGCGCTTCCATAGACTCTCCCTCTTCCACCTGCTGCTCCTCTACCTCCTCTTCTTCTTGTTCTTCTTCTTCTCCTCCCTCCTCTTCCTCCTCCACGGGGACCCCCTCGGTGACATACTCTTTCTGGCACTTTAGATTGTGTCTCTTTAGCAGCTGTTCCGTCTCCGGGTCGACCACGATCAGCTCCAGGAGTCCCGCCGTGGCGCGTATCCGGGACACGACTTGTTGGTGGCTCTCGTTCTCCACGTCCTCACCGTTTACAAAGACGAGTCGGTCTCCAGCGCGCAGCCCGGAGCTCTCCGCTGGGCTGTCGGGCTCCACCAGACGAATGAACTGGCCCGTCTTCCCCTTCTCCCCGTGTAGGTGAAATCCGTAGCCGTTATCGCCCTTCTCCAGCGTGCACAGCCTCGGTCGCAAGTACTGGCTTTTGCTCGGCATGGTTGCACAGGCGGTCCGACCTGTTGCGCACGCTCTGGAACACTGGAAAGATGCTGCTCGCGAGGAGGAGTGTGCGTAAAAACTGTGTGGGAACCTTGGAAGCAATCCCCGCCTTCTCGCTCGGTCACTAACGCAGCTCTAATCTTGCTTTTATGTGCTTTGGAGAGTCTGAAGTGTTGGTGATGCGGATAACAGTGACCCGTGGCGAAGACAGAGAGCAGCAGCAGTCCAAACTCGCGACACAAGTAAAGACAGAGCGCACTCAGGAAGAGGGAGGCGCGACCACGGCCCGGCCCAGCGCGCACTTTTCTGATGCAAAGTAGTGACAAACAAAAACGCTATCCAGGAACATAATACGCTCTATCCTATGAATATTGTGTTAATGCTTTGTTTTGTTAAACCTTCCTTGGTCTATATAGACACACTAGAGCTCAATGTGGCAGTTTGTTAATCATCTACACTTAACCAGATGTTATTTATATTAGGCTGTGTTCTGTACATTCCCCAAGTCAAGCTGTTACTTGGCATTTCAGACCAACTGAGAAAAAGCAACTGTATAGAAGTTTTGCTACACTGACTGCTAGGATTTTGGGTTAATATGAAAGTTATGGGCCTTGTCATCAGTTTAAAATGGCACATGTTTTTCTTAGAGTAAGTTTATATGTATAGCTTATATTCAAGTTACATTTAAAATAGTCTATATTAGGTTATTTTCTGATTTATGTTATATGCTCATCAAAAACATACCTGGAGTTATGTTTCATTCACACGTTTAACACACAAACTCTGCATATTCAGGCTGAGTTCTTCTCTCAATCAGAAAACACTCTGTTCCACCTTGTGATGTCATGTGGTGATACAGGAAGTGCTTCACTGTGTTTTTAAACTACATATCTCCAATCTCTGCTGAACTAAAGTTAAAAGATACATGCCAACTTGAAAACTAGCGCTTCATCATGATGTGGAACAGAGCATTTTGAGCTTTGGAGATGCAGGATTATGCAAACATGTGGCAATGAAACAAAACACGACTTCGGCGATGTTTTTGATGAGGAAACAACATTGTAACATGTGTCAATGTTGTGTAATAAAGGAGCTTTAAGAGTGCAAAAAAGCTCCTTCAATCTTTAACAATATCGCTTTCATTTTTGTCTCAGTACATCAGTTTGCCCTGTTTTGCATAATTTCCAAATGTCACAACCTGGATGTGTAAATAAGCAGAATTCAAATTGCTCCCTTCAAATGAAACTGTTCCCATGACATTTCAATTCCCTGAAAACTCCAGAAATCAGATTATTATCAGATGTTTGGTGTGCATGCAAACATGGTCACCACATCCTTGAATCTGTCCCCAGTGCTGACTTGAATCCAGGAGCCTCAAATTCTCAAAGTACCTAACCAAAGTTTCCTTCCCAGTCACCCTCAGTGATGTAAGTGTTGATAATATGGTGTAAAAAAACAAAATCACATGGTTTTGAGTCTAACTAAAAGGCGAAGCAATCCTCCAGTACTAAGATATATTTAGACATTTCAGTCTGATATGAAGACAGTTGATGCTAAAGCGGTTATGCAGTGAAAACAGTGCGAAAAGCTGATGAAAAGTAAAAAAGTTATGGTGTAAAAACTGTGCAGTGCTGCCCCACAGTGGTCTGCTCATCTAAAGACATTCCCAAATAACACAACAAGCACACGACCAATAAAACCACAACATATATTACAAAAAAATACAATTTATACATAGAGATAAATATACAAAGAAAGTATGATTACAAAGTACTTTTCTATGGCACTTTGTGATCACCAGGATGACCCAGGACGAACAAATGAGACACGTACCAAGTTAGACAACATTCTGGATGAGTGAGCGAAGCAACATACTCAATACATATGATAGAATCTGGTCTAACAAAATAACTCCATGGCTTTCTGCACAAAAAAGTTGATACAAAGAACAGTCTTCACAAAACATTGAAAGTATTCTTTTGCAATGCTGACAGAGAACACATTTATTCACCTTAAGAAAGTCAATACATCTCCATCTAGAGGACGCTGTGAAATATAGTTGATATTTAATGTATTTTTTTTCTCTTTTTCTCCTTTTTTTGTATAAATCCAACCTGGGCTGCTTGTTTAAACTAAATTAGTATTATCCATATATCTCCCACCTATTATTTAACAAGACACAAATTTGTCAATGATATACTGGCCTTTTTGAACCTTTAATGCACCCAAACATACATGTACGACATTACAAATATGCACGTTTCCTGAATTAAATACATAGAGACACACACAGGATGAGTGCCCTCCAAACATTAGCTTTATTCTACCTAACCACAGTACACACATGAACTAATGAGACTGTTTCCGAGCTACAATCTGACTGAAGAATGGTTAAGATGAGGACTGAAAGGCCAAAGGGACTGAGTTCACAGCCTGGTAAACATGGGATGAAAAACACACTGCAGAGCAAAAAGCCCCACCCACTGAGGCAGCCATATTGATTGTTGGGCTGCAAAGGGGTTCAGCGTTTTGTTTTGTAGCTTTAGGCCGTATCTCAATTTGTAAGTTACACTAGCCTAGAAAGAGAGATGTTACTACCTAAAGTCAGGCTCTCTCTCTCTTTGATGGGTGGGGCAGTTAGTGGAGAATTCAGATCGTTAAGAATTGAGATGCAGCATATCACATCTGTCACCACAAAAGACCACAAAGTGTTCTCACAACCAGGGCTTGACATTAACATGAGCTGAGCAGCGAAATTTACTTTTGAACTTGGAAAAACATTCATTTCAACAAGCCACTGTGTCCGACTGCTGCATTGTCAATTAATTATGGCAATAGATATTCATTATTTTAATTTTGGTTTGTTCAAGCATTGAGTAACGCTAAAGTGCTCCTTCATTCATCATCACCAGACTGATGATCTGTCAATAATATCCTTTATTAAAAACTATCAGAGCTGCTAGCATCTATGGCTTTTAGTCTTATTTAAACTGCTACTGCTTCACTCCCACTGTTGCCTTCAGAGGTATATAAAATATTTAAACCGTTTTCAGGTAGCCTGAAATTATTTTTATTATTCGTACATATAGATTATTTAGGTACACAGATGAAATATTAATCCTAAGGCATCCAAATTATGTTAATAAAGCATACTATGGGACTTAAAAAAAACCCACAGTGAGCGAAAAGTTAATGCCAAGCCCCGCTCACAACATAACGTCAAATTAAAGTCACATTTCAGATTAGGGTTTGACAGCCCAGCCCAGACTTCCTCTGAGGAGAAGGTGCGCTGCGTGATTCAGGGCTGGGATTGGCTTGTCGCACTCCCTTCCTCCGCTAAATGTATATATCTGTGTGTCCATGTTGTTTTTGTGTCAGCACGGGGGTTAAACCAACACACAGCAGCCAGTCTTCTGCTTTTGGGACTCGATGTAGTCGTGAATGTGGAACTTGGGATCGCTGGGCTGCTGCGTGGCTCGGTGCTTCAGCTCCCTGACAGAAAAAACAGGAAGTTAGAACCAAGGAGGAGGAGGTGGAGGATGTGTGGGCTGGAGAGCGCAGACAGGGCCAGCAACTCAATGAGAGGAAGAGATATAAAAAGAGTGTGCTGAAGAAACATGTACAAAAAGTCCAGAAAAGAGACCTGTGGCTAGATACATTAACCGATACATATAACAAGTTATTTTCGTGTGCATTATTAGGGCAACCCAATGATTAAGGATGAAAGAAATATGGCCCTCCATCTGACAGACAACTGCAGATTTTATACAGAGCTTAGGATGAAATTGTGTTGTGAAAACTTTTGTCAATTAGACATGTGGCTTTAATAAAATGTGACTAAAATAGACTTTTTTGAGTTTTCAATCATGTATGTTGTTGTTGTAATACTGAGTCCTGGTTAAGGTAGGACACTTTTGTTGTCCTGTACATTTGACCTTTTGTTCAATGCAGCGGGGGCAACCTGTCAGGAGGGGTGGCTGACTGCAGCGCTGGGACCTATCTTGAGCTCTTGTGCATGTTTTGGATCCTTTCTCCATTCTATGTCCACATATTCATATTGTCATATTCATCTATACTTTTTATTCTCTTGACGTTTTTAATGATTGCCTCACAAAAAGCAACAAACAAAGAATTGACTAAAAGTCAATTTTAAATCCAGCAGAGCTTTGCACGTCAATGTCAGACACAGTGGAACTGCAGCTGAATATCTCCAATAATGACACAATAATGGAGCCGCAGTCCAATACAAAGCTTTAAAAAGAACCTATTGTTATGTGCCTCGACTGCAAACAAAAGCAAAGATATTTAGAGATATTCATTGGAAATTAATTTTTCCTCATTCCAGGAGTCACTTCTGGTGAAATGGTCCGTTTGACTGTATGATAGAATGCTTTATTACAACATTTTCACAGAATACAAATATATAATTGTAGTATAGTGTAATGGGAAGTGTTTGCACTCTTTGTCATTTGCTATCCTCTATGTAAACCTCATTTTGTTGTAGAAGACAACAAGAACACACATGTAAAAGCGTGTATGTTTTTCCTGATTTCTTTTCTCTGCTGAACAGAAACACACCTCGCTATGGCGTGGAACGCGAGCTCCACGTTGACTCCAGTCTTGGCACTGGTCTCCATAAATGGTACTCCATATTCCTGAAAGTGAAAATAATTAGAGAAATGCACATGTAGGCGTTTTATCACAAAGATGAGCCATGTACCTTTGCCAGCTTCTCCCCCTCTTCTGTCTTTACCACTCTCTCTGCGGCCAAGTCCGACTGGAACACAGCGCATGTACAGTACATATAGGTCATTGCAGCAGGTCACAGGTCATCACAGTGCCATTAGCTACTGTCATGCATGGCTGTGTCAGACTGATGCTGATAAACATGCCTGTGGTCCTCTCACCCAACAGTTGTATGGCCTTAGCAGAGAATGTACCCATGCCCACCACCAGAGGGCGCCCTGTGACCTACCCGCTCAGACAGCTGGAAGCTTATCAGGCAGCAGAGGCATGATGACAAACTAATGGAGCCATGTTACTAGGCTTCCTGTCATTGGCTGATTGGTTAACTTTGTTATTGAGACACATAAAAGCAGTGGTGCATAACCTAATTTAGAATGCAGTGTATAAATAGACTGTAATTATTTTTACTGCTGGGATTGTTTTACAAAGGACTGTGCACACAAAAGCAGTGGAGACACACAAATGTGACTATAAACAGGCAAGTAAATCCGCAGCTCCGTGTGCAGCTCAGTGGAGCACTTCCTGGTTTCTCGAGCATTTTCATGTCTGCCCAAGTGTGATAAGAGTATTTTTAAAGAGACCCCTCTTCCTCCTGATATTTTTACGTAATGCATACACAGTAGAAGAAGAAAGAAAGAGGAAGCTTTGCTCACCTTGTTGCCGAGCAACATGATGACCACATCCTTCTGGGCATAATCGTGTATCTCAGTCAGCCAAGCCTTTAAAAAAGTAGAAAAGAGAAAGAAGAAAGAGGAGTAAGTCTATAAACACTGGGCAATTTCACTCTTCCTCCATCATTCACAACACAATCAAGTCACTGTCGCTTTCCAACTGGTTTATAGATTTTCATCGATCAAACTGAGAAATGGTTGACAAACAACAGAAAAAAACAGTGGCAGAGACATCAGTGGAAAGCAGATTTAAACCTCCAATACTGATGCAGGTTTCAGTCCAACCAAGCATGCTCATTTCATTTTCCTGATAAATGTTTTAGATAGCAGTGGCTGCAGAAGCCAGAGGAGCATTTACCCTGATGTTGTCGAATGATGGCTTGTTGGTGATATCATAAAGCAGGAGTAAGGCTGTCAACAAATAAGCAGAAGTATGATCAGTTATTGTTGCATGTGTTGTAGTTTACATAACTAATCCCCACTCCAACAATCCGACGTGGGTACCAAACTCCACACAACTTCCTCCCCAAACAAGAAGTGAGGTATAAAAAAAATGCTAAGATTACCTTGGGCATCTCTGTAGTAGGCGTGTGTTACACTGCGGAACCTCTCCTGACCAGCTGTATCCCAGATCTAAAACAAAATGATTACATAAAATGTGTTACAAATGCTAACTGGCATCCAAAAAGAAGAGAAATGCCAATATATATTATACAGTGTGATGCTATTAAGGGATAACGTATAAGCCTGTGTAAAAGAAGCCATGGTTTTACAAGAGGGATGGCAGTAGGTCTAATTATAGCACCTCCCACTGTGCTGTACGTGATGATAGACGTGTTTACATTAGGTTAACGTCAAGCTGACACATAGCCCTGCACAGGTCTTTTACAGCCTTCAAATCCACAGTAAAATATTAACTCCAGAATAAATAAAGGAAAAAATAAAATGTGCACTATGTAACTTTTCTGCAACCTGCTTATCTCTCTACATGGAGAACGTTATCGTTCTGTTTTGAATGTTCCATAGCGTGTCGTTAATGTGATCTCTCAACACAGAGATGAGCACGCAATGCTATAGACCAAGTTACAGGTCAGATCTGTGGAAAGACGACCCCACTTACAGTAAAAAAGTATGTAGTTTTTTAGCAGTTAGACCATCTGTAATTAAATAAACGCAAGATATATTAGTTTAATGCCTTACTGTGGAACGGAAAGAAGAGCAGGTGTTGTACCCATTGAACATAGTGCACCTTTAAGAACATCTTTAAGCTTACATGAGGGTTTCTCAAGTAAATGTACTACAATTTGTTCCATTACTATGACAAAGGTTTTATTGTTTTAGTGGCCACATGTTATCAGCAAGGTCATGTTTTTTGCTGTTGGGAATTTTTTAAACCACCGGTGTTTTGACGGCAACAGACAATCCGGCCTGGGCTCTATAATGATTTATCCTTTTTGTATTGTATCACATAAAGCTGGTAATACGTTTTTAAAATTACTTAAAGTGCCATGGCTCAGTCCTACATTGTATTCTACTAGTAATGATGAATTAAAGGTGAACTAGTGAACTTCTCTGACTGGAGATTCACCATCTGCTTGTCTCCATGGAGAAGTTACAGCATTAACCTTGTCTATTTACCTGAAGACAAGCACCAGGTGAAGGTACAGGTCAGATCTATGGCAAGGCAAGCCCACTGTCTTTAAGAGTTTGTTTTTCAAGGAATTTAGCAGCAATAAAAGCAAGTAATATGTATTGTGTTTATGCTTTATTAACTAACTTTAGGTGTTTGAAAGGCGCTTATAAATAATTGTATTATTAATGCAAGATAGATTTGTTTAATGGCACACTGTAGAACATACCGGGCAAACCAGTAACATCTCCACAGATGCAGGTCTTCCATCAGAAATGTTACATAGAGCTAATGTTTCAAGCTCAGTTTCGATAGTAAGTAATAGAATTGATACCTAATAATGATACTGATGATATGACAATGATAATTAAAAACACTCTTTATTTAGACAATAGAATGTGATTTTCAACATTAAAAACTTAGTAATTTCTTTTATGGTCTTCTATATCTATTCAGGAAAGTTTAATTTCTGTCCCATGACTTTTTTAGTATCAACACAGATATAAATAAGTATCCAGTTTTGATACTAGTTTTTAGTGTTGATTAGTATCCCGGTTTCGATACTTCTGACAACCATAGATCACCTTTAATAGCATAAACTGTGTCTCTAACGTAGATTCAAATGTAATCTCCACTGTATTTCTCTTACCTGCAGTTTGACTTTGAGATTGTCCACATCCACCACTTTATTCTGTGAAAATAAAACAGTAGCACTAAATCAGTGACAGCTCTCCATATGCCACAGACAGTGTGGGGCTGAGAGGAGTGACGGCAGGCTGAAAACGCACATTCGCTCAGCATGAAGCACAAGGAAAAACACAAGACGACTGGCTCTGAAGTGGCTCTGAATGCTGGCAGAGAAAGCCCATTTGCGACACCCACACCACAAACAAGGTCCTGGGATTAGACTTAATTACACAACTGCGAGGAAAAGCGACTGGCACTCCAACAACAGTCACCCCCCCTGTTTGTTTCCTGCAGCCTTGTGGGGGTGCCCTACTGTATCCGCAGCAGACAGTGGCCTAGAATAGTCACAAATCGAGAAAAGGATTGTAAAAGGGTTGATCCTTATGTGGAGCTCATTATTCCAAATTGACTTTTTGTTTAGCTTTTAAAAATGCTATAATATGTACTCTAAATATGCAGGATTTTGTATATTTTAAACAGATTTGAAGTTTTGTTACGCTGAGAAATATAAACTATCCAGTTTTATATAAATTCAAACTAGAGTTTTTTCAAGTCCTTACATTTTCCAGACTAATTCTACAAAGCAACAATCTGAATAATGTTGATAATAGCAATGCTGTCACTTGTTTGTTTGAATTTTGCTTTGCTTGAAATATTCCACAGTATGGCATTAAACATATTTATCTTTGGGTGAGGCCAGGCCAGGTACAGAGCCGACTCACAGCAGGAACACAGGTTATTCAAGGTGTTTTTTCTAGCAATTAAAACACCTGTTGAATAAATATGAGACATCTATGTTCATTAATGCCTGTTGAGTATTCCTAGCAAAGCACTAACATCTCCATGGAAACATAAAAGTTACACAGTGCATCTTTAAGTTAAATTCACGCCCTTCAGTTGGGTATCAGACTGAACGGTATCCACAACTTAAAAAGTCTGATACGGCCAAATATTTTTGCATAAATGTTGGCAGAATGGTATTTTTTTGACTATACACATATACACACATACCTGTCACTTTATTCAGTTGGTGCACACTTTTGAAATGCAGATATTCAATCATTCAATCACCTATTCAACGCACATTCAACCATGAGATACATTGAAGATAAACCTGCAGAAGTGCTAAGTATGTATCATTGTCCATAGATAATTGTAATAAAACATCACCACCATTTTCTCCATACAAACCTGCCTATTTGAACCAACTTGTTGCTTTGGCCTTAAGCTTTCCTAATCAGCATTTAGGGTGAATTTGAACAAGTACCCTTTAATCAAGTGTAGTGCTAACTGTAGAGAGAGTGCAGCAAAAGGAAGTATGACTAATAAGTGAACTTCCTGGACTGTATTCTAGCTCATGACCAACAACAAGGAAACACAACCACTTCAGCGATAACAGCATGTGCAAATAGTGATGTGTGTATAGCACCTGCAGAATTCCCAGCATCTGAATGGACATGGTTCAACCTCTGCATTAGTTGCCATGGGTTTCTGCTTTTTTCCTCTCCCCAATTATGACGTGAGAGGAGCTTGCATGCTGAGTAACTGCTACAAGGAAGCATGCCCAAAAATAGACTGGCCATGTTACAAGCTGCCACAACACACAACCCGCTACAGCCCGCCCTGTCCAACCACGCAGAGAGGACAACCTTGCCATGCCGAGCCACCTGGATGTGTGAAAAATGAATTTAAATAATACAACTGGTCATGTGGGTCTAATGATTGAAAATGTGGCACTAATTTACTAGTATGAGGTGCAAATTGTAATGTAATTGTTGTCATAAGACCTGAAATATAGTACGCATCCCAGAATTTATAGGAAAAAATGTAAAAATACTTGTAACCTTCAATCAGTTATTTCGTTATAATTCATTTCTAATTCATACCCAGTTTAATTTAGTATCAAGAGTTTGCAGTTGATCATATCAGTCTCTAATCACATAAACTTGTGGCGTTGTAACAACACACGAACTCGAATTTAGTACAACTTTCAAAACTGCGACACGTTAATCACTCATCAAGTCAAGTCCTCACTGAGCACTAATATAAAACATGCACTAAGTATCATTTCTGGTGAGGGGTTCGCCACCTGCTTGTCTCCATGGAGATGCTTTATTTATGATCCACAGTATGGCATTAAACATGCATGCCTACAGTGAGAGGGATTACCTCTGGATACATCTAACTTGTAACTTGGCATCCTGACATCACCTGCTTGTCTCCATGGGGATAAATACGTTTAATGACATACTGTGGAACATTCTAGGAAAAGTAATAACATCACCATTGAGACAAGCAGCAGGTGTCAGGCCCCCCACCAAAAATAGCACATTTGAACCTTTCATAGCACAGTAGCTCATTCTAAATCAGAAGCACTGGTAAAAAAAGCTGCTGTCAACAAATAAAACCCTTGCCTGGTTTGATGGAGGTCACAAACTATCACACTGTGCTTTTTTCTCACTGCGTCTGGCAGACCATTGCCACATACCAGCATCCAATTCTTCCACACCTGTTGCGCTCTGGAGTATGCGAAATCATTCTTCCAGCCAGACATCCATTATGCAGCCATGTTTTAAAGACGACAGTGCCCGTGCCTGCTAATGTAATACTATTTCCTCCTCCTTCTTGCTCTGCCATTAGTGTGAGTGCACAGGGTCTGGCCTTAATTGGTGGAGAAAACAGAGGTCGTTTGCATTGGAAGCCTTCACTCCCACCCTAATCGTCTCTTTTCACATGGGACCCGTCGGGGGCTCGTAAAACTGCAGACATCTGCTTAGCGCTCCCTGTCAGTTATGGCGTTGTGTAGGTAGCGCCCGTCCGCCCGCCTGTCATAGAACTCTGCGTTATCTTTCCATCTGCCTGGACACGAAGTCATCAGCCACGGGCCCCAGCAGCACAAGTGGTCTGTGAACTCGGCTCAATGTTTGTACATTTGGTGCGAACTTAGCGGCATGATGAAGTGCAAGAAGTAAGGTGTTAATTAGGTCCATGTCACTGACTGGCTTGTTTCTTTGTAAATATCATTTGGTCCCATGTAGGGCTGAACCATTTGGGAAAAATATCTAATTGCGATTTTGACAACATTGTGATTAGATTATGATAGATTTGACAAGCATTGTGATTAGATTTGTACTTTATGCTTTAATAAGATTCTGTTTAAAGTTCACATTTTAAACTCGTCCAGAAGAATTGACAAAAAGTCCCCCCCAAAAATCACATTTCTGAACATATTGTACAGATCTAAACTACAAAATAAGAAGTGCTGCAGAATAAGAAGGAAATTTTGTTCTATCGGAAGAAGTTATGGCGCCTACAAATTTTCAGCCTTTGTGATTTGCTAATTGCATCCTTTTAGACTTCGATTGCAATCAGTCTTGCCGCCCTAGTCCTGCGTTATGCTTAACTTGAGCTGTTGGCCCTGCTACAGTACAGCGTGTTCATCAAAAACATGGAGTTGTGTTCTGTTGTATTCACACGTTTGACTAATTCTGCATAGTCAATCTGTTCCGCCGTCAACGTCAAACTACCTCTTCCATCCTTTTTTCAGAACCACAGGCACTAGGACTTGCTCGGATCATATCACCACTGCAATTCTCTTCACCCCAATGACTTTCATCTTAATAATAAAACACATTCATGCTTGCAGCTGCTGTTTTAAGCCTCATTTAAACCACTTGACACTCCCTCAATAAGCTCTCTTGACTTGTCCCAACACTAAAGGATTTGCCAAAAGTTTGTAGCTTAAAAAAAACAGAGTAAACGTCTCTTTCTGGTGTTAAAATCCCATTCAAACATGCCATCTACGTAAACATGGCTTCAGTCCAATTAAAATAAATTTGTTTGGGCTCGTCCAAGTCCGGCAAAAACTGGATATAATTCAATGCAGGAACAACCAACCACCTGGGTTCGTTTTTGGCTGGAGGACAGTCTCCACTCTCCACTGTTATCAGCAGTAGTGCAGGAACCATTCCACGCACAGAATTAAAACAATATGAAATTCCATCATAAAGGCAGCACTCCACATTTTGCCATATAAATACAACACAAAATATCCAAAACAACTTATCACTTTGACACATTTAGACCACTCACCCTAAAGTCTATTCCGACGGTGGCTATGAAGTTGCCCCCCAGGAAGGCGCCATCTTTGAAGCGCACGAGCACACACGTCTTGCCCACTGCCGAGTCTCCCAGCAGCATCACCTAAACAACACAGAAGATGTTATTGTATTTGACACAATTCTGGCACAAAATCTGGTCATTTGACGTTTTTTTGTCAAGACTTTCACTTCTCCAAACGACAAGAGCCCATGACACTGACTTGTCCAGAAAGAGCACTTGAGAAAATGCTCTCAACGTCAAGCTTTTTCTGAAATGGGGATGCCAAAATATCACAATTTTGATTTCACGAATGACAAAATCATTTCCAAAATCATTTCCAAATTCCACATTTTCTACTAGGCCTTGATCTTTTTCGGCGTGATATAATTTAGTCAGGTTTATGGAATTATTTTGTTATTTTAAATGTCATTTCTGAACTTGGGATATGTCTCAGTTTTGACTAAATCATTTCCAAAATTCTTTACATTCAACCTCACTTTGTACTAGATTTTAAAAGATGAGATACCAATATAACTTGGCTATTTTACGTGAAAATGTCTGAATTATTGTTCTGTTGATCTGATAACATCCTATTTTCATATATGCATTTGAAATTCTTGCATAAAATGGATGTTTCCTGCACTAAACACAATAGTAAAACAGTAGATGCAGTAAGAGTCTGATCAGTGCAGGTGAATGACTCATACCTGCAATTTATGTTACAGTTGAACTTGTCATGTATTGTGTTTAAATCACACCTGTCTGCCCTGCCCAGGTGCGCCTCGCTGTCCTTTTATAAATGTTCGATTAGAAAGCAAGCGAGAAGCAACAAGTACCTCGCCCTCAGCAAATATTTGGACGCCACTGAGGGACAAGGTAATGCCAAGTGGACACATTAAGCGCGAGGCGATCCACATGAAGGAGGTCGATGAGCGTCAAGAAACAAGACTCCTGCTTAAAGACCGCGCGTAAAGATCATCCAAATGCAACTACTGTGGAATTTGTACGTCTGAAAACTGTCTGGTCACCTGTTCAGTCAATGAGAAATTAAAAAAAAGCATACACACCTTGAAGGCAATATCATAATACTCGTTAATAGACGCGCATCTCTCCAGGACATATTTGGACGTGCCGTTTTTGGTTTGCTGCTTGTCCGTGAGCGATGCCTTCCGCGTAGACATCGCAGTGCTGTTCAAAATATAAAACAAAAACAGTATTTCCCCCCAAAAAGGACGCGCGCTGATGTCTTCTCGTGAGTCAATCCCAGCCTGGGGACACTAGCAGCTCCAGCAGAAGAGCTCGGTCTCCTCGCATACTTCGCGCCGCGGTGGAAACGAGGAGGAAAAAGCCGTGGATGGAAACGCAGAGAAATGAAATCACACCTCGCACCTCAACAAGAGACTGTGCAAAGTTGAAAACAAACAAGCAACAGCAGCAGCAGAGGGTGAAAGAGCCCGTGCGCGGCGCTTGATGTGTTCATCCAGTCACTCCTCCGCCGATCATTCACTCAGACACAGGCGGAAACATTTCGGTAGGGTTTTTTTTTTTGCCTCCATCCACGCGTGGGCAGATGATTCTGAAGTGTGCGTGGACAGGCGCACACCTCCAGCAGCCGTGCGTCCTTCCTCCTTCCTTCTGTGAGGCTCTGTGCGTCCGTGCGTGTGCGTGGGGAGAGGGAGCGTGGACGGAACGAGCGCACGGACGCACGGTGTGGCCACAAACAAACAAGCAAACAAACAAGCAAACAAACAAACAAGAAGACGCGTTTTGGACGGAGCTGCGCGCGCTGACTCATCCGCTACAGGTGGCACTTTCTCAGGCACCGTGGACCTGTCACCTTTGACCTTTGACCTGTAGAAACCAGGCGGATAAACAGGACAAACCTGCTGTGTCTCCCACGAGCTCAGGTCATGGAGGTTTACGGTATTTTACGTAGTTTTACGGTTTAAGATGTAGTAGACTATATAATTGTGTTTTTAGTGTACTGTTTTTATTTATAGTGTTTTAATGGTGTTTTTAGTGAGTATTTATAATTTATAGGGTTTTAAATTAATAGTGTTTTTAATTTATAGTGTTTTTATTTATAGTGTTTTTAATAGTCTTTTTAGTGTTTTTATTTATAATGTTTTTAATTTATAGTGTTTTTATAGTGTTTTTAGTAAGTGTTTTTATGTATAGTGTTTTTAATTTATAGTGTTTTTATTTATAGTGTTTTTAAGTCTTTTTAGTGTTTTTATTTATAATGTTTTTAATTTATAGTGTTTTTATAGTGTTTTTACTAAGTGTTTTTATGTATAGTGTTTTTAATTTATAGTGTTTTTATGGTGTTTACACTGTTTTTATTTATAGTGTTTTTAATTAATCGTGTTTTTATGGTGTTTTTATATATAGTGTTTTTAATTTATAGTGTTTTTATGGTGTTTATAGTGTTTTTATTTATAGTGTTTTAAATCAATAGTGTTTTATGGTTCTTTTATTTATAATGTTAATTTATAGTGTTTTTATTTATAGTGTTTTTAATTAATAATGTTTTTATGGTGTTTTTATGTATAGTATTTTTTAATTTATAGTGGAATACACCCAGTTTCCAGTCTCTGTAGCCCAGGGGTGTCCAACCTGTAGCTCGCCAAAGGGATTTCTGAATTATACATATTGTGCTGAGTAACAAAAATGTGCTGAATGACCATTGTACATGTATCATTCTGATGCCTGACTCTCTGCACTAATACATGGATAATGGTTTCTGTTTTATCTAACTATGCTTATCTAACGGTGTCCCATCTAAGTCTTGCCATGGCTCTTATATTATTATTGTTATAATTTCTTGCAACTTTTAACATGAGTATCTCTCTGACTATTCTGTTCTGTAAAAGGTAGTAGCTCAAGGGAGGAAAAAGACCCTCGGAGACCCCTGCTGTAGCCTGTTCAGTTTTCATTTCAGTAAACAGACCAGGCAAATAAAATTATAACATTGTGTAATTCCAAACCAAAATCCTTGAATAAACATAAACTGTCACATTTTCACATCTTACTACAAAAATCAGAATCACACCTTACTCCTTTCATGAATACATTTAAATCAGTGCTCATTTTGATTGGAAAAATGTGTAAGATTCCTGTGCATCACGCTGCAGCGCTATTAGTCTACATTACGCACCCCCTGTCTCCCCTGGGCTCTGTCTAATCGCGTTAATTCACACGTGTCCAAAATGGTTTCATTCAACTTCACAATTAAAATGTGACGTGTCAGTGTTTTTAGGTGAGATTTGTCTCCCTCTAGCGGTCGATTGAGGTAACAGACAACTTCATTCATATTTTGTGGTGTGACAGAATCAGAATCAGAAGACTTTTATTGCCATTGTCAGTGAACACAACTAGGAGCCTTTTTCAGTGATAAGTGCAACAAAAAACCCTGAAGAATAATAATATAAAAGTTTAAAAAAGATATGCTTAAAAATAAAATAGTCTATAGGTAAATATATTCAACAATAACATCAAAACAACAGTGCAAACATGACTTATTAAGATGACCAGTGTTATAAAGTGTCCAGTTTAGTGCAGATATTCTAAAGAGTCAATGGTACAGATATTATAGAGTCTTCATGAGACCAGCAGCAGAGGAGAAAAAACTGTTCTTATGACGAGAGGTTCTGGTCCCAATGGACTGTAGCCTCCTGCCAGAGGGAAGTGGCTCAAATAGTCCATGTCCGGGGTGAGAAGTGTCAGCTGCTATACGACCTGCTCGCTCCCGAGTCCTGGAGACGTACAGGTCCTGGAGAGATGGAAAGAAAAACAGCCACTGCAACTTTAAACGTGTTGAAATGGAGCTTCAAAATATGTTTACTTGTGTTTTAATCTGATTTTGAATGTATAAAATGTGTTATTTTCAGGACTTGCACTTCCGATTTCACTGAAAATGCCATATACCCACAGCACTTTGTCTGTGTAATACCTCAGATTGATTGAATTCTGTTTTATTCTTTCTCAAACTCTTTTGTTGACCACAGTGGATAGATGCCTCAAGGTGAACACAATTACAGAATCTTTACAGAATAATTTAAACATCTAACAAAAATAGCTTATGCATAATTTTCCCTTTTAAACTGATCATATTGACAAAATATTGAAGCGGAAAGCGTGTCTTTATGAACGTTGCTTTTCGTTCAGCAGCAGATGAAAGTAATTTAAAAGGTGCAAATGTATTCCAAATCAGTGGCAACAAACAGCGGAGAGGTAGAAGCAAACATGGGATTAATTTCAGGCATTAGGTGAAGCTGTAGCTGGATCATATCTGCAGACAGACTCACAGGGAATATCCAAATGTGCTCGTGGGGTGCCATGACATCCCCACTTTTTAATCCATAACAAGTTAAGGATTGTATTTCTGTCTCTTTTGTACATTTTAACCCGATTTGAAGAAGCCACATAAATACAATATGTCAAAAATGTGCGCTGTTTTTTTTTTTTTATATATATATATTCCTGACTTATTTTCTTAACTGTGCACTGTGTAACTTTTCTTGTGGATCTGCCATCTGCTCGTCTCCATGGCGATGTTGGTTTTTGCCTGGAATGTTATTTTGTGTGACTATCATGCATTTATTCAATCACAGATGTTTCTTTAGCAAAAAAAAAACCAAAAAAAAAACAAAAAAAACTGAAAGGCATGCATAACTTGGTAGTGTCACCTGCTTGTCTCCATGGAGATACTTACGTTTAATGCCCTAGTGGGGAACATTACAAGCAAAAACACCTCCATGGAGAAAAGCAGAGAAGTTAAGTAGTGCGTTTATAAATCACTATTTCAATTTTGCATGTTTGATCTCAACTACTTTGTGTCTTGTTTCATGTATTTTGTTGCAACTCAGTTTGTCATAGGCTCATTATATAAAAGCATATAAATATTAGCAGCTTATGTCGCCATCCCAAAATAATCCGTCTTGTTTCCATCCTGCAGCAGAGGTCTTTGTGTGCATTTGTTAGTAGCACATGCACTCGTTTCATCATATCACCGCGGCATCATTAAGCACAATAGCTCTGTCTGTGATCCCATCGGAGCGTTAAGCGTCGTAATAAATGCAGTGAGAGAAGATACGTGCAGATTTGTACAACTGAATTTCACCCAAACCATTTCCCACTTACAGCCGTGGCAGTGTCAGCCAAGCCCTGTCACTGCTGAGGAGAAGTCAACAATGTAATGCTGCATAATAAGGGAGCGCTGGATGATAGAATATACAGCGAGGTTAATTGTGGAGTGTTCTCTTGACATTTCGATTCATTTCAGATGTTATGAGCTCTTGGATGTGTGTGTGCTTTTTTTGTTATAGATAATACTCATCACAACAAGATCAGTTACAAAAAAAATAAAAAATACTGGCCAATACTAAACATCAAACACAATGTATATATTTTTTAATGTAGTTGGGAAATCAAAGCTGTGGTAAATATCTTAAAGGTATCACAGTCACAGCTGAATGTGGGTTGCCAGTGCATTAACCTGCAGACAGAGAACACGTACAAGTATTTCTCATTCTCAGTATATCGACAGGCCTCATGTGAAACCTCCAGAATTCACTCCCTGAGCTGCAGAGGCTGCACTAGCACTGATTCATGACTGGCTGCAGGTGCTTGGGGTTAAGTAGTGAGGATTCAGATCAGAGAGAGGCATTTTAGGTTTCAACCAACTGGATTTCAGCTTTGAAACTGGTAACCCAGATGAGAGCGTCATGTGAGGCTCATTCTGTTTTCTGATTGGATACTTGTCTCACGAACCAAATTATAACATAAATCAAAAGGGCATCGTGTCCAATGTTATTTTTAACTAAGAATAAATTAGCATTACAATTGTCTCAGTAAAGTAAAAAGTAAAAAAACTCACATCTGGGGGACACAGAAAGGCAAAGACAAGGAGGTTTAATGACCCCCCATGTTCTATATTCACCAAATACTTGTTTTTATAGTCCTTAATTCATTGCATCCATTGACTCCTTCTTGGTAACACATTCATGCTTCCACTTTGCCTCATTAGGTGTTTGCTGTTTCTATATTTAGTCTCGTCTGACTGAAACCTTGAGCTTTATTTAACCTTGGTTTAGGCTCATTCTGTGATCCTAGATGGTTCCTCTTTGCCTTTCTCCCTGGAGCAGTGCGATGTGTAATGCAATGTGACAGCTGGATATTGGCTCAATGTACACGAACATGCAGAGCTCATATTCACAGCCCTGATCCATATACGAGTACATCTCCTCACAATATTTGACGGGGACATAGCTGCTGCATATCTTCACGCACTGGGTATTATAGAAATGAGAATGTGATGGCTTTCGGTACTATAGCTGTCTTGGGTCATACGTCACCCTACTGGGATACTGATGATAGGACAACATGAGAGCCAGACGCAGGCATCCATTTTGGCCCCGTCGCCATGGTTATTGTCTCCATAGGGGCCAATGAGTCCAGCCCGGAGCACATTGGCAGCTGATTTTTGTGCCTCCTCTGTTGACATTTATCAGGCCTCTTCTCAGCGAGCAGGCGTGCTCTTTCCCTGCACTTTTCTTCAATCCACATTACAGGCTACACCAACCTGTAAGCGCTTTGGTTACAGGAAATGACTGAGGTGGTTTAGAGAAGAGTGCACAATACAGTATATCACAAATGTATTGATGTATTAGTTAATGCAATAATTGATATGGCAGCAGACTAAATATATCAAGGGTCTTCATCTGACAAAAATGTACTTTTAAAATGAAATTATGACAAAAGGATGATTTTATTGAAGTTATCCTCCCAGAAAGCTGCTGTCAATGCTTAGTTCCAGGTTGAAATAGAAGTACTTAGCTGCAGACAGTGTGCAGCAGTCTCATCTGGTCACAAATATATAACATACAATACATGCAAATTTCAAGTCTTGATTATTTCTTTTTTTTTTTTTTTTTTTTTTTTTTTTTTGTGAATATATTATTATTATTATTAGAGTTTATTATTATTATTATTATTATTATTATTATTATTATTAATATAACTGAACTAAAAAAAAACTCAAAAAAAAGTATAGCCCTAGTTACTAGTTTAGGTCTGGATAATGCTCACTGCTCTGTATTTACTCACAATTATTAAAAAAAAAAAAAAAAATACATGTTAAAAAATTCAAAAAAGTCACACAGTCATTTTTGAACAAGATATCTACTGTTTATTATGGTTAAAATGTCATTATGAAGTCATTATGAAGAGGCATTTCATCAGTTCTGCAGTTAGAACAGGAAGTCAATGGACCCATTTCTATTATTAAGCCATTTTAGATCAATATTGCTGTTTGTACTGAACAAAATGTAAAGTATTGATCTACACCTGTTACAGTTAAATACTCAATACTCAGAAAAGGAAAATCTTCACTTTCTATCATGTTTAATCTCTAGTTACTGATTAAAAAAAGAATGACTATACGCATTTGGATCTGCATTTATATTGGCACTGGAAAAGACACAAAATGCCAATGAAATTTCCTTAAAATGGTAGGCCATAAAGATATGTGTGAAGGATGAAAAGCACTCCAAGTTATTTTGTGAAATGTTAATTATTACTTGTTGTTTCCTTATTAAATTTTCATGTTGGCAGGAAAGCCGTCTTGGACAAGCGTTGCACGGGAGCGCATGGCTTATCTACACAAACCACACGGGATGTAATCAGGTTTAAACTCTGCTCTATGCGTCTCCATGGCAACTGCTTCTAAACATAATAGCGGCTGAGTGAGGTGCAAGAGGTGTCACAGAAGAAGAAAATCACTTACACTGAGATGAATATGGCCTTGATTCAATTATGCTATAACTTAACTTATTTCAGTCAAGACATCATATTACTGGTCTAAAAATGACAGACAAAAGAAATATTGGATTCTTTTTGACAGTGTAATTATGAAAGTGGCGGGGAATTGGTTGACAGACGTTTTCAATACTGTATTGTCGCGGAACAAAGAGAAAAAGTGTATTTTGGAACGCTCGGAAAAACAAAAAGATTGCTTGAATTTAACTTGGAGATCTCAAAAATGGATGGTAGCTTTCAGAATGTGTCACCCACTGAGACTTGAAAATATGAGTCAGCGTGGTAATCTTCAAACAAACAAATACAATGGATCTGCACGCTGCTAGGAAAACATTCACATTATAATGATTAACATGCAAAAATAAAATAATTGGAATGTGATTAGTTTTGCATAATGGCACGAACTAGCCGAGGAGCTTGAACAATAGAAAGTTTGATGTTGATTTACAGCTCAATATATACCTGGGTGGAGGCAACAATTAACTCTGCAGGTAACTTGAGAGAAATCATTTTACTCCTGAAGCCGAACCAGATTTTTTACCACCTTAAAAATGTGAAAAACAGAACTAGTTCATGTTAAACGGTTTGCAGTGGTCCAAAGTTACTCATCACTTGCCTTATGCATTCCAAGCGTCCACATTTTTCACCACAGAGACCAGTCTGGAGTTTTGCTGTGATGGTAAAGTTAACAAGAACTAGCATGTTAACACATATTTCCTGATTATCGGACAATGCAGTGAACTTATTTTTACCTCAAGAGCTGTTTTTACGTTATATCTGCACTGTGGGAAGACGGGTTTTGCTCAGTTACATGGGGAAAAAAATGAGGTATGGGGCCTTTGACTGTAACTTTCTGGCAGTATACTTGGCTATTACTGTCAGAAGGTTAGTTGTTTCTCAATCTGCATTAAGGGATTTACAAAACAATGTGTAATGCCTTGAATCTAAATACTTGTATCTACTTCAAATGATCCCTACACCGATCCCTGTGATGTTGATGTGCTGTACGTCTTACAGTTCAAAATATTATTCATGATTTAAAGTGGATTAGCCACAACATATTCAGACTAAGCCACCCTAAACTACTGGCCAGCACCCTGGAGAGTTCCTTCAAAAGCGTCATACTATACACCTCAAAGTCCTCTCTGCACTGCACATGGGAGTCAAATGAGTTCAAATGATCAATCTTTTTTTTGTTCATTGTAAAGTTTTAAGATAATTGTGATTGGCTTTGATTTTTCCCATTTCAAAATGACCTGCAGAATAAGACTGTAATCACATTTTAATCAAGGTTGATTCAGGCATTTCAAATTGTAATAAAGTTGGATTGAGAAGTTAATCTCTCCTGTCAGAACAACCACAAAATGACATTTCTCTCACCCCATATTAGTGTTTCGCTCATAGATTATTATTATTGTTGCAGGTTTCTACGAATCAGACAAGTAAATAAATCTTAATTCTATACTGAAAGCTACTTACATCAAGATTCCCTTTTTTAAATCCCTGTAATTTAACTTTATTGCATTGTATATTAATTCTAATCCTAAAGTTTAAAGATCAAATGGTTACCACAGAGACACCAAGTTAAGAAGATTTCATTTGAGTGTTTTCATTGCGTCACTGAGTGTGGTGTTGCTGTGATCTTTTTTCTGTGCAGTGAAGTAAATGACAGCTCCAGTCCTCCATTCAGAATTCAGATAAAAGCCAGGCTGACTCACATGTTGAACCGCTTCTGCTTATCTCTTTAGCACCACAGAAACGCTAAACACTCAAAGGACAGTAAATACAACCCAAAGTAGCAAGTAGTCAGCAGTTTTTAATATATCGACTCAGTCCTGGTGGTGACAGATGACATAACATGCATCGTCTAGAATATTATAGAAAAATAACATTTCTCTGTGCAAGGTAAACAAGGACACTTAAAAACTCAAGAGTGGCCAACGATGCAATGTAAAAAACAATTTAAATTCAACTAAGACAGACAGCAAGGTTCTGTAAGTCCTTATCCGGTAGTATTATCCCATAGTAAACAAAGTTGTAAAGGCAGCTTACAATTGTTGACCTCATGAAATGATAAGTCAAATATACAGTGTCAAACTCCTATATTTGACATCAAAATAGCACATGACTAGTCAAAGTATAGCAAATTGAACATGAAATTTCAGACTTCTAAGTGTTGCATTATCAGTTGCAATGTTTTTTCTACATTGGCTTACAGCTAACCTACAACAAAAGACCCCAAACATTTAACTTCACAGATGTCCTGTGGACATAAGTGGGCTTATCATGTAACCGCAGATTGTTTTGAATAGAGATTTGTCAGCTATTTATGTGCTGCCGGCTTGTGTTGTTCTATCTAGGCACTTCTCCTGATCTGAAAAAGTGGCAATTAAAAAGACTACTCCAGAAATGTAATATACAATCACAAAATTATATGTCACAGATTAAAAGTATAAAAGTGTACCGTAACTGACTTGTCCGCGTCACTAATGTGTCTGTGCAAAGACAGTGCAGGGACATGTGGAGGGAGGGGAACTGAAAAGGTAAATAAAACCATATGACCTCCCACAGCGTAACAGCTGGACTCTGTGATGCCACAGCCTCACAGTAAAGTGCACTTCATCTGCCTGTCCCACACTCTGGTAATGCTTTAAAATAAGCACAATAACATGAGTACTATGTCCTGTTCTCTACCACAGCAGAGACAGGACACAGCCGAAGTCTCTTGTTGACATTTGACAACTATGTGTTTGTCATTCAGAGGAAAGTCTTGACACAAACCAGCATGCTGGTTTACAGTGCTCAATCTCCACTGTTTAACCATTAAACAAACCACAGCCACTGTGGTGAGCATCCTATGTGCAAAATCACAGTTGTTTGTTTCCTCCTGCTACAGCCCCAGTGCAGAGACATGGTCTATGTGCTCTGACTCCAAGCAGGTCAGACTGACCAGAGGACTCACAGCTGACTTCAGTGTCAGACGTGCCTCTGTGCTTGATGTCCATGTCCTGTCTGAATGCTACCTGATCCTCCCATCACTCTTCACTGGGCCCAGGTCAGATTTGGGATCTGGAGAAAGGGAGCTCCATGTGGTCTGTGAACACAGTGTCAGTGCACTGCAGGAGGAAGTCTGAGTGGCACACATGTCCCCGGTTACCCAAAACCCCTCCACAAGACTGTCCAGCCAGGCCTCCAGAGGCTGCCCTACCAGCTGGGCATTTTGTTGGGCTTTGAGCATGGCTGGCTCCTGAGGGGGCAGCTTCAGCACGGAGCTTAGCTGATCAAAGCTTTGCTCCAGATATTGGTTACCAGGAGGCCCTGCCAGTAGCCAGCTGTCCTCTCCTGTAACAAAACACACCCAAGGAATTAGCTCAGATCTGACAGTTTAAATGTGTGCTGCATATCATGTGTGGGTCTTACCTTTGCGCAGTGGCTCCTTGCCTTTGAAGCTCAGAGGCAGGACTAAGAACTGCACTTCAGCGATGCGCTCCCACTGCTTGAGTACCCTGACCGCCCAGATGCCCGGCCGCAAAGGGTGCTGTAGTGGTGGTTTGTACTGGGTGTACTCTGCATCCACATCCACTGTGATGTCATAAGACGCTGCCACCACAAGAGCCGGGTCAATCCACACAATGGTGGCTGTGAGATTGGGCCCTCGAGCCCATTTCTGCACTGCAAAAGGCTCATCCATAGGGCCAATGATACCACCAAAGTTACGAAAGATTCTTTCTTTTGGATCCCACTCTGTGCCAATCTGTGTGAGAAAACAAATCATGTTTATTTCGATTCAAAACATATAAATTATTAATTTCTATCACTATCAGTTATCCAAGAATATTGTTGTTGCAATACTGAAATAATCATCAAACTGCACAAACCTCCAGGCTCTTGAGCCTCTCAAACTCTTTGAGGTTGTTTTCAAAGACCAGTGTGGCCTGTGGCACCGCCCACATCTCCAGAGTTTCCCTGACCAGTGACCCTACAGCCTGGACCTCCTGCAGAACCAGGTAGCCCTGGAAGCGATCATAGTGGAAGTACACATGCACTGACACCGGGAAACCAACTGGCTCAAACCTGCAAACAGGAGCAGAGCCAATCAATGCCATGTTTCTGAACAAACGTCTGAACAAACATATGCTGGGAAATGTGCTGACCTGCAAGAGTCCATGTTCTGAGTGGTTCTGAGGTTATTGAGGGAAAGGCGAAAAAAGGACGTGTAGGCAGTGAGAGCCACGTCACTCAGGGAGCCCACGCCGTCCAACTGCTCAAATACACTCTCCCAATACGCCTTCACCGCCACTGTGCCTGGAGCGTACTGCCCGTACAGGTGTGTGTCCAGGATGTCTATGGCCTCCTGGTTCACTGACGACTCAAACTTACGAGCGAAGAAGGTTGGACGTGCTAATTGCTGTGGAAAATTAAGACAAAAATATATCAAACGTTGCTGAACCCTTTTTATATAACAGAGTATTTGGTCTACACACCTGGATGCGAATGAGATCTTGCGGTTTGAAGTCATTAGGTGAGCAGCCGCACCAGTCCACGATGTGTTTATACTGGCATTTACACCCCAGCTTCCTGTTCCAGTTGGTGACACGCAGGTTATTGTCAATGAGAGTGTCACACATGTGACTATTTCCCAGCACAGTGTGGAAGAAGGACTGCGGGGGAAGATACAGACACAGAAAAATAAACATTTTGCTTGATCAATCCGGATCTTTGTGGTGTCAGAGGGACTTTACGACAAACCCCAGCACCCTTAACAAACCTTACATAAATACTTTGAAACTTTGAAATCACCGAGTGGGAAAAGCCAAATGTCACGGAACTAAAAGTACCAGACGAGAGCGATGCAAGCAGAGCACCTCATGAGACGTCGAAGTCAAAATAAACCCTTTAAACGGCATCATCTACTGCTCCGACTGTGCTGCTCCTGAGCCCCGACACATTTATACATCAAATGGTCAACTAACTACACCTTCAATAGCAAGGATGCCACAACAATGGCATACGATAAACATATTTACTGATGATATGATTAGATGTGGAGGCTGGGTAGAGACTCAGGGTGGGGGCTCTGTCTGAGGCAGTTAGCCCCCCCCTCTTTGTAAATGGTGAGGTCTTTGAGCTGAAAGATGAACAAGAGACATGAGGTATGAGCGAGGGGTCGAGATAGCGGAGACAGACGGTGTTGCCAGGATAGGCTTGTATAAATAGGGCTTCTGGGTAATTAGAGGTGTAGCTGAGGTGAGCTGTGGTTCACTGGAGTGGAGCAAAAAGAGGCTGATGTGGGGTCCTACTTCTGAGTTTCAGTTAATCAAATTAACTCCATTTAATTAGTCTTAATGAAGCATTAACAAAGACTTATTCATAATGAATTCATAATTATTAGAGTGATTTATTATAACCATGCATTATTAATTAAAGGGCCTGTGCCTGATTTCAAACCATGAGTCAGGTTTTAGTTTGACCTTTTAAACCCATCCACTTAGTCTTTTCTGACTCTGTGATATTGCACCATGACAGAGAATCAATTGTCTGGGATAGACTCTTGAACATACACAATGACAGAAAATTAAGTGTCTGGTGGTTGGTTTCCCATGATTCTTATTAACAATGTGCCTGATTGAACAGAAAAGGTGACCCCGTCAGTAGCTTCTCTATTGGATATTACCTGAGAAAATGCTGTGTAAACTGAATTGATTATATTTTACAGTTGTTTTTTTTTTTTTTATCTTATTCAACAACTTTTACCACACAATTCATGATGTAAAGAGCATTTATGTTGACAAGAATAAGTTAAAATCAGGTAGAAGTCCTTTAAGTCTTTGTTCATGCTGTATTAAAAGGTGGATTATGCAACATTCTGCTGAAGGGTCTGCCAACTGCCTGTCTCTATGGAGATGCTTCTTGCCGGGAATGTTCCACAGTATAGGATTAAACACATCTACATTAAACGCATCCATACCAGGCTATGTTACAGGTCAGACCAATGAAGAAGCTATGAACACACAGTAAGAATGCATGTTTTTCAGGATATTTTCTGCATTAAAACACCTCAAATTGAATGAATGAAAGATAAATGAAATGCCATACTGTGGGACATTCCTAGTAAAGCAATAACATCTCCATAGGAAAGAAAAAAATGTGTCACTTTGTGCACCAATAAACCCACAGCTCCGGGCGACGGGTGTGTTTACCTCGGCAGGCAGCAGCGCGTAGGTGTAGAACAGCTTGAGCCCTGTCACCAGAGGGTCTTGGGAGCTGATGACGTACTCCACGAAGCGGCGGGTGAGAGCAAACCAGTCGGAGCCCCCGGACACCTCTAGACCCTCTGGGATGTGCCGCTCTCCCAGACGCCACATGTGGTTATCGCACTCGTGAAACAGTCGATCCAGACCTTGCTTCTTAATAAACCTGAGGGACGGATTAAAAAATGTGTTGATTTTCCTCTACTATTGAAGGTGTAATATGAAGAGGGTAATCCATACACACCTGGTGTTCTCTCTTCCGTGGGACTTGAGGAAGTTTTTGTCTCGATTTTGTGACAGGAATGAGACCAATTCAGTGTTTGTTCTGAAGTAAAATAATAGAGACATATTCAGTACAATGTAAAACAAAGCATACAGTAGAGTGCAAATGTAGGAGTAATGAAAAATGCATAAAGATTTCATTTTATAATTAATTTTAAGTTTATATAAAATAATTTTAATAATCAAAAACAAACGACGTGTGTGTGTGTTTGTATACACACATGCACAAAATAAAAAAATAAAATTCTCTCAGGGTCAGACTGAGATCTGTGTATTGGCTGCATCCAATTATGAGACATCTTTGTCATCTGCAAACCAGGAAATAAAGCCGATATGCTGTTACTGTGCTAGTTTTTGTTAGCATTACCATGATGGTAAAAGTTTGCTCAGGCCTCTGAAAGTTGTGAAAAGTTCTAATCAATTCATCACATTGAATAATCAGAATGAACTAGATGTTTTTTGCTCAATTTTCTGTAAAATTAAGGTACAGCACATTCAGTATTGTACTTCTTCTTCCTGACAGATCAAGTAGTAAATTGACAGCGTGTGGGTGTATTGTCTTGCCTAGTGACACAACAAAAGGGGGTCCTCAAAATGACAGCCACCTCCCCTGAACCCATCACATCACAATAATGAAAACAATTAGAAAGACTACAGCTGAAGACCCACCTGGTTGGAAAATCTGTGCCGCTCAGATTGATGAAGAAGTCCCATTTCCAGTCCAGCATGGCAAGCAGATCCTGCATGCTGCGGAGGTAAGCCTTCAAAAGACTGGCACCTCCCCAGATGGTGACCATGCGCCATGGTGTGGCCCGGATGTTTGGATACTGCTGCGCAATCTGCACCACCTCCCTGTGCATGTAGCCTGAACGCTGTGAGGGCAGGCAAATGTTAGGGAGGATATTAACTGGAGCATAATTAATTAAAGGTCATAATATGTTTCATTCAGGCCTTTTAAATATTTTTTACTCTGGCACTGGCATTTCACATTTTTAACATACAATAATGTCTATTTTCTTTCAGACAGCCATTTTTCAGATTGCAATGATTGCTTGTTTTATGTACCTGTCACCCTCTGCTGTTAATTGTGGGAAGTGGACAAAGCGTAATAGGCCTGAAGCACTATTGTTAGCACTGTGATGATAACAGATTAATGAACTGATTACTACATTTATTGCAGTTACTGAAATGATCAACCTCAGATATGCGAGAAAACGAGATGCTGCATCTTAAGGGGCTTTTAATAACTTTAAATTAACTGTGATGGCATGATTAAACTGAGTCTACTAGAACAAAATATAAGGGCCTTGAAAATGTTAATGTTAATTTAATATAACTTTTCTGGTGAGGGATTTGCCAACTTCCTGTCTTCATGTATATTATTGTTTATTGTTATTGCTTTGCTAGAATGTTCCACAACATGGCATTACACTTATCTATCTCCATGGAGACAAGCAGGAGACGCCACCAGGAAGAGTTACAGACCACAGTATGCATGCTTTTCAAGAAATTGTTATACAGCTGTAATAAAATAAATGCAAGAGAGCGATCCATTGCTATACAGGCAAATATTGCGGGCAAAGCAATATCACCTACATGGTGACAAGCACGTAGTGAACCATTCACTAGAAAATGTGTTTCTTTAATGTGAATTGTGTCCTTCGATGTTTTATTATGCAAAGATTATGACCAAAATTAAATTGCTATTCCAAATAGATGAAAAGCTGGCAGCTATTGTTCTAGCTTCTATCACTCAGCATTTTGCCTTTAGATGGATGAGGTGCCACTGCTCTCTCCTGGTGACGCTCTTCATTCCTCTGTCTTTGCCTTAGTGCTTTGGCTTCACAACACGACACTCTCAAGAGAAGCTGCCAACCTTTCTGGATGAACAGGTACACTGGGGTCACACTGTGGACCACACACCTGTGCTCCTGGTGACCAGACCTTTGGGCAGCTCATGACAGCACTTTTCCTCAGCTAAATCCAGCCCTAAGAATAAACACTCCTCTCTCTATCCAGGCTAATCCCTTTAACCACACTGAGGGACTGCGCAGATAAGTATAACCCCCAGAATGCAGAAGGAAACTGAGTATGCAGCAACAGCACTAGGCAACATTTACAGCTTGTCTGATGACATTGCTTTGTCTGAAATTGTTGTTAAAAGTATTGAAAATAAGAAACTAATCGATACTAAAAGTATCAAAACTAGATACTAATTTAAGCAAATATCAATACTGCAGAAAAATCACAACAGAACAAAATTTTTGCAAGTGTAAGATTGTCATGGTAACAAAGAAAATACCATTACCATAACTAGTATGAAAATTACATTCTATTACTAAAAAAGAAACATGTTTTGTCTTTATTGTGGTACTGTAAACTGTATCGAGTATTGAGTCAATTCCTTAGTATCAAAATAGAGTTTGAAATTTTAGTATTGTCTGATCTGGAATGTTTCAAAGTTTGACATTAAACTTGTATCTCTTTGGATACACCAGCCCACTGGCATAGTATGGAATATTCCAGGCAAAGCAATAACATCGTCTTGCAGAAAAGTATGTGGCATACCCTCTACTAGATTTGTTCTGATCATTTCAGTCTGTCGCGTCCTTCCTTCAATATAAAGCATCTGCTTGCATAAACAACCATGCTGCTAATTTGCCTTTTCAACAAGCTTCACTCCCCATGATTGCCAGCAAGGAGCACAAAATAAAGTCATCAAGTCATAAGCAAGTTCTGCAATAGAATTTGTTCTGTATAATTGTATAATATATACAAATGTACATCATTTTAGGAAATGTCTGCTATGAATAAGACATAATAGAGAGGAAAATTAAATGGTGCTGTATAGTCTATAGCAGCTGCTTACCTTGTCCACATGAATGTAGTAGTAGTGTCCTTATGGTATATGGCTTTAATAAGGCGCTTGAGCTGTCGCACCGCTCGCCCATGTACCATCAGGACAAAATGCACTCGCACAGGGTTCTCCACCTTTAACAAGCTGTTGTCAAGCTCACCAAAAGCTTGCACTGGGTTTGAGATACCTGAGAAGAGTAAAACAATCAGAATTAATTTAGTTACCAAAATGCATAACACAATATATGTGATGTTACTTTCTCAAGTAACAGGTCCATTGTATTTTTGTTGAGAGGGATTTTCTAACCATAATTAGATTTGGGGGGTAGGGTCACCTTACAAGTAAAACGTTGTTCTAAATTAAATCACAATGGCTGAAGTTCGATGAAAAAACTGTGTTTCAGTGGCCATGATACAGTTGAAGATAAAGCTCTACTGCTGTGATAAACAAGTGCTCCCTCCCTGTACTTCTCCTGTCCCAATCAATAAGTGTGTGCAGTGAAGCCTCACCGAGCTGAGGGCAGTACTGGGGCAGTTTGTGTGGGGCATGAGCTGTCCGAGCTGATGCTGACACACCAGGTTGGCGATCTCCTGTCTGCACTGCTGAGACGCTGCTCGGTGCAAGGCCGACAGAGCGTCCTTGCCTGTGATGTCACACTTGGGTACAAAGTCGCTGCTGGAAGCCTGGTGGGCCCCGTCCACACTGCCCGTCTCCCCTGGGATGGCGGGCAGCCTGACCCCTTCAGCGGCGCTCCGTGTGTCGCTCAGGTTCCTGCTACTAGAGGGGTCATGGGGCTCTGGGAGGCTCTTTTGTCTGGGCCGCGCTCCCTTGCGGCTGGTGCCCCTCCGCAGGGCACTAGCCGCCGTGCCCCCTGTGCGCTCCAACCTGCTGCTCCATCTGCCCCTGCTCCTCCCAGGCACAGAGTTCTGCTTCTCCCAAAGGCCACTGTCTCTCTTTGGGTCCTGGTTACTATGGTCAGGCAGCTTGGAGCGGCGTGTCTTTCTCTGTAACAGCAAAAAGTACAAAATGCACCATTCAGATGAAATGCTGACACAATGTCCACAAACAGAAGGAAATAGTGACGTGTCACAAACATCAGCACTAAGACAACAGGCTAAAGAGCCCAGAGGCACATGCATGTGTTTACACGCTTGACTTTTCACAGAGGCTATTTTTAGTTGTAATTTTGTGAAGCCATTGCACTGAAACATGAATCACTTTCTTCTTCTGTAGCCTTGTTGTGTCTGTTCCTAATACTAAACATCTCTACAATCCCTAAACATAAAATAATGATCACCTCTTTTCTACATAATTACCCCAAACCCTTTAATCTGCACCAAGAAGACGACGTCAGAAATATGCACTGCATCTACGGTATAGGCTGCCTTAGGCTGTTGGGGAAAAAAACACGGAGAAATGTCCATTATGTGCTTATGCACCAAATGTCCACACTATTCACCACTTAAAACCATATGAACACAAAAAAAAAATCAGATTTTGAGAGCATCCAGAGAGTTAGAGACCCTTTAAAGCCGTTAAAATCACCTATCTATTTGGCACAGTGAACACAAAGGGCCCTTCAGAATGAGCTCTGAAAATGAGGCTCTGAAATACAGCGAGTGGGCTGTGTGCTGTGCTTCTGTCAGACGTGTGGCAGAACGTGGGCTCTCCCACTCTGCTGCTGGCACCTGAACACCTCACCCACTATTCAAGTCAACTTTACTTATTTTAACCAGACTCATGGCCCATTTAAAACAGACAAACACAGTGACAGCATGTGGTGTAACGCGGAGCCACGTCATTAGACTCACCAGACAATTTCAGTCTAACAGGAAAGTACGACATGTGGATATGTGCTTATTGGAAATGGCACAGGGCTATTTTTAAATATTAGTATGTATTTCAATGGAGAGTTTCAGACAATGGACAAAATCTATTTCCCCAACAGAACAGAGAAATGTCATAGAACACCTGTACAGATATAACCATATTACTTTTCACCTATGCAATTCTATATTAAACCAACTACAATACATTTTTAATCAAGCCAATCATTTCTTAAGGTTTGTTTTTTAAGTGTTAGTTTTTCCATAAAACACAACTCTCCATTTTCATTACTTTGAATAAACAGAAAGAAAAACCTCGCTCGAGAAAATCAATGCGTGCTCATAATTTCTTAATGAAATGAAAAGCCTCTGTGTCGTATCTATTGATTAACATTAATTTCTCTTATCAGCCATTTCCACCACTATATTTAATTAAGTCCATTGTGTGAAAATGGACACAAAGGCAGACCTGTCTGTTGCTTTACAATCAGAGCAAACTGGAGCCTTATCATAAAATGTCATCTGCTGAAATGGAAAGCACTAGGATATGAGTTTTGTGAAAATCCTTCTGGATATACTAAACAGATACAGGTAACTAGCTTAATCAAATTTGTTAAATAGAAGAGGTATATAGATAATATAAAATTCTACTGGATTATCGTGGTCTTACCAGGTTACTGTAATATATTGTGTAGGGCTGTAGTTCTTTAGTCAAGTAATCAGTCTATGGTGTCTAAGTCGACCAAAATTTGTTATAGTCAATATTTCATTTTATTTAGATGATAAAGAGTTATATGGGACGACAAAAGAAAAAAGGAGATAGTAAGTGGGCTGAAGATTTTAATTTCTTTCATCGACTACAGCTCCAACATCGTGCGGAGACTAATATTGTAGGAACATACCACTCTGATGTTCCACACTATGGCATTAAACATATCTAACTAGCATTTTGTTCATTATGGGCGTTTTAATGATTAATGATCTAAAAACATACATTAAAAAACATTGTGACCAGGCATTTTCATTGTGACCATGTTTATTATAGCCTATTTTGTATCAAACACAAACAGAGAATAATTATTCTGTCATCACTGGTTCATGACAAGATTTCAACAGAAGCCTGACATGTTACACTTAACTTGTAATTATGAACATGCAATGCAATTCCTGTTTTGCTAACTGGGTGAACCATTAGAAAATATTATGCAAATGTGTTGTCACAATACTAAAATGGTTTCGATACTAAGGAATAAACCTGACACTCAAAACCAAGTCAATATTATGATAATAAAAAACAATCCTTATTAGGACAAGAAACATTTTCTTTTGTGTAAACATGAGGCCTTATATCTGTGTAATCTCTCAGTCATCCAGGTAGGTTCCATAGTGGTGGACATATACTAGTCTATGTGTCTTATACTTGTTCTGATACAGCACAAGATCATTCTAAAGCTATTCATAAAAGGTTAATTTCTGTCATGTGAATATGACTTATAATATTGATACTTGTTTAAACGAGTATCTAATTTAGACACTAGTTTACACTAGACACTAGATTACTATCTGATTTTCACTACTTTTGACAACCTTAATAGGTAACAACAACTCGAAAGTAGCTCATGACTGACTTTTCTGGCTCTATATCTGATCACAAAGTTGGTTCCCATATCCAGCTCTGCCTTAGCCTGCAGGCTCTGGTGATGTGTGTCATATGTGCTACGATAGGACAACTCTCCATGGATCTATAGTGTATTCATATCGATCAGTGTATATTGGATGCTTCTATGCTCCTATATTAAATACAAGACTTGGCAGCTTGGTTTGCAACAGTTTCAGGGTGGAGAAACTTCAGCTGTTGCATCACTGGCTGTAACTCTGTGGCCATGGCTCTGGACTAACCCACTAAAGTCCCCTGGTTTTGTGGGTTGTTCCTGTCAATGTTACAGCTGCCTCTACAAGGATCATGTTTAATCAGTACGTGTGGATTATGTTCTACAACTTTAGCTTAGGCTTTTACCAGAGCGTTGTAACTGTAGGTAACTTCATAGCAGTGTGTAACGTGTCTCTGTGAGGTGACAAAGACGTGACATGACCCTGCGATAATAAACTGTTAGACAAAAGCACTACAGTTTTGTCAACAGGCTAACAGGCTAACATGCTAACCCTGCTCAGTCAGTGCGCTACAGTGAGCTACTTGCTAACGTTCAAGTAGCGGTGTTTTCAGTGCAGCAAACAGGGACAGGGACTTACCTCGGCCTCGCCCTCCTCCAGACTCCTCAGACTCCATACCACCAGCCCCTGGATCAGGAGGATAGTCAGCGCCGCGGCTATGGCCAGTTTGTATCGGCGGAGCAGCTTCTGGACGCGAGCGCTGGCCACCATTTTTTCCGTTTTTTTCTTCAGGCGCGCGCATACTCCATTGCGCGCTCACGAGACGCCGAAAGCGCACCGCCTGCACGCGCCAGCCTTGAACAACCTCTGAGCTGCTTCAAATTACATGAGATTTAATTTTAAAAAATAGGTCTAAATGTCTGTAATGTATAGGTAAACTTTCTAACTTTCAACCAGGCTAAGTCAAAGTAAAAAACAAAACAAACAAACAACAAACAAAAACAAACCTTACCTTTTCCCCATTGCAGCCAGTCTGAGCTCACATATGGGCTGGCCTCAAAGCGCAGGAGCGTTTAATAAAAGGGCGTGCTCACAGCTTTCGGACATATTTGTGTGACGAGTGCATATTAATAAGGCGTAATGTTTTAGCTGTGACGCAAAACGTAGACAAAACAAACAGAGAGTGGACGTTGCCATGGTTACAAACTCAATGAATACTAATGCAACAGTTTGTCTCTTTGTGAGCAGTGAAATCATCTCGGGACGGGACCCCCTCCCGTCTCCGGGGCAACCAGACTCCAAACCAAGAATCTGGTGTGGTGTTCAGAGGGTAGAGGCTCAGATTCAGGGCCGGCCCAGCCTATAAGCGGACTTAGCAGCTAAATATCCCTCTTAAACGATTACATTTGTTTTAAAGCTATAGTGAATATCTGCTGCTGTCTACATTTGTTTTTGAGCCGGGCATAGGTGAGGGCAGCTATGTGTTTACACCTGTACAAGGACCCTTTATAATGTAAATGTAATTAAAATCAACCAGAAACTTGTCTAGTTTCTGGTTGAAGGGGAAACTAGAAACTTGTCTAGTTTCTAGTTCCCCTTATATGTTTGTCTGCTGTTCTTGTGACTTTGGTAGTTGTGTCATTCTGAGTGTTTTCAGTCTGATGTTGGTCAGATAAATACAAATACAATATGTCAAGGTGATAAGAGTAGAGTCATAATGTTGTCAAATGTGAATCATCAATAGTTGAGCAAGGATACATCCGCTAAGGGCCCCCCAGAGACAAATTCAGCTTAGGGCCCCCTGAAAGCTAGGGGCGGCCCTGCTCAGATGGGTTTGACTTTTGTAAGTCCTACAGCTTTTACCCAGGCTGGAGTACTGTGTGTGTGGCCTATGATAGCTGCTTTTCTCATAGATCTTCTCTTAAACACAACAGCCTCATAAAGATCCATTATGCTGATGAATGGGATGTCCCCTGCGCTGGTCCACGAGGCAGACAGACAGTGGCAGTGTCCGGTCAGAAACGCAGCAGCGACGTCACGACACGCCTCTGGCCCGGTCTGGGGGAGTGCGGCCGTGCGCTCTGGCTCACTCAGGCTGAGGCACCGCTGGAGTTTGGTCCGGGCCATGGTGCGCGTGTGGACGGCTGCAGGAGGAGCGCGCACGGGCCATGGAGACGCTTCACTGAGCCGAACAGTCTGATGAGAGCTCACACACGGAAACCTGGGACTTCCACACAACTCCAAAAGGGAACACTGTCATTTTACGCGCAGAAATGAACACTACTCCGGGTCCTACGTTTCCTTCTCCTCTTCTGACGTCGGAGCAGCTCACAGTGGTGGCTGCATCTTGTAAGTACTTGACAATTAGGATTATTTGATGTGCCATTTCACTGTTATTGGATGGTACATGTTCAGGCCTATATGCTGCCCCAAATAGCCCACTGTTTGCAGTTTGTGAATAAAAAGTTTTGGTGCATGATTTATTTATTTTTTAATCTTTTAATGTGCTGTAAGAAAGTATTAGGCTACTCCTTGTTCCCTACTTGACTTGAAATCAGTGCATAATAATAATAATAATAATAATAATGTTGAATGTTTAAGGATTATTATTTTTTGATCAGTAGGCTAAAAGTAGAAGCTATGTTTATTATGTCCTTGTCTGTTTTTAAAAATGGACCATGAGTCCAGAATAAAAATGAATTGAATTATAAATGCATTATAGGCCCACTGATTGCAATAATACTGACTGCATCTCACAATTAGAGCATTTACACTGAAAATGTGTACATTCATTCTCATAATCTTTTGGGTCTAAGCCTGAATTATTGTACTGTGCTTTTTCAATACAGGAAAAGCAGTGTCCTTGTTTATGTTGGGTAAAATATATGTAAATTATAAACTGGTGTGGGCAGGTTTGAAAATGACAGTTAAAACACATGATCAAACTCCTTTAATAATGACAATTCACCAACACGTTTGTTCTTGTCTCTCACAGTCTCTTCCCTGGTGTTCTTCGTGGTCATTGTGGTCATGTTGTCTATTATCTACCGTAAAGATCCCCAGTGCTGCAAACTGCGCTCCTATCAGGCCCAGCGCTCTGATATGGTAAGAACAACAATGAAAAACAAATGTATTTCTGCTGACCTCTTCTTTCCAGACTGGGACGTGCAGTTTCAGAGAACAGTTGTTGTGGCCACAGACAACAAACACATGTCCACTCAGTGTAGCTTTATTTAGAGAGTGTTAGACTGACTCAGCAGTGAACTTTTACTCAAGTATAAGTCAGCATTCGAATGTGTCAATTGGCAAGATACTTCTTTAGTTGATTGATTAATATACTGCTAATCCAACATATTATACATTAGGCTATGTAGCAGTTTCCTACCTCTATTTCAAAGCACTACACAGATACTGGTGGTAGGTGTAAGTGGTAAGTGTCTTGCCCAAGGACACAATGGTAGCATGAATGACCAGCAGCAGGAAATAAAACCACCAAACATTGTGTATTTATTTTACACAAAGCAGAATTATACCAAATCTACTCTAAATGAGCAACACTGTTAAAAATGCATGACCTGCATATAAATAATAGCAGAACGGAAACACTTTTGTAGTTAGTTTGCGGCAACATGAGTGAATCATTTATTCGTAGTTCAGGAAAATAACAGAAAGTTCCCATCTTGTACAAATAAAAAGTACCCATCGGTGTCCCTCTTCCTCTTCCTGGTTTGTCACCCCTTTGTGGAGGACTGAAGAATGGATGTTATCTTCTCTTTACAGGCACATGACATAGACCCATTAGGCACAGGTTTTAACCAAGAAAATCCGTTAAACAGTTTGAGGAAGTGACTGTTATCTGGTTAACAATGATGGAAAAAGTCAACAAAACCTAAACTTAAATAGAAATACTAAAGATATAGAGCACAGTTAAAACTCTAAAGTACAGGTTAAAAAAGTGCTGTGAGGTATTTGATCTTTACTAATTAAAAACGTGAAAAACAAAACTAGTTTGTTTTAAATGATTTGCAATGGTTCGAAGTTATTCCTCACTTACCTTATGCATTCAAAGCATCATAGTTCTCGGAGACCAGACGTTAAAGCGTGCTAACTCCTATTATCAGTTAATAACAAGCTACTACTACTACTACTACTGATGCTCTAATTCATACTACTTCATGCTATGTACAATACTGATACACACAACTGATGATGTTTGCCAAAGAGAAAAAGGCATCATATGTTTTTTCATAATAATACTGTTGTTGCTATTACCTACTATCCCCACAAAGTTTTTTTTTAAGGTATATTCAGATATTTTAATCAAATATAAGCTGCTTGGGTTAATATTTACATAAAGATGCACTACGTAACCTCTTTCTGGTGCGGGACCCACCACCTGCGTGACTCCCTGGAGATGATTTATCTGTTTAGAATGTTCCACAGATTAGCTTTTCAATTCATCTATCATTTATTCAAATATAGATGTTTTAATTGCTAATGAAAGTGCCTTTCTTCACAGATTTGACCTGTAACTTACCATAGTGTCCTTACCTGCTTGTCATGGAGATAGATAGATAAATAAATAAATAAATAAATAGATACTGTGGAACATTCCTGGCAAAGCAATAACTTCTCCATGGAGACAAGTGGGTGATGTACCTTGCAGCAAGAATGTAGCATAGTGCACTTAATATCTGCATAGTTTATATTTTTACAGGACATTTAGTACGCCAAATATCAGTGTGTAAATGCAGGGCCAATCCAGACAACCAGTTCTGTTTTTGCGCTAAAACAGTCTATATTAAAATAGTGAAAATATTCTCAATCCTCAAAATACTCTTTAAAACCCATATTGATGGTTTTCTGATAGAGTGCGCCAAAGTTCATTGTTTCATGGATAAACGCGCACAAACACAATGCAGCCTCATTGTGCTGCAGTGAGACGTTTCATGTCTTGCACTTCATAGCCACATACCTCTGCTCCTGCCTTCTGCATACTGAATAGCTGACAGGCGCACAGTGGGTGCTGGGGGACACTGGGACCACAATGCCTCTCCCTTGGGTCCTCCCCCCGTCCCGAGCGCTGATTTTACACGGCTGTGCTTTTTCACATTGGCAGATTTGACGCCGCACACAATGGAGCTACTCTCTCTTTTTCTCTTTCTTGAGCACTTTTTTCCTCTTGAGAGTCCAGACCGGGGAAGAAGGATCAGCGACCTTTGACCTCACCTTTTTAGGGGTCGTCTCCGGTTCTGACACTATGCGAGGGTCATGGCAAAGGGCGCCACAGTGCGTCACACGGAGAGCAGTGATGTCATTGTTAAAAAGCCGGGGAGGTTAACATGGACTAAAATAGGCAGTGAGCACTAAATCTCACTCGAGCTGTGGTGGTCTGACAAAAACATGCAGTTATAGATCCTAACAACACATCTTATCCCTCATAAACTCTAGTCAGGCGACAAATGGACGATGTCTAAGGATGTCAAATTGTCACAGGCTGTGAATTTTATGCTTTACATTTCACTTGTGAAAAACTGCTAAAATGGGTAGTCAGTTCCAGCCAATTTGCAGTTTGGACAAAATTTATAAATTTGTTTATTTTTTTCAATTTCAGGTGATTAATTCCTCAGAAAAAAGCCCAAATTTCCAGTATGAATACGGGTTACTAATGTATAACTGACATAATTATTTAAAATATATATATTTAAAAGTTCATGTTTTATAAATTTGCAAAAGCTTAATGTTACAAACTTCATAACGTTGCTTTATGAAGTTTGTAACATTACGCTATACATGGATTTCAGAATGATGAAATGATTGGACAGTTACCATAGCAATTAACAATTCAAAACTAAATATTTCAACTTTTGAATGGCCAAAAGTCCTCAGAATGACACCTATAAACAGGAAACTGAAACCCACAAATAGCTTCCTCGGTTAAATTCATTGGAATACTCACATGTTACTTAATTTCTCACAATTTTTTAAAACTATTACACCGTGAAATCTATTATAACGCTTATTGTGGAATCAGTTACCCATGACAACCCAATTTCTTCACCAGATTTAACCCTCAGCCATGCGTCAAATTGACATGTTGCTCCTCCAGTAACCCCAATGACATACAAGCCCATAAAGTGTACCAGAGCGTGCTCGTTAGCATGTACCTGCTGTAGTTACAAGAGGGCCCTAAAAGCCAATACCCAGACCCCACGGTGAGTGCTGTTGCCTGGGGAGCCTGGTGACACAGTGGGGCCTACCATTGTCCTGCACACAAAGGATACTCGTTTAGTCCTTTGCTAATTACCTAGTTCTTATGGCAGCCTTTTCGGGGGATTCCGCTCCTCATGCAGTGGTGAACAAGAAAGGCCTTGTTTTAGAGTGGTTACGCTTGGGAACAGGAATCAGTCAGAGGGGGGTCATTCTACTGATGAGACAATTCATGTAAAGTAAAGTGATATAGCTCGGCATGGAATGGGTTAAATGAGGTGAAATAAAAGGATACTGTGTAGTGAAGTGATTGTGTCATGTAGGTGAGGGGTTATTTGTAGGAGGTTCGTGTACTGGTTTAAAATAATAAAATCAGCTAAAGACAATCTGACTTCCTCTATGACAAAACGTCTTGTGAATTTGTGCATGTGGATAAATATATATCTGCCATATACAGCAAAGAGTCTGTCAAAACTGGTGTCACAATACTAAAATGTCAAACTAAATTTTCATAGTAAGGAAAGGGCTCAATATTTACTACTTTTAACACCACAATAAGAAAAAAAATCAACAAAAACAACCGTATTGATAGTTTGTTTTTCCTAACTAATAAACCCTCAAACTTTTCTGCAGGTCGCAACAATCATGAAAAATATTTTTACTCTGAGTGCAGTTTAAAAATGTAGTGCTGTAGAAAGTACAGATACCTTCTGTCAAATGTTGTAAAGTAAAAGTAAAAAGTATCGACTTTAAAATCCACCAAAGTAAAGTACAGATACCTAAAATTTATACAGAATTTAGTACAATACGTTACTACTCTTACTTTGTAACGTTCAGCCACTGCATTTGGACCCTTGTAAATGTACAAAGTCTGTATACTTTATCAAAAATACACAATACACTATTACACAAAGGAGGTACAGTAGTAAGTGAAGAGTTTCTTAATTAGATTTGCTCTTGTTGCTGCTAGAACTTTTACAAAGAGTATCTATATCCTTGAGAAAGTATTATAGACCTGTTTTTACTCACATTTCAAAACACACGTAAACCCGTCAAATTTTATTATTACAATTATGTGATTACTCACAGTGGTTGGATGTTTGTGCTGTCTCAGGCCTCTCCGCCGCAGTACTACAGCAGCAGACAGACCCTGGTGGGCTCCTCCTGTGAGCAGACACACATACCAGAGGACAGCATGCAGGTAAGAGCCTCAATCATCCTCCATTATCACAACAAAGGAGCTTTTCTTTCTTTATGGGACAACATACACACACAGTACTTTCCCAGAATTGTGTAGTACAATCAAAACTGAAAAAATGCTGTATTTCTGCCCCTCAAAACCTGAACACACAATACAGAAGTGATTGTTTGAAGTTATCATGATTCAATTCTCAGCCAAATAATCACACATTAGGATTTTTGCCATAATCTACCAGCCATACCGTAAACCTGTTCATTTAAATATGGCATATATCACATATTCATATTATATCATAGTTTTTTAATACTGACTTTTCCACTTTTGCTAGTAAATTACTATAGTTGATACGGTCATGGGTTGTTGTCAAAAGTATCAAAAATCAGATACTAAATGGTACTAAAGCTAGTATCGAAACTAGATACTGTGAACAATATGCAAATATAATACACTGCTTCTTTTCTTACAAAGAGAATGGCAGAAGTTGCCTTGAAACTGTAATACAGCAGCTACATTTTGGGCATTTTGGTCAAGGCCACATTTCTTCTCTGTAGCCTCCTTTCGTATAGGAGTGCATGACTCGCACTAAGGGAGGACCATAAAAACTCTGGTTTACTCTCACTTTGTTAGACTCTGCTTTAGACTCTGCTTTGAATTTTGCTGGATGCTGCCAAATACTCATTTGTACAAGTATCAATCCAAAAAAAGTCACATTCACAGGACAGAAATGAACCTTTCCTAAATAGCTTTACAGCGACCTTGTTTCAAAACAACCACATAGACTAGTATATGCTAGAGATAGACCGATATATTGGTTGTCTGATATACTGATTGGTTGATATTTGGAGTTTTTAGTGCCTCAGCTATCGCTCTTAAATCTCATCCATATCGGTTGATAGCTAATATATGTCCATGGATGACTATGGAACCTACCAGGATGACTGAGGGATTACAGGGCATATGATAATATAAAAGACAGTACTATGATTTAATGTTGAAAATGACATTCTATTGTTTAAATAAATTGTGTTTTTTATTATTATTGGAATCTGTATTGAGTATCAAGTCTATGCCTTGGTTCCTTGGTTCCTAGACACCATGCTGCTGTTCGGTCGGTACACTAGGATATTGGATTAACTAAGTGGCACAAGCAATCAAATGATCAGATTCAAAATTTAAATTTTTTTGTGGCATTACTTTGTATCAATATAATCAATGCACACTAAGGATAAATATGTCTCCTTCCTTCCTTTTAGGAAGGAGCAACGTCGTCATTCTACATATCTCAAAACAATCAACAGTGTTATGAAATCTTTATTATGGAACTGAGCTGCCATGACCATGTCATTTTCCATCTGTGACTTTTGTTAGCATTCATAACATAGCTGTAACAAACAGGTAACATGCATTGTATTCTTACAATCAGGCACTATCATGTATCAACATGGACTGTGTTATTGGCATTAGCTGTAATTCCCCAGTAAATAAACATGGTTTATTGTATCTCTGACCATGTGCTGTGCCCTGTGCAGTCTGGTCAGCTGTTCTATGTGGGCCTGCCCTCCAGCTACAACCTGGAGGCCCCCCATGCCCCGACTGCCCTCCTACGAGGAGTGTGAGGCGTGGGCTGTAATCGCCTCCGAGATGTTTGTGAAGAAGGACCGGCAGAGGCACATCCACATGATGATCGCAGACCGCTTCGGGCTCAACGGGAGCATGGTGGGAGAGGTGGGTTCAGTCAGGGATGAGTTAAGCTTCACAGTAAATGATACACTCGCGTGTATATATAGATAATAGCCTTGGAAGAACTTTGTTCATCCAGAAGGGAAATTACATGGGAAATAGTTGCACATTATTTATTCGCCAGTGAAGAGACTAAAATGTATTGTATAATCACAATAACTTTCTATTTCCATGGAATTATGCAAGTGACATACCACCTCGAGAAAGTCACAGAAAATGTCTTTAGTCTGACACAAATTGAAATATTTAGTGATTAGAATGATTTGACAACAACTCTGAAATGCTATTTTAGGAACTGTACTTAGGCCTACCCCCCCTATTCTCCCTGTCTGTCCTCAGCTTCCCTCATAATGACAGGCTCATGTCCATACAAACAAACACTGTGTATAATGTAACAGGAGCTTGTTCAAAGATAGCAGTCAGCATTATCAGCCCATTTGATGCTCGCTCCTGCTTTGTGTCTGCGAGGTGGAGTTATGTTGATCTTTCCCCTGGTTTGGACTTGCAAAACGCTTTGGTAAACAACAAAAAGAGAAAAGGCACATCCAATCTAATTAAAACCTGCATCACTAGTGCAGACTGTGGCTACTATTGTTACCCTATACTCATTTTTTGTCCTTGACTAAATTTTTCAATTTACTCCAAAGTCACATAGCAGTGTTAGAAAAGTTATCTGTTGCTATGGCGCTGCTGCTTGTGTTTTGTTTTTTTTTTTTCTGGGTCATTTAAACACACAGTGGCTGGTCCCTTAATTTCTCCTCTCTGTTGGAAAGCCTGGGGCGGGAGAGAGAGGAGGTTAAAATTTGCAGCCAGCAGTGTGTGGGCTGTGTGCACCACGTTTAAGCTGAGTGATGGGGCTGTTACTGTTGAGTGAGGGTCTTTGACTTCAATGTTAGGATACATAGTGTATGTGTTGAAAGGTCAGGATGGGCCAACCTGATAGATGTGTTTCCTGATAGAATTCACATCATATTTGTTCTCAAAAACATGCTTATGTTTTTCCATTTTTAGAAAAATAAAAATAAAAGGGGTAATATGATACGGCACAAAATATAGGACGTTTCTTATAGCATCCGTGCTAAGATTCATGTAGCTTTATGTTGCCTTGAACTGACGATAAATACTTTTGGTTTTTACTCCAGTACAGATCTGTAAAAGTTGCTCTTGTGACCAAATTAGACCCCTGTATCTTGTCTGCATTGTATCATTGTCAGAGAACTAGGAAGTCACAGAACTAGGTTATACTGTTAACATGCTAGTAGCTAGTATTACCATGACTGCAAGGCTCTGGTTTCTGAGTATTTCATTGTAAGTATTGAAAAGCACTTCTTCTAAGAGTTCACACTTGATTGTGACCAATAGGAGTGTTTCAGCAGGTAGCCTGGCTTTTACTCTTTTTTTATTGTTTATTTATTTATTGTTTGTTATGGTCATATATTTATCTTTTGCTTGTAGAGTAGATTTGATAATATCGTTGCTTTTTCCCAGCCTCCTCCGACCTATGAGGAATGTATCCGTGATTCTGTGGAGATCCCATACAACATGACAGATTCACACATGAGTTACACAAACAGTGGATACAACCATCATCACAGTGACAGTCCCCCTGCACCCGTCTGTAACACTGACCGAGGGGACCCACCTGTGTGACCGAGGGACCCACCTGTGCGATCGAAGGGACCCCACCTGTGTGACGCCCACCTCCCCGACCCTTCTACTGTGAGGAACTGAGCCAAAGAAGAACCAAAGACTGCACATACACCAAGACTGCATCTAACTATTGAACTGTGAACTGAATACTTGAAGATACTTGTTGAGGTGACTGAAAGAGTAGTGTCAGAAACATAAAACTTATTAAAGGTGCACTATGTAACTTTCTTTGTGGAGAGCACACCACCTTCTTGCGTCCATGGAGATGTTACTCCTTAGTTCCACAGTATGGCAATAAATTTAAGCTCAGATCTCTGGAGAGGTGTACCTGCTGATCACATGTTTTCAAGGTATTTTCATTAGCAATAAAAATACTCTATTTGAATAAATACAAGATAGATGAGCTGAAAGCTCCACTAGGAACATTCTGAACAGATAAATAATGTTCAAGGAGTCAAGCAGGTGGTGCATCGCCCACCAAAAAAGTGACATAGTGCACCTTTACAGTGGCACAGTTGGTATAGAGGTTGCGCACCACCAACAGAGTTGGTTCAAACCTCATTCATACTGTCCATTATGTCAAGACACTGGACTTCAGCCATTCTCCATCCAGATGGAAGGGCATCTGGTGTAAAAGACTTGGTGAATGACCATGCAGCACCAGCGGGTTTTCTGGGACAACCCTGACTGAAAAAAATAGACTATTTTTATGTTTCTTACTAGTTAATACTTTCTTAACTTGATAAAGCACAAATCTGCTAAATCTTGTTTTTCAATCAGACTTTACTTGAATCTGTCAAAATGTCAGACTTTGATTTCTTTGTCAACTTTTAAAATATGTTGTTTTCTCAAAAATGCAATGTAAATATTTTGGTTTCTATATATTATTTTGAGCACCAATACATGTTTGCCATCCTAATTACTGCAATACTTATTTAAAACACTGGGTTTGTCATCTCACTGAAGAATTTCTAATAAATACATTTTGTAAGATGATTAGCACTTTTTTTTTTTTTTTTTTTTTTAAATTTTTACAAAATAATGACTTAGATACATGAGAACCCTTCATTTATCCCACAACACAATGGGGATTATAGGGTGATAATATACCGAAATATTTCACGGACTAGCAGTACTTTTCTGCAGCAGACCTCTGCAGACTGTGTGACTAATGATGTAGTGGGGCTCGCGCATGCGCACAACGCTCTGACGTACTGGACTTGAGCGTCATTTACGGAAACAGCCGAAATCTCCCGAACACCCGAGGACAAGTCTGCGATGTAAACAAGGTCAGACACTGCAGCAGACCGCCCGTGTGAATACTTTACGGGACAGGTAGATTTTTGCACAAGACGAGGACCAAACAACTTCATCAAAGTTCCACACATAGGTAAGACGAATCTATGAGTAAAACAGTTATAAACCACACAAAAATACAATGCAGCTGATTGTGCAATTGATAATCATCGTGCAAACTGTGTAATAAAGGAAGTGAAACGACGATTTGGGTATTTAAACGTGTGTAATAGTAACAAAGACTCTTATATTTTTTGACGCATAATCACGAGACAAGCATTAACCTCCTGCGCAGTGGCTGTAAGTGGGACGCGCAGAAAATGCCTTGTCATGTTTTCCCACGCGATAAATAATTAAACAGCAGCTTATACTATGGCCCAGCTGTGTGCTATGGGCTTTGAAAACACATTCCTTTACGTGATAAGACAGTAACATTATTATTAAAGGTGTAATAATAACATTTGCTCATCAATTTCAATTACATTTTTGTCTATGAATAGGTTGTGTGCACAAATGAATAAATAAATAAAACGAATAATAATAATAATAATAATAATAATAATAATAATAATAATATAATAATAATGATAAAACAACGCTGTAATAATAATAATAATTATTATTATTAATAAAAAATAATTCTATGGTAGAATTTGCTGTTGCTGTTTTGCAGATTTGTCCTGGTTTATGTTTAGTATCTTATTTATTATGCGGACAACAAAAGTGATTATTTTTCAAAATAACTTCAAATACCTAAATGGCATATGGTACGTTTTCATGGTTTCCTAATTATTACTTGATTTGGGCATTGCACTTGTGGTAAATATATTTCATAGTTTTACATTTAGCAGAAGTTTGTGGGGGAAAATAAAAAAAGTTGAGAAGAAAAGTGCAAAAACACAGGAAGTAGCAGTGAGTTGTAAACCGGAAAACTTCAACAATACTTAAAATTCCAGCCAAAATGCAGGGACGGTGTTGTTGCAATTTATTTTTAGAAGTCTAACCATAGCATTTGGGCAGTTTAGACAAATATGGTTAGATATTTCTTTCAAAAACAGAGTTACATAGCCTGCTGCCCTCCATCTCAAATTATGACGTCAAATTATAGGTCAGTGCAATCTGTTAAATCACCTGACTTTGAACCAGCATAAAACAGTGACCCTCTCTGTTCCCACCATGCTTACCCAAAACAGGATTAGCTCATTTGTTTTTCAACCTTAGATTTAGTCTGCAGATAGGGCCTGAATAGACGTGTCTGTGTATTAGTTAATCATCATTGTTTTATATAAAGCATGTTTACAGAGAATGTAGATCACTCAAAAGTTACATTATTAAGATTGCAAAGGAAGATAGTTTTCCATTGCGTGTTTAATTATTTCTAGGATAAACATGGAGCCATTATGGGATGTGGGCTGTGTTAATATTTAGATACGGTATTTATATATAGATATATTTTAGTGTTTTACCATCAAGGGCCAAAGTTGGGTTAAGATGTTTTAGTAATGATGACTTGACAACTGTGTTTTTGCTTTTTCTGCAGAGGTGTGCTTCCCACCAAGAAGATGATGCAGTGCTTTCATTTCATGGTTGAAACCGGTCAAAAATGTAACGGCCAAAATAAAGGTAAAAATGAAACAATATTAACAGTAATTGCAATACATTTAAAACAACAGTGGGAAGTCTTTTATTTCAAATGTTAAAATAAAAACTTTAGACTAAAAACACACCTAAACGCCATCTGAGTGCTCCTCTTAATGGCATTAAACTTATCTATCTCCATGGAGACAAAGAGCTCACAGAAGGAATGTGTGTTTTTCAATGTATTTTTGGCAATAAAATTTTAAATACAAGATAGATAAGTTTGGAAGATTCCAGGAAATGCAATTATAATCTCCATTGAGACAGACAGGTGACAGACCCCCCACCTGAAAAGCAACAAAGTGCATCTTTAATAATAATGTCAAAATTAAATTTTTTTAAGGATTCTAATTTAGGCTCTGACTAGACAAAATGGCTTGTTTATAGTCCATCGTCAAGCCCTGTTCAGCTGAGAGCTGACATCTCGACGCAGACCTGAACGATCGTGTTGTGGGAATCCAAACTATTACATTTGTTATTTATTTACTGTGACAATAAACAATCATATTAGATTCAAATGCAGACATTTCTGTGACCAGTTTTAGCAGTTCCAAGCTGTTTTTAATCAGTTTTTAATATAATCTTTTTGGATCAACCAATCATGGCCCTTTTGTTCAGCAAAAATTCAATGCCCAGTAACTTTTTGGCCGAGGTGCACGCACACAGCACGTACTTGCACTGCAAGCTTTCTGATTGGCTATCAAGTGCGTCGGGGAGCTGTGCAGTACATCCACTTAGATTTGTTGTTGAACTATAAACCAGCTACTCTATCCAATTCTGTATTTTATAACGTAAAGAATTGATAAATGTAAACCCACTTTAGGGACACATTAAACTGCACCAGAAATCAAGAAAAAATGTCTAGAATTTAAAGACCCCCCTTCCTGATATGGTTTTATATATTGTCATTGTTAGGTTCTACTTGTGGCGTTTGTCATTGTAAATCTCTAGAATTTTTAGTCTGAATGAATAAGTGGCACTGAAGTGGCGAGAGCAATGGCACATTATTAGGGTCCTCTAAGGCTAGGCCGAGCCTGGTGTGGTACTGATATTACATTAGCTGATCATGCTAAAATAATAATCTGATATAGATTTTGCACTTTTAAAAGTAATTTTAAATGTGTTCTTTTGGCTATGTAGACCTATTTTTTAGCAAATTTATTCAAGTAACCAATATGACAACATGTATTACATCTTCTTAGTGGCACGAAAAAAAACACTAAGGATTCTGGGAAAAAGGAGGCCCTTTTGTTCCTGCAGACAGAAGCTGCGCCTGTTGTGCATTCTGATTAGCCTTACGCAGCAGTGAGAAACAGTGACTGATGTTTTTGTTCAACAGGAGGTGCACAAGAAGAACAAGAAGGAGAAGACGGAGCCCCTGGATGAGGATCAGTTTATTATTGTGGAGTTAGCCAAAGATATCAACCGAGTGTGTCAGGTAGGGCCGTAGTTGACTAAAGACATAATAATTTTGGTTGACTAAGACATTGACCAATTAATTGACTAAACGATTAAAGGCCTACAGCCATTGTGCCTCAGTATAATGATGGGTGACAAACATATCTATAAGAAAGATATCGTAAGAAATGTCCAAACACCAATATTTTTATTGACATTTTTCTAGATACACTTTTCTAGCCTCTTAGGGGTGCACACACTCACACTAGATCAATCAAAACCCAAGCACGGTTAAACCCCTAAAGGTTCGTTTGTCCAATGTTTGTGCAAACAACCATGCCCAGGCACAGTTTGATCGGGATTTGGGCAGGCTGAAGGAGGTGGACCATGTACAAGCACGATTTATGTTTACGAGCCTTGTCTTGTGTGCAGAGTGGAAGAGGATAAGAGGAAAAGTGAATAAACTCTGCTCCAATCTCACAACAAAGCCATGTTTACCTTCAATAAGGACTGTGGGCAGAAGTTTTTAAGCCCTCTCTCTTGTTTGCCTCGCTCCTACACACTGTTGTTCAATCCACAAACTCCCAGTGGAGTATCGCAGCAGGACTCATATCTGCCTCACTATTTAAGAGATATTTCATGTTGCTGAAATTATTGTCCCTGTAAGGACATTTGTCCTCTGCATTTGACCCATCCTTCAGTGCCGCTGGGGCAAGAAGAAGAGAGCACTGCAGTGCTGCTCCAGAGATTGAGCTAGTCTTGGTCAAGACTACCTTTACTTATGGTGCATGTTTTGAAAAGGAAACTGACCCAGACATGGGAAGAAACATGCGAACGTAGCTGGACAATTTTACCAATTTACCCCCAAACATCAACTTTGAATACCAAGGTCTGTACGATTGGAGATGAATCTCAGTCCTAAAAAGGGCTCAACCCCAAGGTCCCTAAATATTACACAGAGCAAAGCATGTGGGTAATGTCAGTCTTAGCAAGCATTAGTCTAGCAGTGTGAGTTCCCAGAAAGGGAGGTGAGGCTGAGAAACTGCTCTAGCTGTGAAGCAGGTCTTCTTTTATAGTTGCCAACACCATGTCATAGGTGGTTGACATGTTCTCTCTTCATAGCTCCATCAGACATACCGTAATAAGATTATTGAACATCTTGTTTGTAACTTTGGCCTTAATTGGTGAGCTGTGAAATCACAGCCTCCCACATTTTCCTCTTAGATGCAGTAACAGTCGGCACTCAACATGGTTTTGAAGTTGCATGGCCTATAAGGACAAACACTTATTATAGGGTTTACAGTTTACAGATAAACATAGTACATTTTGAAATAAGGTATAAAAAAGAAAAAACAAATAGCATATACCATTGTTGAAATGGAGAATATGCAGTATGATGACGTGTATAGGTACAATCCTAAAAATGGCAGCTTAAAGCAGCTTACTCTGAAGACTTTTATCTGTTAAACTGCATTATTCCCATTTTAGAAGTCTGACGTTCTGGAGCACATCTGGAACCTCGATGACACCTGGTCTACGCTCCCTCTGCAGATTCACCATCTTGGAGTGGGGCAACATTCTGGAGCAAAAGGTGACACAAAAATTTAAATAAAATAAAATATACAAACCTAAAAATGGTAAATATTTGAAGACTATCTGCATTTCATTTTTATGTGAAGAAACTTATGCAAACCGATGGATGGCCCGAGATGGATGAAACCAGGGAAATTTGATCTCTATGATGAGGACCATGTTCAACAAGCCAAGGCTGTCATTCTGAACTGGGTCAAGGATCTAAAGGCACAGCCCGAGGTAAATGTTTTGGAAATCCTTTCTTAATAAAAGAATATTTCAAATTAATTTTATCATTTTATGTTTTAGCAAAGCGTGTGGCCTGGAGAACCCGTGACAAAGGCGTTGGAGGACCTGAAGTCGGCCTGGCGTGGGGGCGTGTGCCTAGTCTGGTTTTCGGCCATGGAGCTTCTCATGTGGACTCTGGTGCTGCAAAGTCCAGAAAAGGTATAAATTTCTCATATTCATGCAAACCTTTTTGTTAATGTTGATAATGTTTTTACTTTTTTTTTTACATAGGATAATTTACCTCAGCAGTGGCTTCTCTGGAAACAAAAAACCCAGAAAATAGGTATGTCAAGGCATGTTCAAAGATCTTAGTGTCGAAAAGCTTTGGTCACTAGGGGCCAGCTAAGGCTGAATGGACAGTATCATATCATAGTGTTATGGCAAATTTAAACCAACCCTTCTACTGTCTCCTCTCAGGTGCCATTCCTTATGTTCCTCAACCAGGTAAATAATACATGATTACTGTTTTGTTACTTCTTTGATTCTCCATATTTCAGAAACCATGTATCTTTTGTCTTTTCAGTGTGGGATTGGATTACTGATATGCCAGGTAATACAGTTCTACATTTACTAAAACATATGCCTGTGTTGTCTACAAGACATAACAAAGTCTCTTCCTACAGTGGACATAACTCTAGACTTGGACACAGCTAACCCTGACTTACTGATCACTGGAGACAAGCGCATGCGTTGTGGCTTTGATAGGAAGGATGTGCCTAACTACCACCAAAGGTTCGATGGCTGGTGGTGTGTGCCGTAGGGGTGCAGGGCTTTGACTCAGGGAGGCACTACTGGGAAGTGGAGGTGGGCGAGCGTGACTGGCGCCTGGGCGTGGCCAAAGAGTCTGCCTGAGGAAAGGCTTCAAGTCCCTGAACACTGACACTGGATATCTGACCCTGCGCCTGGAGAGAGGCACTGAGCTGAAGGCTCTGACCGTGCCCTTCACTGCTCTGCCCCCCGGGCTCATCTCCAAGAAAGTAGGCATCTACCTGGACTACGACCAAGGCCAGTTGTCCTTCTATGATGTGGACAAGCGCTTCCACATTTACACGTACAACGAGCGTTTCACTGAGAAGCTCTTCCCCTGTTTGGCACAGTGGAGATCCTCAAGGATCTGGTAATCAGGGCTCCAGTGGCTAAGACCCAGTACCTCTGCCCTGGCACCTGTCTGTGGGCCTGAGAGCACTTTAAAACATCACAACATCCTAGAAAAGTAAACAAGTATTTAAATCCAATCAAATATCTAATAATATACAAGACCATCATTATGCAATGAAACCTGCTGTGTGACTGATATATATGCTGCTACTACTGTATGTGATCAAAGCACTTACTCTGTACTGTACATTTGCTCTGTATTTCAAAATTACCCATTAGTGTTATACTATAGTATAGTATATAGTATATTGTGCTATACACACCATGGAAATATAATTTCTATAGAATAAATAAAAAAATGTAAAATATAGTATTTTGTCTGTTTCATTTCTTTATATAAATCATAAATACAGCAGTGATATCTATGTGATTTATCTACATTATACTTCGTCCACATAATAGTCTGATTTTTACTGTTATTGTAAGTTTAAATATTTTGTTCACAATCCCACAGTACGTATAAGTAACACAGTTAGCTGCAAAAGTAAAATTATTATGTACAATAGACTGTATAAAGTCTGTATAATATATACAGTTTGTTATGTACATTTAAAAAGTTTGTAAAACTCTTACTGTAACTAGGACCATGATGATGACGTCATCAACGTGCGCCGCTCCGGAGGTTTCGTTTTATTTCAAAACAACATGACAGCCACTTTAAAACAAGCGCTAAAAGCTCATTTTGGCTTTGACCGTTTTAGATCGAAACTACAAGAAGATGTGGTTAAGGCAGTCGTCAAACGTAAGTTATGGAGCACAATTACCTCTTTAATGAACTCATTTGGAGCTACTTAGCAGTTAGCTGCTGTGATTGTCTTAGTGATAGTGTGACACATTTGTTCTTTGCTGTTAAGGTTCTTTCTCTGAAGTATAGCGCAGCCCTGACTGATCTCTTGAGCACATATGTTGTCAGTAACAGGATTGTGTGTTTGTGTAACTTGTGTGTGTGTGTGCGCAGGTGACAAGGATGTGTTTGTATGTATGCCCACTGGTGCAGGAAAGTCTCTGTGTTACCAGCTCCCTGCTCTGCTGGCAGAGGGCATCACTATGGTCATATCTCCTCTCATCGCTCTCATCCAGGTGAGGATCCCGGTTTGTCATGGATTTTTTCACATTACTACACACTGATATGTGCTATACAGTACATGACTTTTTTCTCTTTCAGGACCAAGTGGACCGCCTGCAAAGCTTAAATATCCCTGCCTGCTCTATTAACTCCAAGCTGCCCATTGCAGAGCGCCGTCTGATCCTAGCAGACCTGGAGAGCAGTAGACCAAAGCTGAAGCTGTTGTACATTACCCCAGAAATGGTGGCCTCTCCGTCCTTCCAGCCATGCCTCTCAGGGTTGTGCTCCCGTGGTCTGTTGTCCTACCTGGCTGTAGATGAGGCTCACTGTGTGTCTCAGTGGGGACATGACTTCAGACCAGACTACCTCAAACTGGGAGAGCTCAGGGCTAAGTTACCGGGGAGTGCCCTGCCTGGCCCTGACCGCGACAGCGCCTAAGAATGTCCAGGAGGACATAGCGCAGTCGCTCCGGCTGCAGCAGCCACTGTCTTTTGTCATGCCTGTGTTCCGCAGTAACTTGCACTACGACGTCATCTTCAGGGAGCTCCTGCCAAACCCTTTTGTGCACCTCCAAGCCTTCATCAAACAAGCCCTCACACTGGCCAATGGTGCCAAGGAACAGGTTGGTTTTGGTATATTTACCTAGTTATCCTACACTACCAGGCCAGCTCGCCGCGCATCCTTTCTGTAAATGCACTCAGTTGAAATGTCTGCTGTAGTTGACATACAGGTATTTAAACCCATAACCCATCCTATTTTTTATATGACCAGGGTTGTGGAATTTGTATACTGCCGAACAAGAGAGAGCTGTGAGACTGTTGCCCACCAGTTAACTAAGCTAGGAGTGTCTGCTAAACCTTATCATGCAGGTAAACAAACCTCATTCTGTGCTAATATCTAAGTTTTATTCTCATTTTTGATTAAATGTTTAAAACTGTTATAGGTTTAAAAGCAGGAGATCGTACAGAGGCCCAGAATGACTGGATGCAGGGTAAAGTTGTGGTTATTGTAGCCACCATCAGCTTTGGCATGGGTGTGGGACAAGGCTAATGTCAGGTACAGTTAACATTACATGAACATTTTGCTTCAATTCCTAAATTATTCATTATTTCTATTTATTTTTCCACAGATTTGTAGCTCACTGGAACCTGGCCAAGTCCCTGGCCAGTTACTACCAGGAATCGGGTCGTGCGGGCAGAGATGGCCTCCCCTCCTCCTGTCGCACATACTACTCTGCCAAAGATAAAGAGCAGATCAGCTTTCTCATCCAGCAGGAAGTCAATCGCAGACAGGTTAACAAACACATGCGCACATTCAGTTTATAATGACAGCATGACAGTAATGAACTGTCATTCATAAGTTGTATGATCATTTGGAATTGTAAAGATTTGTTTGGACTGAATGGATTGAATGGACTTTGTCACATTTTGCATAGGAGTTCTCCATTTAAGAGGCATACTTACAAGCACTACTCAAAATTCAGTTTCAATTTATTGAGCTTTTTATTTAAACAAGACCAAATTTGCTTTCATCAGATTCTTCTAGTTGTATTTATTGTATTGTATTGTAAAACTGTTTTTGAAAATTTATGCAAATATGGGCATTTTTCTATATAATATAACATTGCATATGGAAAACGCTAAAATTAATTACTCATACAATTTTTTTTTTTTTTAAATTATTCATGTACCAAAAAAACATGGCTTCAAAATGTCCAAGTAGTTTGATAAGCTTTGTAAACTTATCCATATTTTTTTCCACAGCAAAACCGCGGGTCCAAAAAAGAGTCCGATAAAGCTGCTATGAAAGACTTTGAAGCCATGGTCAAATTCTGTGAACAAGAGGGGTAAACACACACAGTTTTTATTTAATTCTACTAAATAAGTGCTTTTACTCATAATAATACAGCACCAATGTGACACAGTGCCCTTTTATAACATGCATTCAAAAGTCTGTCCCAGCAGAGGGTGCCATTTATGTAAATATTCCCTTTGTTTAGAGGCACAAAGGAACATTAAACTGCATGTTAATTGAAGGCAGGTCTGAAGTCTTGTTGCCAAGTACATTTCCTAATCTGTGACTAAACATGAATGTAAAGCTGGTTCTTCCAGTAATATGTAAATATATGACTCAGCTCCATCTGTTTAACACATGAATTCCCTTTGTATTCCTTGTCTGTGCAAGTTTAAAGGTGCACCGCCTGCTTGTGGCAGTGGAGATGGTGTCATTGCTTTGCCTGGAATGTTCCACTGTATGGCATTAAACTTGACTCGCTCCATAAGGGCTACACCAAGCCAGGGTTAAAGGCCCTGTACCTGTTTTTTTTTTTACCCATGTATTTGAGCAAAATCTTCCCGGTGCAGATATATTGTATAAGCATCTCTTGAGGTCAAAATGAGACCACTGTGTACGCCGCATCTAATTATAAAGCGTTTTCTTGTCCGAGAATCAGAAAGTGTGGGGTTGGCATGCTAGTTGTTGTTAACTTTACCATGACAGCAAAACTCCGCTCTAGCTTCTCAAAGTTGTGGAAAAGCTCTTATAACCTCATCATTTTTAATAATTAGGATGCTTGAAATGCATAATGTAAGTGAGGAATAACTGCAAACCATTTTAAATGAACTAGTTCTGTTTTTCATGTGTTTTTAAAAGTAAAAATTAGGTACAATGCATTTAAGCAATAACACCTGTAATTGAGTAAATACAAGATAGATTGATTTATTGCCGTACTATGGAATTCTCCAAAGCAATAACATCTCCATGGAGACAAGCAGGTGTCTTACCACCCACCAGACAATGTACGCAGTGCACCTTTAACTCAACCAGGCAAAACATTGTACCCAACAGCTGTTTATCTTAAGAACTATGTATTCCACCTGTAATATAAACAGAGATTGGGCAATTTCTCCTTTCTCCTCAAGGGATAGCCCAGGTATGCTTTGTGGAATGCTGGCCAACAGGTATTTTTGGCAGGTAAACTGTTTTTTGTCACCTGCCAAGTCCATGTCCCTGCATTGCAATGGGACACACCCAGAGCAGAAACTTTCATGGCATTGCATTCACGTGTCAAATATCATTGGACATTGTGGAAAGCTGCAGAACATGCCCAGCCCAACTTCGTATCAAATGTTCGATGATCCTTTCATTTCTGGTATTGCGGCAACAACAGCAAGTTACGCATGAGAAAATCATCATGCTTAAAACTACCACTGTAAACAAAGAAAAAAAAAAAAAGTTAGTAGGTAATAGTGTTCTCACGATACAAACGTTTCAAACTCGATTTTGATACTAAGGAATTGATTTGATACTCAATACTGAATCTGATACCACGATGATGATGATAAAAACACTGTTTATTTAGACAACACAATGTGGTTTTCAACTTTAAATATGAACTTTTATATTACCATGTGGCCTTATATCTGTGTAATCCTCAGTAGTTTCATAGTGGTCCAGGGGTGTATACTCGTCTGTGTGTCTTATACTTGTGCTGATACAGCTCAAGATCATTCTAAAATATTCAGGAAAGGGTCATATCTGTCCTATTAATATAACTTTAGTATTGATACTTGCTATATCTAATTTTGATCCTAGTATCAATTAGTATCTGATTTTTGATACTTTTGACAACTTTTGATAAATCAAATCAAAATCACAATTGGCAAAACTGCAAATGTAATTTATATATATCCTATTCTGCTTAACAACAGCTAATCCTGTTGTTTAGATCTGTACAAACATGTCCTAAAATGTGATTTTTGTATTAGTTTGTTCATATTTCTTTTGTCAATTCTTCTGGGCGTGTTTAAAATTTGAATCCTAATATTAAAAATATATAAATAACTATAGCTTATTTCAAACTTACAGATAACGTTAACAGGAAAAGAATGCCCCAATTCTATGGGGTTGGCATTGGGCAGGTGCTGTAATTGAGCCAGATCTTGTTCAGGAGGGTGAGTGACTCTTCGGCTGGATCCATTCTGTTCAAATACAATGTCACAACAGTGTCATGCCTTTATTATTTGTGCAGCGGTTAACATAGTATGCTGTTGGTTTATTGATAGTTAGCAGGATTATAGTGCTGTTGCATTTCTCTAAAACATAGTTAACACCATTATATTTAAGATTTTAATTAAAAAATTGCATAGTTATTTTTTAAATTTCCGTGTAGTTTATTATTTTACTTACTGGTTGGACACGGGCGGCAGATTTGACATGCATAGAGGTAACTCCATAACCGTCACCTAATGTTAAACATTTCTGCGAACTGCCACTGAACTGATGTAAAACTATGATAAATATTCACCACGCGTATTGTCCAACCAAACCAAGTTTTAGAAAATATCGACTTCAAATTTGCTGGTAAAACATCATGGTTGAGTTTACTTTTGCACAAAAAATTAAATTTACTGCAAAATTAGCCACAAATGTTCATCTTTTTTCATCTTACATTCAAGATTAGTTTCAGTTATTTTGCTTCTTTTTGCAGTTTTACCTGACAACTATTGAAATGTGTTCCTCTAAATGAAATGTGTGTTACTGCTGTTTTAAAGAAGTAATCTTTTGGCAGTGAAATATGCACACCCTTTTAGCATCTGTAAAATCATATTATAGATGCAGCTTTGTATTAATCAATTCAGAAAATCAATATATGGACGGTAAATGTAGTTTCATTATATGCTTTATATAGGGAGACACCACAAGCCTGATTTATAACGTTTCAAAATCAAAAAAAATGAGGAAAAATTTGAATTTTTAGGCTAATTTTCTGTAAGATCTAGGTGACTCAAATAATAAAAAGATCTTATGTCATCACAATGAGGCAAAATTAAACAGGCCTCCACCTATTTGACCATATTTGGACATTTGAATTGGACAGTTTTTGCTTTTTTTTACACATAAAACATGATGAAAAAACTTGTAATCACTTTTTTTCATTAATTATGTAGGTAAACTTCAGAAGATGATTCAAAAATTTATATCTCTAAAATTTAAGATTTGTTTCTATTCCACCTGGGCGCATTGTCCTTGCCTTTATTAAGTTACATAACCAAAATGTCCCAAGATGTCATTGCCACATCTTTTTATTCTTATGATTTGGTAAATGAAAGCTGAACTGTGACCGCTCGCCTCAGGTTTTGGAAGTAAAACTTTACGTCTTGCTTCCCAAGACTTTTAGAGAAGGCAAGTCCCAATGGGCATAACAGAGGTTAAACAGTACGTGGTTAAACTTATATCCTGGTTGTTTT